>LQNS02278143.1:37150259-37171738 GCA_001587735.2 Parhyale hawaiensis | reverse complement strand
GCATAGTGCCAATTGTGGCGCATAGTGCCAATTGTGGCGCATAGTGCCAATTGTGGCGCATAGTGCCAATTGTGGTGCATAGTGCCAATTGTGGTGCATATCGATAACTGGTGTACGTATTGTCGGCTGCGCTGCATATTGCCAAATGTGATCCTTACTACCAAGCATCCACCTCACGGGTCCTTCCTACACTGGTGAGAGCTACACTTGCGCGATCCGCCGTCATGATAATATTGCCCATGACTTCGCCACCTCTACATCAGCACAACATAGCCGTTATGTTGGGTCTACATGACACTCCTATCTCTTCCACTCAATGTTGTTTATCGAACAGATTTTGCATTAACTGAAGCTACAATAAAATTAATAAGAAGAATGTCTACAACTCCTCCGGTGCTTATGGCAACATTCACTTCCTGCGCTCTGAGCACGCGTACCATGGCCCTACGTGCTCCTTATAAAGTATTTATTATGATGATTTTTTCAGCATTTCAACTATGCAGAAACTATGTATGCCGTTCTGCGAATAGCAGTCTTACGCTGCGGCTCTTGAAACGGAACTCCTGGGTCCAAAAATCCAAAATATATTTACGACAATGTTTCGAAATATTATGCTAGTTAACCCACCCATTCAGGGTTCATAAGTTGAGATTATGAAACTTCGCTACAAATAAACTGCAGCGGCAGTGAGTCTCACCCCAATAGAGAGAAATATAATACGACAGCGGAGGCGACGATAACGGAAAATAATAGTAAATCTTCATTAGGTGTTCACAGTAAAATATTGCAGGTTGCAAAATGAGGAGTAGCTTATGAGGAGTAGCTTGCATTATATCAAAAGAAAAAGTAGTAGCTTAGTCATTCTAGACTGCCTTGCGCCCCAATTGCTTGGCCCCTGTTTGGCAAATGTGCAGGCAGTCACCGTAGGTACATGTTGAATTGCTCGCAACCAGAGTTTCTACTGATGATTATTGGTGAAGAATTGTTGGTTCTTGCAGTTCTGGTCAGTAACTTAACGGTGCAGACCTTAGTCTTAGTTTTGAGGTAGTCGCTATGCGATTCAGAAAATATCACACTCACACTATCTGACCTCGGAACATTCATTAGCCAAAGAAATATAGCATTATAAGCAAGACGTACGCGGTCAATAGATTTCTGTTTCAAAACTTTGTGACACTTGGCTCACGGTGAAAGAGTAGAGGTTTTTCATTACGCCTGTATCGTATAGCACATGACGAACGGAAGTTGTGACAGCTGTGTAACTTATTGCTCCCTGTGCTATTCACTGCCTCCAAACAATGGCTCGAAATGAGTAGGCTTTCATTCATACAGTTGGGCCCCAGGGAGTCGTACTGGTGAGCCTTGGACTTCCATGATTAAATTTACTCCACTGAGGACTGACATCGGATCTCAACTTTTGTTTTGTATTCTTTCCTTTAGTAATGCGGTGATGGTTTGAACATGTGAACGCAAGTGAAACACGTCCTTGCATTACCATACGTATAAGTATGGGAAGTGTTAAATCCAAATATCATGCGCATATCACTGTTCATTAAATAACAGAACACCCTAAATAGAGCTCGAACAATAATTCATGAACTGTGAAATTAATTCGAACCATTGCATTCCAGACTGCCACTAGTAAGTAATATTGTATAGAAGAACAAAAATGCACCGAGTGGTCCCCGACAGTATGCCAGTATAGGCTGTACACGCCCAGCTTAACAATTCGTTAGACCCGTCGAAAAAATTCAGAATGTTGTAAAGTAATTACAACGACCCACTACATACTGTAATCGAAGTGCGGCGTATGATACGAATTATGATTTCAGGACATATCCGACAAAACGGTAATTTTGTAGTTTACTACTTGCATTAGTTTCTTAGTTATGGCTTTAATTTCGACAGGCCTTAGTTTTTGAATAACCTGCATGGCTGAAACTACACTCTATCAGTTATTCAGCGCCGATATTGATTGCGTATTAAAATAAGACAAAGAATAGAACCGCAGGGTTATTAAATACCAATGCAACAGTGCCACTGGCAGCGCCTGGCCCCAGCGGCCATTAGCTCTGCATGCCACTGCACTTTTTACATAGTGGGCAAATGTATCGATTGTGTGGCGAGTCCAGTTGTTGCGTGACAGATGCACCGTCTACGCTGTCACCGGCAGAGACGGATTGTAATTTTCCAGTAGAATGCTAAGGAGCTGCACTGTGTGCGGACACGCGCCTGGCATTGTTTAAATAGCGTGGTGTTGGACTAAAGGTTACAGCTATGCACATCAGGAATGTTGAACGGACAATGATGTCATATCGGGAGGGACTGGGGGAATAGACAGCAAAAGACATTTCACAGAATCATTACGAAAACAAATAACAAAACGTAGAATTATTCTACTATACTATCTTCTTTAATATAGCAATCTATGCAGATCCTATGATAATGCACTGGAATCGAGTAAGTTAGGCCAAGTTCACACATCATTAAACTCCACTCGTTCGATTTCGATTCTTTTGTAGCTTCGTTGTCGGCGCAACTTTGTGTACGTGACAGAAAGTTATGCAAATATTAACCGCCAAATCTGCCTCCTCTGCAAGGGCCACTAAGCAAGTTACGAATATCGCTCCAAATTTGAAGTAAAATAAAACTCAGAAGCTACTGCACTTTTCTGCTATTTCTGGGGCGCAGGAGCACAGTCGGACAAGTGGCTGAGCGGACGCGTTGATGTGAATCACGTGGGAACTGCATGGCTCTCAGAGCATCCGAAGAATAATCTCAACCCTGTTGGTACTAACGGCACCTATAAAAACGAGCAGCAACAAAGTTTTCATTATTAAAACCAGCGCATTGTTTCTTTCTCTAGAAAGCTGGACAGCATATTTAGCATCCCCTTGAAATTGATGATAGTAATAGTTCATTTACGTTCTAAATTAAGTTGTAGTTGAGCTCAAGTGACCACTATGCAGAGTTATTTATAAGTTTCTGGAAATAAGCACTCAAAAGAGTAGCTTTCGTACCTAGCGAACGCTAGAGTCTGTGCTGCTGTTAAGCTATTACAATGAAGTCATTACGGCAACAATTACGTAATGAAGCGTTTCATTGTTCGTGCTTGCGGTACAGGTTTTACTGCAAAAAATTATGCCTCATACATGCAGGCTTGGTCTTCCATAAAATTAACGAATGTTGTGCTGTCAAGAGTTTGCGAGAGCAAAATTTTCTCCTGCAAGTTAAAGCCCAAATGTTTTGAAATACTTGAAGGTCAAGTCACATCAACAAAATATTATTCAATTAGAGAGCACTCAGGGAGCGCAGACCTCCGCCAAGCCCTCCAACAACGTTACCGGAAAATTCAAACTGGTTCTGAGACCATGATTTTTTACAGGCTACTCTGTTTGGCTACAGAAATTAAGAGTCACACTAGTGAAAAATGAGGAACCTATGATGAAAGCCAATTTCAAGACCTTTCAGATGATGTAATGCATGACAAAAAATAATCAGATTAAGTGCATTTGCCAGGAGGAAAACTAAGTTTTCCAGTATCAATGCGCACCCGCATGTTGCCCTGTAACTGCACCAGATAGGCATGGCTACCCGAACGTCAGTTTACTTACCTCCACATCCATTACAAGACAGGAATTACATTAGAACAATGCTAACATACTCGTGACATGACTTACCTAAAATGCCCAGTCGGTAGTTGAATGTCACCACCAAGTATCTACCTTTGGCGGCCAACAATCCCCCGTCGTAGAGGCTCGCCGCTCCCCACTCGTATGACTCCCCAGGCACCACAACCAGCACCGGCGCGTTCTTAACGCCAACTGCAAGAGCACAGAAAGATTTAATTAATATTTAATAGAAATTAAATGTGACCAGAGTAGCCTATAGCTAGTTTAGAATAAATTGAAAGACTAAGCGCTTTACTGGAGCACGTAACTAAATCCCAAACACAGCTTCGTCACCTGTCAACTACCATTGTGTAGTTGACGCTGAAGTCGTCCAGGTGACTACGACGCGACGTGCTATGCTACTTGTGAGACGTGCAGACGCTCCAAATGCTGGAAAATACGGGGGTCTGTTCAGGTTCTCCGCCCGCCATTCACCAGTAATACAGAGTCTGCTGACTTCGGGCGAGACGACCCTGGCACTGCAGGCAGGACGAGGTGCTCGCAAGTGACCGCAGCTTCTGACCAGGGACATGTTTAATAGAATTATGTAAAGGGCTATCACAGAAGTGGAGTTTCCAAATGAACAAGCCTTTACGTTCGTCAGTGAAAATTAAGAACTTAGAGTACTTGTCAAATTATTCCCTTGATAATAAGAGAGGTAAGGTGACGCGTGTGCTAGTAGCTCTAATCAATTATGAAACTTAAGTTATGAAATTGTATTGATGGGAAGAGATTCACTGCTGCCATTAGCCCTCCATGGCATTAATGATTTGAAAAGAAAATTATTTTCTCTACGATATATTGTGAAACTGACGCAGGTGATCTTCATCAAATTTCAGTAGCTAAAAGTGAATCCCAGGAGCTAAGGGAATTCCTGGCTTAAATGAAATGTAGAAAAGCATTAATCGAAAAGTGTGATATTCAGTTAAAGGTTTCGTATATTATGTATTATAGCTGGAAAAATACAAGAGAACTCGATTAGCGATCCACGCACACAGCGGTCTCTTTACAGGAAGCTTAATGCGTGAGGTAATAATCAAAGCTCCACAGGTTCCGGTCCACTACTGATGATCTACTTGGTTTTCTAACTTGGTGTTTTAGGGAATTAGCTAAGAGGCTTCGACAGTCTTTTTAACTTACCATATTTTGCGTCCATCGTTGCCCACTTATGCAGAACGTTTTATGCTTTATAGTAGGCATATTGCACTACGCAGCGGCCACAAAGAAAATTGCGTAACAAGTGGCATGCAATGACAGACAGAAAAATGCGTCCTATCTCCTTTTTCAAGTTAATGTGTACATGTTGGCCACTGGATTTATTCGTCGATTTTCAATGGTATAAATACCAAGGATGCGAGGCACTAGCGTCAGTTCGCACGCCATCGTGTCAGTAGTGCGTTGGTAATATGGCGACGAATGCCTACCGTAAAGCAGATTTTCAAGCGTCATTCAGGCTCACGGCACAGTGACATTTTTTCTTATTTACACTTTCTTCCTGCATTAAACCTCGCTTGTTTTGATTCCTCCACTCGCAAATTGAGCAGATGCTTAGCGGAGCT
Source organism: Parhyale hawaiensis (assembly GCA_001587735.2). Lineage (NCBI taxonomy): Eukaryota > Metazoa > Arthropoda > Malacostraca > Amphipoda > Hyalidae > Parhyale > Parhyale hawaiensis. The sequence goes on along the minus strand of LQNS02278143.1, from coordinate 37,166,508 downwards.
AAGAGAAAAGTATTCTTGTGATTACAGAACAATGAGAAGTAGATCGAGGACGGAACAGGGGTGTCACTGCAGTAACTTGTTATTTCTACATTAAATTTTCTTTCGTTCGCTGGAGAAAGAAACACTAACTGGTGCCAGTGATACGCTGGAGCATGTCATGCTTTGATTGATATTTGATTGTTTACTTAACCTAAATATTGTAGCTGCAGCAGATAATACTGCTCGACGAGTTTGAAACGGGCGTTTTCATTTTTTTTGCTTAATACTTTGGCTGCGGCAGTGTATCTATTATAATAAAATTAAGGAACAGAAGTATGATCAATGAAGAAGAATCAGCCAAAACTTTTTGGCATCGTCTTTGGCGGCCATGCGTGCTATTAGTAATTTTTATGGGGATAATGATATCTTAGCAATGGTGAAATTATTGTAACCGATACTGAAAATAATGATGGCAATACCGAATTGGTGATGATATTGATAGCAATGTTAATGATAAGTATGCTAATTACAATAAGTATATTGATAATGTTAATGATAATGTCGATAATTACAACATTCTTAACAGTAATGATGACGATAAATGGTAATAACAGTGAAAATATTCAAAATAAAAAATATATATACTTTATTCGGTACATGGCAAGTTAAACAGACAGTCGAGGCCTCTCAGCTTGTTCCCTGAAATACCGCGTTACAAAACCAAGTACATAATCAGCGAGGACCGGAACTTGCTGTGCTTTAATTATTACCTCACGTATTAATTAAGCTTCCTGCATAGAGACCGTTGTGTGCGTGGGTCGCTAATTTAGTTGGAAAAAGCGGCAGAAGGTGGACAGGAAAATTCAAATAAAAATACACCTCTTCCTGATCGTCTGTTGCCCTAATTATCTCCCGCGATCGAAGCGAAGAGCAGTGATACTGTTTTCGTTTACGGTTGTGAGTTCGTTTGTCTGTCCACCAAAAACAGAGGTAGAAGGCAAAATCATTTTGCAAAATCATTTTCAGGTAGTTAAGGGGGTTGGCCTAGATGTGAAAATCGAAAAAAATTGGGTTAAGTGGGCCATCGATAAATGACGCCATTGAATTTATTACTTTTGACTCGCGGGTGATAGCCTTACGCCACGAGGCATTATAGTTTGTACTTAATATTAGCTGAAACACATTCAAAGACTATGGAAGCAATTGAAAACATAACCGCCTTCCAGGATGTACTAATGATAATAAAGACAATGAAAATGGGGCAATAGCGGGGTGGTGGGACACACATTTAGGGCAACAGCAGCTGATAAAAAACACGGGTACAAAGACTAGTGGGCTAATGAAGGACAATAAACAAGCCGAGCAAAAATAACTGATTAGCTTAAAATAGGAAGATAGACAACTAACTTCTGCGTAAAAGCGGGAATAATGTGGACGCCCACGCGTAGGAATCACAACGATATGCCCAGCTTGGGGCTTTCCCAATTATATGGAAAGTTTGAAATTCTCACCAGGATAACGAATACCAGACACTTAAAAGCAGTATTTGAACTTAAAACAATTTGCTGGTTTTCATGCCCCAGGTGGGCTTACCGTTGCATGCCCGAGGGAACCCGAGTCGCACCCAGGTATAGGCTAGCAAGTTCAGGCCCAGGCTTGCTGTCATGTATACTCAGGTGCAACCCGTGACATGCTGAAGTGGGCTACTGTTCCCAGTCCAGAGTCAAGCCATTTCATGCATAGATGAGTTATCTGTTTCACCGCTAAATGAGGCACTTATAGCTAATAATCAGATATTGCTTTATGGGTATAATGTGCATCAACACATATGTTTCAGCAGAACCATAGTTATTGCATAACTCCAGTGCTTCAGCAATGATCTGACCCGAGATGCCAGTGTAGTAGGGATATAGCTTTATTACAGGTCAAGATTTTGTTACTTCTTGAAGTAATATAAATTTCACTGCAGTAACAGTTGTGTTATAGATGTTTTTCGCTTATACAACATTGCAATATGCTAGCTCAACATGTAAATGTTTAGACTCAAACCACAGCTAGGTATGAAAACTTACAAAATTTCGCTTGAATTCATGTTATATTTCAAAAGATATGAGTTTATATTTTGAACCAATTTTAGCTGATAGTGTTAATTTAGGGCAATAAAACAGTGTTTCAACAATATAATTTACTTAATATGACAAATGAACTCCTAAGCAACAATATAAACAAATATGTACAATGAATGGGCTTCGCATTTATGCGTTAGAGGAACAAGTTATTTGTCCACATAATTTTCATTCTCTGAAACTTCGCGAAACAGCATTTCTTGTTTACCGAGGAAGTCAGTCTGTAAACTTGCGATGATGATATGGTACCAGCAACATAACCTCTTTTAGTCAGAATTGTCTTTCGGTGTAAATTGGACTCCAATGGGACTAACGTTAAGAGAATAAAGTGGCCAAGTCATAAGACGATCTCTTCTAATGTCGACTCCCAAGAAATGCAGTGGTAGCCTTCGTTGAATGGGACTGAGCATGGGCGTCCTTGAAAATCATTTGACGGTGACGTGACAATGGTAGGTCCTCGTGCCATGGTGATAAATTCTGATTTAGAACCGCTATGCAAGCTTTACACGTAAGTTTGACACACTTTGTCACTCGGAAGGGTCCGATAAGCTCGTCATCTATGAAACCGGCCAAAAACATAACACCTCCTCCTCCTTGTTGGCGTCGAAATTGAGGAAGAATATAGGCTCCAAAAGGTCTCCATACTCAGACCCACCCAACCGGGCCATCAAGGATACCTCTAGCAAGATTCGCAAAGAAAACGTTTTGGAAGTTTCTTTTCGTGTATTATCGTTTCTTACCCAAACAATGAGTCTCTCCTTATGAGTTTTGTTCATCAGAGGCCTGGAGACAGGCTTAACGTTCATTGTCACACTGGAACGATGCGAACCAGCTTTATCAAATATCGCAGCACTTGTGCCGTTTGGATGCTTGCTAAGTAATCTGCCGATTTTTCCGAAATCAAGAGGTGAAAGAGTTTTTCTCTTGTTCTTTTATTTTCATGGTTTCATGTTGGGGTTCTCCACGTAGGAAGACAAAGTTCTTCGACTCCTGCTAGCTCCTTGGCTAGATCTATGAGAAACAACAATGCTGTAAGGGCATCAACAATCCACGTTTTTTTTTTTTTTTGTAACCGTCAAGAGTCCTGTTGTGGGGTTTTTTAGAGACATGCTACTCAGTGATTTACAGTTAAAATTACTCCACGATACAGACATATTCATAACTTTAAGAATGTTGCATGGACTTTAGCGAAATATGGGTACTGTAAATACCTAGCTGTGGCCTCTCAAGGCACCATTTTTCATTTATGTGAAATACATATTGCTCTAGAAACTGACAAAATTCTGACCTGCAATAAATTGATTTACAGAGTTTGGGTCTCTGGTTGAGTGAGTTAAGGCGTCGAAGATAAGTATTAACTGTGGTAGTCGTAGGTTCTATCCCTGGCTCGAAAAAGAAAGACTTAGTGGACTTAGTGGTTCGCACGGGACCAGCAGTGGCTCGTACTTAAGCACTGCGGAACTGCTGTATCCCCTACTTCGTCTGCGTTTTAACGATATTATTCACAACCGCGAGTATTTGCACTTCTTTGTTAATGAGAATTGTAAGCACTGTCTTATCAATAAAACTAATGTGAGCGGTCATCTAGTCCTACAAAAGTGAATAAATCCTTGCATGGAGCTGTATAGCATCCCCACACTTACCAGCCTTTACTGTATGGAACCAATGTGGGGTGCAAAATCTGGGACCCAATGGGGGATCTGCACGAGCAACTGCTGGGCTTCCCCAAGGGACACAATAGAAAAGTTTTTAAACAAGGAGCTGAGACAAATATGGGCTTCTCACGTGTGCCTTGCTGGACTGCAAGTGAGCAGTGAATAATGGGGAACTACACCCACTCGTTCAAGCACTCTATGGGCTGCACGAACGTGCCCATCTAGAATATATTTGGGGAATTAGTGGATATCTCCAGATGAGACCTACCCAAAAATTGTTCAAAGATGTAGCTGGAAAAAAATACGAGTTTCCCACGCTGGTCCCATTGAAGTTTCTTATCTCGGCCCTACCCCATTGCTGCTGCGGTGAGCACATTAGCCAGACGAGCACATAACACTTGTATGACGAAATATGGTTTAATGAGCATATGGCTGCATTTAGAAGGTGAGTACAAGTCAGTTGTGGAGCTAGCACGAGAGCTGTGGGCACAATGAATGGACATGGGTACATAAGCCAGGTGAGCAAACAAGCATAGAGTTTCGTCCTACAATGATGTGTACAGTGATTAAGCTGGTCAGCAGAGACACCGCACTTCGATCCAAGTCAAAAGACGCTGCCTATTAGAGCCATCACCAAGTAGGCGAAGATAGTGTAGTGCAGTGGGTGCAATCGTCATGGCTAAGTTAGCCAACCGAGACGGTTTCCCTCATCTTATTTCTTACTTTAGCTCTTTCGTGGTATTTAGTGCTTTCTTGCGTCTGCTCTTTTCCTTCACTCGATATGTTGTTTGTCCTTTTCCCTTGTTTGTTTCCCCGCCTTCAATTCAACATGCTTTTTTTGTTCATCGATTGCTTCACGCGGATAGGAACAGACTTATAGTATAGAAAGTGAAGTGTAATGTCATTTTTGTATACGTAACCGACCGTCAAAATAAAGGCCAGTACTTTTGTACCGACAGGACTTGCTCAATTTCACTCTTCCTATTCGTGCCTGAACATCAAACCAAAGCCCTTACCCACACAGCAGGGGTGTTGCTTGCGTTGACCATGTCGAGCGTACGTGACAACTACACCACTACGTTCTTCCTTCATATATTGAAACACCATAACACATTGCTGACAAGGCTGAATGATTGCGTCTCCCTCTGAACAGAAGTCTTTCAAAAAGAAGTAATGGTAAAGTCAATCTGACCGCACTCCATTCAGGGAAACCCACACTCCCGACTGCAGTCGACCACTGATCGTCAAGAGTTGTTTTGCCTTCGACGAAAGGCTCTTATGCAACGACTCGTGCCCTCGTCCCTCCCAATATCTGAGTAAGCAAGGTCAGTACCACTGCGACAGCTATGCAGACATCAAATGTTGGAAAAGCACTTCAAGCGCTGCATGAGCTAGCTTGTCTGGGTTGTTCTACCTTACAACGTTCAGTGTCATGAGCTTAGCACTCTAGGCTGCCGCTACCCCAAGTATACGCTGAGGGAAACTTCCAAACCTTTTGATGCAGGTAGATGCATTAAAATTACACGAATTATTATCTCAAAACCGACACACGCGACTACATCATACATGTGCTAAGTGCATCATCATGGCACACTTTAAGTAACTCCACTGTTGTTATGTGCTATGTACCGATGTATTATCTAGCACACAGTACATACCTCTAACGAGATATTCCTTTTGCGTTAAGTGCAGAATTTGAAAGATCAGATATTGAAGGAAAACAGGAGCCAGTGCTGTGAAAATCAGAGAATCGAAATTAGCCGACCAGAGATTTTTCATTCCTGCGCAGCCCAGCCTTCTTCTCCTATTTGGTGCATTACCACGGTCGTATTGCCAATATTTTAGAGTAATTGAAGGCAAAATGAAATCTACCAAATTTTGTCATGAAATACCTACCGTACGTGCATAATAAATTCTCTGTGAAACACCTATGCGCATATAAATTTCTCTTTGTGTAAGGTCCAATATATTTCTATAAATCGACTGCTCTCAGCAGGATGAAGAATTAATCCTTTCTTCCATGCATTAATTTGCCAATCCTGTATAAATAACACTATTACGGCCCAGTTTCCATGGGTTACGCCAAGTAACAGTTCACGTCTCTTTGACATATTTGTCAGGAGTATCTGTACTTCAGTCTATTCGTCTGCTATCCGCACGGTTGCGTGTCGGGCCGGACTGCCGACTGTACATTGTTCCGTAGTGCTTCCGCGGAGATGACTCTTGTTCTGAAATGTGCAATTTGCGCATATATTTGTGCTGAATACTCCTTACTAATGCTGTATAATCCATATTGGTAATTTCTACAGAGCTCCCAGTGTTATATCAGCCAGCCAAGTTTTATTAGTAGTAGCCCCCCCCCCCCTCCCGAGGTTTGAAGTAAAGCCCTTACTCGTTCTTTGTAGTTTCGTCCTGTGGCCTAGCTCCAAGGCCGGGCGGTTATTGCTGTAGCCCGCAACAACACTACATAAAGTGTAACATTCATGTAACGGCATTAATAAAAAAAACATTAGGTTCGAAAACACAATATTTTACGCAGACGTGAAAATTCTCTCCAAGCGTCACCATTATTACCTCCGCCAAGGAGATAATGTTTTTGTCGGGTTTGTCTGTCTGTCGTTTTGTCAGTCTGTCTGTCACCAAGATAACTCAAAAAGTTATGGACGGATTTTGACGAAATTTACTGCTATTGTTTTGAAGAACATGTTTAACTTTTGGTAAAAATCCGTCCATCCGCTTGTTTGTTTATCCACCTGATTTTCTCAACGATATGACTCAAAAAGTTATGAACGGATTTTTATGAAATTTACATGAGTTGTTAGGTGTATCCCGAACAGTAAATGATCAATTTTTTTATGATATGCTAGCTCGTTCGTTAGTTTGTCACTGTTTAAAAGTTTATGCTTGTTAGCCCAATAATTAAATGTCCATGGATCTTTATGAAACTCATAGGAGTTGTTAGTAATGTTAAAAGATTCAAATTATTAAATTTTGAGTGATGATCGGTTAGTCCATTTGTGAGTATGACTAATGTTTGTCCGAATGTTTGTTAGCAGTATAACACAAAATTTATGAACGGATCTTCACAATAATTACTGTAGCTGTTAACCCTGTTGAAGGGCACAAATGATTAGGTTTTGTTGTTGATACAAAGAAAATCTTGGCCTCAAAACCAATTTTAGTTTTTCCTAACCGTTGACTTGCTTGGCGGAGGTATGCGCTCTCAGAGATCTCTAGTTGCTTTTTGCTACATTTGAGTACGGTCGATGGATTATAGTTTGTTGACCGCACTCCAAAATGATCGGTGCGCTGCGCTCTCTTACGCGACTGACGGCGGGAGACGCAGCGCACTTTAGAAAAAAAAAAACTACCTGACAGCTAGGAACCATTTCCACCATTACCCCTCTGATTAACTTTAGTAATAATAAAGAAAATCCTTGTTTCCTCATAGGTGTGGATTAATTTTTCTGAAGATGGGACCCACTATCCCGATATGTTAATTTTACCAACAGTCGAGTTTATATTTAGTCTAACATAGTGTAGCTTCTTCTAACTGAACCTGACCTGGCCTAACCTAGCCACTCGGAATAAAAAAATTTCTAACCCAACATAAGTAGCTTACCCTAACATTAATTCATTCTAGCCGAACTTAACTCAGCTTAGCCTAACCTCAGGTAACAAATCCTAACTCAACCCTTTTCCCCTTTATCTTAAAATCTACGTATCGGGAAGCTTCAACTTAAACAACTGGCAGCGCCTAAGCTGACCTAATTGCCTAACAGGTACTGGCTAGTAAGCATTACCTCGTAATGCATTATTTTACCTAATAGAAGACCTAATAAATTTCCGCCAGCGGTAAATTTTGAGGGCGGCGTACTTATCCTAACCCTCCCAAGTCACCTTCTACTAAAAATGACGTGACCGAAATTGAAAAAATAGGTTGTTAGAAAAACTAGACCTGCCCTCACCTAACCTACCCGAAGTTATGAAGGGTTCTTTTCCAACTTACCCAAAATTAGTTCGGGTTTTCCGACAGTAAGGCCTAAAAAGAACGATTTTCGGGTCTAAGTCACTTCTAGGCAAGGGTGACGTACCCCAACCAAACCTCACCTCACCTAACCGGTTTTAGACGCCGCTGCAGCCCACGTTGGCACCTACAAATGCTTGGTAAAATATATAAAGCAGCACAATATCATTTAGTATACTGGAACAAGCTGCACCTAAAAAAATGAGTTCAACTCTTGAATTTAACTTCAAGCGACAGTTAGGGCCATGGCTGAACTACGTAACAGGTTAACTCACGCGCAGGTCGGGTTGACAGCCCCGCCACTTCATCTCAGCTGTGACGTCACGTAGAACGATAGATGGCAGCCAGTGTTCATTTGTTCCTACCTGTCGTTCACTTTATGAATACAGTGAGCGAGGGTTTTTATGGAGAAGAAACAGTGGTAATCAATTCGCACAGTCACAGCTGTTAACTGCCCTGTGCAAATATCCGTTTGTGAGAACTTAAGTAATAGAAATTCAAATAAATGGGCTGAACAGAGAAGGAATCAAGTACAGCAACATAGCTACGACTTCTTCGGCATTACATTAACATGGGTTGTTCTTCGTCACCACATTATTGTTTTATATACTAGTGCACCCCACCGTGAAAAATAATAGCAAAAGAACAAGTTTTAAGGAATAACATTAAAAGCGCCAAAATAATGTCCCAACTGACAGTTCAAATTAGTTTGATAGACATGAAGTCTACACTTTGCTTACTATTATCGCTATGTGTAGGTTACGCTTTGTCCTCCCTCTTCTGGAGTACTGCTCTGTAGTCTGGGGTTCTGCTGCCGATCGCCATCTGTGTTTGCTTGACAACGTGGTTCGTCGATGTGCGTTCATGTTGGGTGGTGTTGTGCCTTGTGATCTGCCGCATCGTCGCAGAGTTGGTGGGGTCTGTTTTTTTCTATAAAATCTATAACTGCCCCAGTCATCCACTGTCTGAGTTTCTTCCGGATCCATTTGTTCGGGTGCGGTATACTCGGCGTTTTGGTGCTCTTCGTGAGTTTGCCTTGGAACCGTTACGATGCCGTACGGGCCAGTATTCCCGTTCGTTTTTCCATCGTGTGTGGACGTTTGGAATGGTCTTGATGGCTCTGTCTTTGCTGGTGCGGGTATTGACAGCTTTAAACGATCTGTACACAGAGCTATTCTGTGATCTCGGATCTTTTTTTTTTTCATTCTTTTGTTTTCTTCATCCGTTGGGCTGGTTGCGTGGGGGTTTGTTAACCTCATGGAGTTTCTCCGTTCCTACGTCGCCAGTCTGGTGTGATTCAATAATAATAATGCATAATCTCTAACTAAATTAAAGAGTAATTGAGTATAGATAGTAGAACAAATACTAGCGAAGCAATATTAAGTCAATTCGCGCTCAATATTTCGTGTGTTTTGTCTCTGCATTGCTGCCGAAAGGTCTCACTTGAACGTACATCTAGTTAGACGAGACTTAAAAGCTCTATAAGTAATTGTAAGTACAAATTTGTGAAGTTAAGCTCTGAATTGATTATATTAAATATCTTAGAGGGCTTTTCTTAACAAGAAAATCCAACTGTGAAGAGGATGGATGCGATTTGCAGGTCTCAGCGTTACATAACTCAATCTTCCTTGCAGTCCCTCTCACAGTAATAAAACAGTATCCCATTGAACATACTCATTAGAACGCATTTGGGTACAAACAACGAGTTTTTTTCTAATTTAGGTAATTTTCATGAAATTCTTAAATAAAATGAGTATTAACTGGTGCTACTTGGGTAAACTAGAAATGTAAATTGTATTACTCATAATTACTACGGAGTGCCTTTTTGAACCGTTAAATAGCGAAATAGTAGAATGTAGAGAATCAAGAAACCTTTAGGGCTGTTCCCTGAGGTCTTGTTTCCAAAGCTAAATACTTGCTAAAAAGTCTCGCATCAACAACACACAGATGCACAGTTTCTAACTTTAAGCATTGTACTGATAAGAGATGCGCGTTTGTCATATTGCTGAGGCGGGAAATAGTTGGAGTACAGGCGGCCTGTCACTGCGGAACGTCACTTGGCTCATTTGCAACTCCAACACTCTTTTTGTTAACTCTAGTAGCTCTTTACGAACACGATGAAGGTTCAAAATTGTTATTAACATGTTCAGAACAGCCAAACATCGAGCAACATTCCATTACAACGAAAAAATCGTAGAAAATAAATTTGAAATGATATCGATGCTCCAGCAACACCTACGTTTTTCACGAGCGTTCACACCACGTGACGTCACACAGGGAGATGCGCAGATCCGTCTCAAAATGGTCAAGCGATGAGGTAACCTGTTACGTTATTCAACCATGGGAAGGGCTTTTTTCTGGGTGGATTTTTCCTTTCGAAGCTTCTCTCCAGATACCCTCAAACCGTCCGGATACACAGCAGCAGTCTGCTCTGGCCGGCATCACATCAAACTTTAATACTTGTTGGGTAGTCCGCTGAGGCTTCTCGCTGCAAAATGTTACTTCTATTGCCAGACATATTCCTCAGATGACTTGAACAATTTTTCACCTGCCTGTTACAAGAAAAGTAAACATGACAGCTATAAATAATGAGAACTTGAATTACGGTCCACGATTCCTATTTCAAAATGCTGCTTACCTATCACAGTTGGAAACATACTCTATCCAAGCACTAGTAATCTTATTCCTGAACGAAGTGTGTTTGGTGACCATGGGCTCAAGAGATTTGACTCTGGGTTAAAAATGAAACTCCACTGTTGCAGAACAATTACAAATTGTTTCACTTCTCAGTAAATTCTCTTAAATCTTCTTAAACTTTTCAAGTGTGTATGTTTTCATCAAGTCGCTAACGATAGCATAAATGCTAACGATATTCGATATTATCGTTTACGATTTCCGACAAGTATCCTTTGGCTGTCCCCAAACTATTCAAGCTGTATTTCTATGCAGCAGCATTGGACTGCATACGTTGTCGATGCTAAGAAACTGCGGTATAAGTTGGGACCTAAGACAAATTTCGAAGAGCCGTTTTAAGCATTGATGGGGCCGTGAACTGGCCTTTATGAGTTCTCTGATTTTTTTCTGTTTATGGTTCTATTACGGAGAGTGGTTATCAGTGGGGTTCACTCAACTGTGAAATCCTGCGTACTGAGCATTTAACTATGTGTTATTTTCAAGGAGAGCCTGAACGCCTGTTTATCCAGAATTGGTGTACCATTTACTCAGTGAAACTTGTAAGCAAGACCATAATTTTTCCAATCAATTCCATTTTTAACCTTTCAATTAAGTCCTAGTAGTAAGAACCTAAGATGTAAATTTGGCAACCAAGCTGTTCAGAACATTAGTAGGAAACAACTTTAAGTTTTGACGACCGAAGAGAGAGATGCGTAGGACAGTGGCGCGATGGAAGCTGGCTTATCTCACAGCTAGATGGCAGTGAGGCTTGGGTGTGGTTGCCGTGCGACAGACAAGTTGGCTGCTGGGGATCAGCAGACACCATCGCGGGCTGTTGGCAGGCCAAAATGTGGACGTCCCTGGGTGACCACTGAGCGTCAGGATGCCTACATTGTCTTCAGCACCAGGCGCAGTAAGCTGAGGAGAGCATCAACACTGGAAGATTACCTTCACACTGACAGCTGGGAGCAAGTGTCTGACTATCGTTTCTAAGCTCGTGGCATCTGTGCACAGCGACCTTTGGTACAGAGTACAGACAAGTCCTCACCAGACAGCACATAGCCACTAGGGTGCACATGGCTTTGTGCCGTGCTCATTTTGCTGGAGCATGGGTAACCGCTGTATGGATAACGATGTACTCTGATGAGTTCAGGTTCTCGGTTACCGCACAGCTGACCCAAGCACCTGTTTGGCGTGAGCGTGGTCAAAAGTATGGCTCACAAAGTCACACACCGACATCCTTGGGGTTTTGGATCAGTTATGGCCTGGGGCGCTGACTGGTGAGCAGTGCAACCGAATTTTAATGTACTCAGTACAAATCTGAATGGCTAAGACTATGTAGAAAACATCCTGAAGACAGGCTTTCTCAGGGTCATGAGGCAGCTAGGGACAAATGCAGTGTTCCAGGATGACTATACGCCAGATCACACCGATCCATGGCAGTTAATTAATTCTTCCAGTGAAAGGGCATCAATCACATGAATTTTCCTGCACGTTCACCCAACCTCAATCTCACAGGTACAGCATTCGAGGGATATGTTGGACTGGCAGGTTAGGGGTCGGAATCGTCAGGCCAGTTCTGCTCAAGAGCTGACTCAGTGGTTCCAAGAGAAGTGGTTTGGTATTTCTCAGGAGCAGAACCGGACATTCATAGGAAGCAGACGGCGCAGGTGTTGATGGCCACTACTGAGGACATTTTTGACGCACATCGTTCATTTCCAGGCCCGTTTGAACCCGTGCGTTTGGACTGGTAGACTTTGAATTTTGCCACCACCTTAATCAATGGAGATTCAATCTTTATTGTGCGGTTATCCATTGGAGAAAGGTTACAATTTGAAAGAAGTAAAAATTAACAAAGACTAATTTTTATTTCCAAAAAATATCTTCGTTTGTAAAACTGGGCGGTAACTTATGTTGAGCACTAATTTTTTACATACACTGGCTGTCCAGAAAATCTCCAAAGATTACCAACGAATGCCTTAACTGATGTTAGAAGATAAAACGACGCAATGAGACGGCAATTCCATCCCTATCCAGGCACAAGGGGCAAAAAACACTCCAGGCACATATTAGCCAAGAACAGCAAAGTACACAGTTGCCCTCACACGAAGACTTTAGGAACACGGTTCCTGGTGAGCTAACAACTTCTTCTTTGACATCGTCTATAGCATTAAAACTTTAGAGAGAACTTAGACCGCTTCAGGAGAGTTTGTTGAATTGTTTTAAAGATAAAGAAAGCGTTTCATGAAGCTGACTTCTCTATAGAGCGCTTGGATTGTCTCATTTTCGGTCGCCTAATGGCGTCTTGCTATTTTTCTATTGCTCATAGATGCTTCGTTAAGTCTCAGACGTAAATGAAAAAAAGCTGCTTATCAATCTCAGTCGCCTATGTTTGTCTTAAGAAAGGTTTCTCATTTAAAAAATGTAGATCGTCTCCATTCTGATGGCCTTATTATTATTCTGACATTTTATTGATAGAATATATACATTTTCACGAGAATAAATGGGAGACGATTATTGGCATTATTGTCACAGTGTAAATGATGGGCGAGAATTTGCATTGCCCTCGCTACACGGAGTGGTGGGTGACCTTCTGCCGAGGGTGCAGGGCCCTTGCAATGGCTGCAGCTTGCCAGTTTCATCGCCTATGCAGATTCAGAAACGTAAGCCCGACTGATTCCACTTCGAAGGAGTGAATATCTTCTAGCTGTAAAATACCCCGAAGCAAAGTCACTCCTGTCCGTAACATGGTTTACAAAAGAGTACAAAGGAACGATGACCAGTAGAACTGGCGATGGTGTCAGGCGCAGCCCAAATACCCCTCACTTTAAGTTTCCAGGTTCACTAAGAGATTATTTCGCGTCGTAGCTTTGCTTGACGACTTCAAATGCAAGTGTTGCAAATTGGTAGAGAACAGATTTAGTACAGGGCGATTTAATTCAGACTCTATTACTGGATGAGAACTACGGATACGTAGATGTAAATAAATCTTGGCATTTATTGTGTGGATTTTTTTTTCTTTCTTAGATATATAATATACATATAATTTTTTTAAAAGGGGGGGGGGGCAGTGCCGATGCTCACTCATACTCTCCCCTTAAAATTAAAAAATAAAGAAAAAACAGCTCGGTTTCTGACAAAATTCGTTGCCGCCGGCTGAGAGAACAGCCCGATTTACGACAAAAATCTAAGTCGACAGCTCGAGTTATGATTAGAACTTAATTTTCGGCATGCTCCAGTAATTGCTATAAGAGCTCAGAGAACAGTTCGATTTATGACGAATATCGTTCTTAAACTCTCATAGTTTCAAAAAGAGTTCAGAGAACATTTTGATTTACGACGGAAAGCGTTCTTACACGCTAGTGCTTTCACCACTATAGCTTAGAAAACAGCTCAATTTCGGTGAAAATCATTTTCGCATGATTCAATTTTTACAATCGCTCAAAGTGCCGCCCGATTTTCAGCGGAAATTATCCATTCACTTTTGCTTCGCAGCCGATTTTCTCCCTCCACCTCTGAGCAAATCCCGCATCTAAACTAAGTCACTGCCGCCGCTGCATGTTGCCGTTCTCTAAAGAAACTCAGGCCCGATCTAAAGACTTTGTATAAGCCGACACCTTTGGTAGACGAAGCGTGGCATTTGGTTGGGCGCCGTTAGCAGCGGCCGCACGTCCCTGCCTGCAAAAGACACACCTCACTTGTTTGGAGAGATGCCAATTTGCGATGCCATTCCGCAGAGTTACTGCCTTACTGATGAAGAAAATTTTCAATTCCAAGCCGCCTCGCATTTCCTACGGGGATTACCGAGCCCTGGCATCGCCGGAAATTTTGGGGTTGGGGCGAAAACACCGCAGTCTGAATTTTGAAACGTGAGCGATCGAACGGACGAAAAATTCAATTTCGGATAGTGATTTATATAAAAAAATGTATGTTGTCTTATTTTATCCGACATCTAGTATGACAAAATGCTGATTAATTGTAGCAGTGCACTAGAAAGTAAATAATACCACCGTTAAAAGAGATTGATTTTTTAATCACAGTCATCAGCAACAAGACGGTTAAGTATCTTACACACTAGCCGAGGCAGCATATCTAAGTAATATTGAAGGGCCATAAGGGAAGAGTCAGGCAACGCCCTATATAATTCTAAGTAGCTAACGGATTCCGCCTCTAGCGCTGTTAGGGCTTCTGTAAGCTACTGCATACGACAGCCTGTCATTATAGAACTCGGAGTAGCTTTTCATGACCCTTGGGTCTTACAGCAAGTAATCTGTACTGACTTGTTCAACTAACCTTGTCACGCCACCATTATAACTGACAGAACGACGCGGAGTGTAATTTTCTTCAATAATAATTTGTTTAAAAATTGTCATCAGTTTAAAGCTGGTGAACGCAGTCACAGTCCAGGCACTTAGAGCTCATCATCCAAAGTCTTTTTTTTAGACTGCGCTCTTATCATAAAAAAAAAAATTGACTTTCCAATAAGGAAGTGCGTGCACACGTACGTGTAACTCTGATACGTGGTCATTACGAAATTTTACTGTGCTGTTGAAGTCTCCTGTGAAGAGTAAATACTATGTGGTCAAATGCATTTGAAGTGAGTGCTGTGTATGTCAAAAATAAAAACCGGTAAGCACTGGTACAAAGGTAGAATACTGAGACAATAGGACAAAGACTGTCAGTGGGAGCGGGCAACAGGGTGTAAGCAAAGTGGGCACGAAACTAAACCTGCAGGGCTTAGAACCGTAGCCTTGAGTGTCTTCCTCGGCAACAATTTTCAGTCAGTCTGAAATTTCTTTGCGAAGAACTAATCTGTGGTCGACTGCAACAGTGTTCTGCTATGGGGCCAGCGAATATCTGTCCGATGTACGAACCAGGGCTTGTGGGTTTCCCAGTTGGGTGTGCGGCCAAGTTGACTTGAACATAACTCTACGCGGTATCAGTGACAAACAACGTTAGTAAACTTAATCTTAAGCTCATGTAGAAACGAACGTGCAGTTAAACCCGCTTTTTCCACATCACAACAGTTGCTTAACGGGCGCTTCTTCTGTGCTGCACCACATGAGTCGAACTGCTCCATGAAGCACCCCGACATACAGGCTGCTCTGAAGCCACGGTCGACTGTGCGGTCCCACGGGCATGAGACGAGCATGACGCTTCTGGCTATTGAGTAATGGAGAGGCGCTGGAGCATCGAGTCCCTACAGTTGCCGAATTTTTCATAATAGCTTACAGCTCGAGAGACAGACCGTCGACACACAAGGGTGGGTTCACACGAGAGCCACGAGGCTGTTCCTGAGGTAGACACCAGGAGAGTGGTATTCGTTAGGAGCAGGCCTAACTGAGTGGCTATTACTCAGGCAGTAAGAACGTTGCCATGGCGCCAGATCATTCACAGTGAGGATCCTGTCTCTGAGCTTAATGACTTGACTGTGTCCATTTAGGAGAGGTTTGTCCCTAAGAGGAATATTCTTGTGAGGTCTCTCTCGGGATAAGCCGTGGTTTGACGACCAGTGTCGGTTAGCGTTCGAAGCTAAACAGGCGGCTTATCAGGCATGGCGGCGTTCGCTGACCGCACGTTGTGGCAGACCTATGTTGAACGTAGGGCCGAGGCTAAGCGTGTGTATGAGGAGGCACAGCGTCGTCTGAGGCAGCGTCCCAGGGAGTCTCTGCTGAGTATTGACCATCCACATCGTTGGTGGAGTGAGCTAAAGGGTTCAGTGTTCGGTGCTGAATCTTCGTTGCCGCCCCTTGTGGGTCATGGTGGGGGCATTATTACTGATCCCTTGG
>LQNS02278143.1:37120300-37139368 GCA_001587735.2 Parhyale hawaiensis | reverse complement strand
CCGTCTCCTTCTCTCTCCCGCTCCAACTACACAGTTTGATGTCTCTAAGCTCCGCATGTCAGCGGCTCTTGATCGTGCTTGCGTGCATTCAAGATAGTCTCTTGGGCATGGACTCTTCACCCCCCCCCCTTTTCTTTTCTCTCTCATTTCTCCTGCCCCCTATATCCTACTAACATAATGGCAATAGCTCATAGAATGCCGGGGCGTATGTTCCGGCGTATCTTTGGGAAAGGGCCTATTGGTTCGTCTACTGCCGCCTATCTAATCTAATCTTATCGACGGAAGCAGTTTTCTCTACATATGCCAAAATTTTAGCGCTTCAAATGAAGCAGATATTTAAGTTGGAGAGACAGAATGAACGGTATCATTGCTACGGAGTGCTCACATTGTATATAAGCTGACCCGACTAAAGTTGCATTCAGGTTTATTGGAGTGTTTTACCCAAGGCAAGATTTTATTTCTTCCTATCGATTTAGAAGACCTAAGGATGAGAGCACGACAACGGATCAATGAATAAAATGAAGTAAGTCAGAGAAGATTCCGCACCGGCCTATAGGTATTAGGCAAACATATCGATTATTGCGTGAATTTTTTCCCGCGCTGGTCCACTAGTTATACTATAAATGTTACGTTTAAGTTAGTTTACTAAGCAAGTTTAGGATATTTCTTTAAATTTGAAGGAGTTGGAAATCAAAAAGCTATGCGGCTTTGTGTTACTTATATAAAGATAGCCACGCATTCGGTCCCTCAACTGAGGAAACTCATTCATTTGGCCACTGTGTAAACTCACCACAGCAATAGTAGCTGTTACAGCGCCATGGCTTCCAGCTGACAGCTGCAACAGCTGTTGCAGGAACAGCAGCACATCAGCAATGGCCTCCAGCTGACAGCTGCAGCAGCTAGCCCCGTTTTTCTCACGCGTCTCAGCCCAGCAGCGATCAAATATTGCATGTCTCCACTACCAGCGCCACATGCTGGTACAAGAAAAAATCTGACATGGATTAACTAAGGAAATCTCGTACGAATCACTGCAAGCGACTCATCACAGAGCCAGCTGCTGTAATACATCATATCTATGAGTGCATTCCTTGAATAAATTCACCTTGAACACAATTTGGATAATCATTAATTAAAACAATAAAAAATAACCTACAAAGTTTATTTATTCATTGAATCATTCAGTACGTGCGTATGTTAAGTCTACGTGGATTATAAAAATAGTTCTGTTTATTACATAATAACATATCGTCGAGTTTTGTCCAGAGACACGCCAATTAAATACTTAACCTCACAACCCATGTGGATATTCTTTGAGTTACCCATTACATAGGGCGTCATCTATTGGCCGTTGAAAATGGGCCTTATATGCTTGACTCGTCCAGGACTTCAGCCAGAAGCTTCAGGTGCGCAGTTCTGAGGGGTGTTGCAAGTGCTAGAAACAGCGCGTTCACACTGAGCCTTTTGAAAACTCCTTCTTAAGAAAAAACATTGAATTTGTGGAATTCTTATGGGTAACCGATTCAGGGTCAATGCATGAAAGCAATTAAGTGGGTCGAAGTCAGTGCAGCTTTGTAAAGTTTCAAAACAGTGTAGCCTCGAAGGCTTAATTATTTTGGTGCCCGTCGAACATGCCCATAGTGCCACAAGCTGTCAATTTGGCTACAAATATCATATCTATTACGTAGCCAGTTTAGAGCGGTTAGTGAGCACGTTACCCACCAAGACTAGCACAAGTCCGTGTCTATGAGTGTGTAAATATTACAACCCAACATTTAGTAGCTCATAATTTTATGTGGATTATCTCAGTCTGAGAATTACCTTTGAGTATTCAATACTATAGAGGGAACAAAATTTATTAGCTAAGCGTACATTTAGAACTATATAGTGTTGCACTCCGAGAGGGCAAAACCCCCGCCCAGCGACGCAACGCTAAAAGACATAATGGCAGGCGCACTGAACAAAAGGACTAACAGATCCCCATCAAAATTTCATAATATGCTCCTTGCTACATTCAAGGGCTTCTGTGCATTTAATGAAAATCCGGCAGCAATTTTTTCAGTCATTCTGCAAGTTGAGAGACAAACCTCAGCAAAACTTGGCCATAGGGGATTGCATTAGAGAAACGTCAGTCTCCCGCGCAGAGTTACCTGAGCCAGTAGAGTCTGGTGACCCCTTCTGAGACGGACCAGTACAACATAACGGTGTCTCTTGGTCAATCAGTGATAGCGGGTGTGTCTAGCGCGTCCACATCCGTAGTAAGCAGCACCAATCGTCCAACTATTAAACATAACACTAGCTGCAAAATTATTAGTGTCAACGTTATTATCATAACTGACGAGATAACTTGACTTGTGTTATAACACGTTAGACTAAATCTAGGGTGTTACAGCACTAGCATATTAGCTCGTCAATTAGACCATGTCCTTTGGAAAACTCTCAACAGCTATCCAACCAAACAGTATATGATGGAAAGAAATCAAGCAGCAGTCTTATATCTGTAAACCTGATACCCATTAATGTCTGAGGACACCAAAGAGACTATGTTTCTGTAGTTTCTTTGTCTGTCTCTTTGATTGTCTCTCACCAAGATAACTCGAAAAAATTTTTTGACGGTCCTTTACGAAATTTAAAGGAATTATCTGGCATTTTCGAAGGAACAGATGATTAACTTTTGGTGAAGGTCCGTTCAACCGTTTATTTGCCTTTTTGACTCTCTCTCTCTCTTTCTTGGTAATATAACTAATAAGTTATGAACGGATCTTCACGAAATTTGCAAGAAAATAGTTTTGAATGTTACGAAGAGCTAATAACAACCAATCTTTTGTGATGATCTGTTTGTCCGTTCGTTTATTTGCTTGACTCAATGTTTGTTTTTATGTTTGTCAGGAAATAAATAAAAAAGTTATAAACGGATCTTTATGAAATTTGTAGCAATTGTTAAAAACGCTGAAAGGCACAAATGACCATAATTTTGGTTGTGATCAGCTCGTCCGTTGCTGCGTTTGACTAATGTTTGTCTGAGTGTTTCTCAAACCACAGAAAAACTAAATTACAGGAGCTGTTATTACTGTCAAGAGGCGCAAGTGACCAAGTTTTGGTGATGATCAGAAGGAAAGCCTGATTTGAGAACCAATCTGAATGTTTTTGTTTGCATTTTCTTGCTTGACGGAGGAATGTGCTCTCAGAGTGATCTAGTTTATCTTAGCAAGATCCCTTTATTTCAATGGCTGTCATAAGATGAGTGAGGGAGTTGGTCATTTGTAAAATTGCAAATTTTGGTCTCACACAAACTATTTTAAGTTTGAGTCGAATAGCTTATTTGTTCAGTGCAGTATCCTGCACAGTGCAGTATGCTACAAAGTGTAGTATTATGCACAGTACGGTATCCTGCACAACTCTGTGTCCAACACAGAAAGAGCCACAATTCCCTATTAGCTACGACGATAAATAAAAAAATAACAGTTCATGTATTTTCTTGAAGATCCGTCCGCAATTTTTACATTTACATTGTTACAAACAGTCGAGCACACAAGTGGACGAACCGATCATCACCAAAATGCAGTCATTTGTGCCTCTAACACTTTTGATTGTTATTAAAACTTCACGCCCGGGCCCCACGGACAGGTAGAACAACCCAAATGAAGCAGTTGGTAATAGCGGGAATCTCGAAACGCTGAAAAAAAAGTCCAACAAAAAGCCATTGACAGCTGACTTGAACGCCTCAAGGCCAACACGACCGAAAGCCGATGCCGGCAATGAATTCCAAACCCTAACAGACCAGGACACGAAGCACCGACTGATTGACGTGTTCGGCATTTAACACTCTTCAAAGTGAAAGAGTGCGCGTCTACCACAGCACGTGTAATTCTCCCAAAGACCTTGAGTAGAGGGACAAAAGAATGCAACCAATGGTTCTCATTGTTCTACATCTTACAAAACATACAGAGTCCAGCCACCTCTCTCCTATGGAACAGATTCACCAGATCATTTTCAGGGCACAGTCTGCTGCTGAACTAACATGTCGGTCCAGCAGACGCAAGTGACTGTCAGCAGCTCAACCCCAAACCGGTGAGCAGTACTCCAGCACAGGCAGCAAAACAGTAAATAGCAGCGGCGGATAACTTCACTGTCACCAAACACAGAATTCACCTCCCCAGGAGCCCAATCTTACTGGAAGCAAGTGAAACCAGTCGCCTACTATGCGGCTCAAAAGTACATTTCTCATCAAAGACTACACCGAGAATTTCCAAGGAGCTAGATTCCTGAAGCAAAGTGTCATCTATCTTCAGATGTGAATGCTACGGTAAAAGTGTCCCAGACCGACTCACAATCATAAACCAGGTCTTACTGGCATTCATCTTCATACTCCAGGCCGAGCACCATGCACTAATAAGCGACATATCCCTATACAGAGACAGAGCGACATCATTAAGCATTCTGGGGCAGGTATGACTGCTATCAGAGAGGAATCATCGACATAGTTGATCATCGTGTTCTCTAGCGAAGAGAGCACGTCACTCGTATACAGAGCGAACAGCAGCGGGCCAAGTACGCTACCCTGAGGGATGCCAGACTCCACCGCAACTGAGGCACTCAAAAACCGTCTACAGACACACCTTGTGTTTGCTCAGAAACAAAATCACGAATGATTGACAGAACCCTATCACCCACGCCAAGCGAATCCAACTTGTACAATAGACCCCTGTGGTTGACCCTGTCAAACCCCGCGCTAAAGTCCAGCTGTACAAGGCGTGCCTCATTCCCACAATCCAACGCAGACTGCAAGTGGTGTGACATCAACAACAATGCTCACAACAACCGAAACTAGTTCTGTACGCCAACTGATTAGCAGGCAGCAAACCCCTAGCCTTCCCAAAACGACCAAGCTTAGAAGCGACCTATTTCTCCAACACCTTCGACAAAATGGGCACCAGCGTAAAAGGCCGATAGTTGGCGACACCGCACCTTTGGGAAAGGGAGCAATATTCCTGTTACGCCAACAACGGGGAAAATTCCCAAGCAGTATCAGACGCCGGAAGATCACTCCACACTTGAGGTGGGGACGTCAGCAAGCTGCTTATAAAACAGAGGAAACCCACGGGTCCACACCTCCATAATGATCAAGACCCTCAAGCAGCACCTTGATCGTACCAAATCTGAACGCCAAAGAGGTTAAACGAGGTTCAAGGTGACATCCATGGGGCAATGACACTGCATCTCTGCTCTGCTTCCCATCGAAGTGAGCCCAAAAGAGTTTCGCCCTAGCCAAGGGATCAGTAACGATACCACCACCGGGACCTACAAGGGGTGGTAACGAAGGATCAGCAGCGAAAAATGAACCCTTTGCCTTACTCCACGAACGATATGGATGGTCAATACTGAGTAGAGTCCCTGGAACGCTACCTCTGACGATGCTGTGCCCACTCATACATACGCATGGCCTCGGCCCTACGATCCACATAGGTCTGCCACAACGTGCGGTCACGCGAACGCCGCCAAACCCACTAAGCCGCTTCTTTCGCTTCAAAAGCTAACCGACACTAGTCGTCAAACCACGGTTTGTCCCGAAACCACACAAAAATAATCCTCTTCGGGACAAACCTCTCCAAAACAGACACAATCAAGTCGTTAAGCTCAGATATAGAGGATCCGCACTGCAAATAAGCTGACGCCAAATTTATTGATGATCATTTCATAACTCTGTAAGTCATGTTGCTGAAGAACATAAACACAGAGACAAAGAAGCGAACGGACGACCAGATAACAAAAAAAAGTAGTCATTGCTCCTAGCACCATCCTTACCATTTCTGGAAAATTTAACAAAGATTCGTTCATGACATTATGAGTTATGCTCATGCGAAAAAAATTGCAGACAAGCAAACTATTGGTTAAAATATACTTCATTAAAAGTTAGTCATCTGTTCTTGCTAACATACCTAACAATCCCTGTAAACTTCGTAAACATCCGTTAATAAATTTCTAGTTATCTTGGTGACAGACTGCCAGAACGACACAGAGGCAAACAAACAAACAGAAAACTCAGCAAAAACATAACCTCCTTGGCGGAGGTTAAGTATTAACTTAGAAAATTATTAAGCACAGAAAGGTGGTGAAATTTGAAAATCTCATGGGTCTTTTGCTGGGTGAATTCTTATGATTAACAAGAGGTTCGTAAATGAGCAGTTACCGTACTACTTACAGCCAGCAAAATATTATTCATTACTCCTATAATATAATAGTTACTTAGAAGCAATCTACGTCTGAGAAGTCAAGAATAGATGATTCTTGTGTTTCTAGTCGGATAAATTCTGAGAAAATTGCTGGTAAATTAAACTACATAATCTATGTATGTACTCTCTGCAAGGAGAGAAAGTGCGGCGTCCTCAAGCCGTATAAAAATATGCACTAAACTCAAAGAAGCAACAACGCAGCTGTTGGGCTCCTCAAGTGCCATGCTCTATAAACCTAATTGACAAACATCCTTGCAATAAAATCTCCAGTGAGGAACATAAAACGCTCCAGTAAAGCGAATGCCGGAAAAGTTCTAATTTTTGTAGCTTAAAGTTGTGCTCTAATGAAGACGTCGGCGAAAAAATCATCTGAACTTTGATAGGAACACGAAGTGCTAAGAGAACACAAACTTTCAATTATTGCCTGTAGCATTAGCGAGTAGTTCAGGAATATCTTTAAGTTATATAGAAAAATACGTTGAGAGAGTACTGCGCGTGTAGCACAGTTAGGAGTTTTTTATATAATAAAAAATTCTTTTTGTAGGAGCAATTAATCGAGATTACAAAGTTTGTGCCGTAGCAAATGAATTTTTAATAGCTTGCTTCGAAATACAAAAGAAATACAAAAAGGCAAACGCTGGGGGATCAAGATATCGTAACGTCATCAGACATGGATAGAGCGTTTTGTACGCAGTGCAGTTTGGTATATACGGAAAAGTGAGGTATTGCGAATGTTATGTCATAAAAAGGTTAAGTCAGCATACTGAATGAACAGCAGCAAAACAGTGCAGCAATGCTACACATAAAGGAGCTGATACCAATATATAAAACAATAAACTAGCGAAAGAAATGAGAATTACGGTGGGGGAAATTAATATTCGTACACCAAGAAATTGTTAATTTAAAGAAATCAAATGAACCAAAAATAAAATATATTGATACATCATTTGTATTCAAGTATTATCAATTGATATATGTCAACAAAACCAAAAATAATAATGAATTATAAAATATTTTACATAACTGGGGTTGAAAAATGTATTCGTACAAAACGATTTTTCATCTAAAATTCTTTTGACTCTTCAAGAACTTTCCAGAACCTTCTAGCTTTCACTTTAGAAGTCTACTGCTGTCCATGAACGGCTTTGGGGTCATTATTTCCTACGACATTGTAGAAGAAGGTTGTAATCATGGCAAACAGCATGGAGCTTACGAATTCTGCCAATGAAATGATTATTAAAGAATGGAAATACGGGAAAAGTTATAGGCAAATATCACAGACACTCATAATACCGTTTACCACCATTGGGTTAATTATCAAAAGGTTTAAGTTTGGAAACCGCCGAAAACCAACTTAAATCTGGCAGGCCATGGAAGATTTCCCCTAGAGCTTCAAGAAAAATAGTCAGGGAAGTGCCCGAAAATCCCATGATTACTTGCAAAGACTTCAGGAGGATTTGCTAGCAGCAGGGACATGCGTTAGCCTTCATACAATAAGCCACGAGCTGCACCAAAACAGTTTACATTCTCGAAATCCTCGCAAAACTCTCCTCCTGTCGAATCAGAATAGGAAAGCTCGTTCAAAATTCGTCCGTGAGCACAAGGGCAACCCTGGTTCGTTCTGGGAAAACGTGTTGTGATCGGATTAGACTAAAAAAGCTATTTGGATGAAATTCAAAAGACCATATGTGGAGGAAGAACGGAACGGTATTTGCACCAAAAACACCATTCCTACTGTAAAATTTTGTGGTCGTAACGTTTTGATTTGGGATGCTTTCCATCGCGTGGGACAGGTAACATTCATATCATCGAAGGGAGAATGAACGCTTACATGTATCAGAACATTTTGAGGGAACATTTGCATGCGTCGGTTAAAAAACTCGGGCAACCGGAAGAATTCGTTTTTCAGCGGGACATCGACCCAAAACATACGGCAAAAAACATGAAGAAATGGTTCACCGATAATCATGTACAACAATTATAAAGGCCAAGCCAGTCTACGGATTTGAATCCAATAGAAAATTTGTGGAGATTTCTTAAATTAAACATGAATGCAAGGAGGCCGAAGTCCATTCCGGAACTCAAAAAATCTGCAAGAAAGAATGGGCTAAAATCCCTCAGGAAACATGTTAAGGCTTCGGAAAAAATGTAGAAAGAGATTAGTTGCCGTTGAACTGAACAAAGGCTAAGCCACAAGATACTAAATATTTTTTTCTAAAATCTCTTTTTTTGTGTGTGTGTTGTACGAGTACTTATTTCAACCCAAAATATGTAAATTGTTATGTAATTTCCATTGTATAGGAATTTACTTGTTTTGTTTTTGCGTGTGTATTGTTTACGCAAAAATACACGCCGGCTTAATTTCCGGCGTTGTATTAGTTTTCGGTATCGAATGTATTGCACTAGTTTCAACTCAAATACGTAGTTTCTTTCAAAAGTATCTAAGGAAAACGTACGATGGCCAACTATATTAATTTCTAAACAAAATGTTGAGATCATAAATACACAACAACGAGAGTGTCTGATATATATATTTTTTTTTTCAAATGAAACGTCATAATTTATAAATAGAATATGAAATTAAAGAAATAAAAGTAAAATCTTAATTGAAATTCTAAGCAAAGCCCTCAAAGATCGCAGACCACCGCCAGGCATGTGTAACCAGAGATCGATTTTGAATATCTGACCCAAATCTGAATAATATCATTCCCGAAAAAACCATTTGTTGTATGAGCATTTTCCATTTCCTGGAAATTTCATGAACATCCGCCCAGCAGCTTAGGTGTGAGAAAACAGCGACCGAAGATACAAAACCTCACCGAAAACCAATAGTCAACCAAAATAAAGCCCATATCCCATAAAAAAATAAACAAAACTTTGATTAAATCATTCTATTGGTTATTAAAGTAACAAGGAATCTGGTTAACCCTTCCGAGTCCTTCACTACCGGCCTATATTAAGCAAACATATTAAGATACTCCTATTGCACTAATGTCTATATTATTGCACGCTCGTGTAGGTTCGCTGTCATTTTTCGTACTGCTCTTCTTGCCATTGAGCGGTCGCTCTTCAAAAGTTCATACTTGTGTTCAGTTCTATCCCTTAAATCCACTACGTCTCTTTGCAGAGTGACGAAAATTTGTTACTTCAAGGGACACAGAGAAAGAGGTCACACGGTACAACATCAGATCTTGGGTGACATTGAACGCCGTTAAAAAGACGATGACTCTGTTGCGAAGGGCATTCTTTCAGTAATCTATGTAGCATGATAGTTTGTCGATGACCGGGAGCGCCGCCCTGCATCCACCAAATCCTGTTCGTGATGATGTTCAGACAAGATGAAATCTGTTATAAACTCAAAATAACGGTCTCCATTGGAATTTCCTTTTTAGAAACTCAGACCCATAGCGACAGTAGTTTCATTCAAATGGGAACAACAGTAAAAATTTTCAGTCGTATTTTCGAATTTCATATGAATTTCCCGCCAAAGGGTTCAAATTTTGTTTCTTGATTTTTGTCCCAATCTGAATGAAACTTGGTTCAGATGTGTGAAATTGAAAAGGAATGAGGGTTAGACTCACGTACTTTTCCCATTTTCCCCAACGAAAACGAGTTATTTAAAAGAAAACGGTTTTTGGTTTTCTTTGGAAGACTCGTCTTGTAGCTTATGGTAAAAAGTACATGAGTCTAACCCCCCGTTTTTTTCCCTAATTTTACATACATATATATACTGGAAGGTTTATTCAAATCTGACAAAAATAAACAAAATTTTGAATTTTCTTGCGGGAAAGTGTAAAATAAAAACACTATGTACCGATTTGGATAAAACTTGGTAAGGACACGTAAAATTGAAAAAGAATATGGGTTAGACTCGTGTACTTTTTTCCATTTTCCCCAAAGAAAACGAGTTATTCAGAGAAAATGGTAAGAACCGTTTTTTAAATAATTCGTTTTCTATGGAGAAAATTGGAAATAGTACAAGAGTCTAACCCCCATTTCCTCAGCCTTTCATGTCTCTCCCAAGTTTCTGAAAGATCGGTCCAATAATAAAAAAGATATTGAAGGCTATAAATGAACTTTCATGAATGGGCCCACCTCCCCGCCCCTAGCCCCCTATTCTATTCAGCTAGGATTGCCCTGGCTGCTAAAACTTCGCCTGCGTGGCCGTTTGATTTCAAACCATTCTTGGAATTTTCTTAGTTTTCAAAAGTTTTTTTAAGAAGTTAATGCTGATGTTGGTAGTTAAATGGAAAACAGTACAAATCTTTGCAGACGATTTGAGTGGATGCCGAACGGTGAGTATTTGAACATATTCAGCGACAAGTGATTTTGATTTTCTTGCAACATTATTAATATTTTCTTGTGGTTCACGCAGTTGTTATACTTCTACTCCTTCCTTATTCTGACTGAGCACAGTTCCTTCATCAATGATCTGGCTTATGGTGCGATACATCGTTAATTTTGATGGAAAGCCTCTATTAGCAAAATCTTTGCATATACTTTATCCACTCGCATGTAACTTCTTCTCTGGGTGCAGTTGTTTTTGTATAAAATCAATAACTGCCCCAGTCATCCGCTGTCTGAGTTTCTTCTTGATCCAATTGTTCGGGTGAGGTATACGCGGCGTACTGGTGCTCTTCATGAGATTGCCTTGGAACAGTTGCGATGCCGTACGTGCCAGGGTTCCCGTTCGTGTTTCCCTTCGCGTGTGGATGTTTGGAATGGTCTTGATGGCTCTGTCCTTGCTGGTGCTGGTATTGGCAGCTTTAAGCGATCTGTACACAAAGCTATTCTGTGATCTTGGATCTTATTTTTTTCATTATTTTGTTTTCTTCACCCGCTGGGCTGGTTGCGTGGGGGTTTGTTAACCTCATGGAGTTTCTCCGTCCTCACGTCGCCAGTCGGGTGTAATTTAATAATAATGATAATAACAGTATTGGCTGTTCACTAGAGAGTCGTATCTTGAAGAGAAGACTTTTTTTTTTTATTCAGTATTGTGACGATAGATCTATCGTAGGAAGTTTTCGATGAAAAAATGTAAAATGTATATGAGAGCTAAATCGGTTTACTATGAAACTAGAGAGGCAGTCTGAGAGCTCATACCTATGCCAAGCAACGGAATGTAAACGAAAAAAACATCAAATAATCTTGAAACCATAATGCCTATTTGATCCTCACCAGAAGTTGGCCATTTGCGCCTCTAAACATTTCTAAGACCTCCTCTAATTTTTTGAAGATCATTTTCTGTCAAACAATATGACAAGCATTTAGTCAGACACACGAACGGGCGAACCAATCTCTACGATAATTTGGACATTAGGTCTTTTAAATATTCCGAACAATTCCTAAAAATCTAATAAAGCTCCATCTAGACGTTTTTGACTTACGCTACTGAGAAAAATAGGCAAACAAACATTTTAACGGATCTTCATTAAAAGCTAATCATCTGTTGATCCTAACATTCCTACTAATTCCTGTAAATCTCGTAACGGTCCGTCCTTCAGTTTTTTAGCAGTTTTGGGGGCAGACAGGAAAATAAACAAAGAGACAAACTCCAGTAACAATGCAACCTCCTTGGCGGAGGTAATGAATAGTGCGATAATAAGTGCTTCTCGAATTATTAATGTTGCAGCATAATTTCGCAGATCCATTGCAGTTGTATCATAAACTATAGTTACCGTACTGCAACTCTTAAAAAACCTTATATCTATTCTGTAGAATGAGGCAATGGGAATAACATAGGTGTTTCTAATATTTTTCAACGGAAATTAATGGTAACGTTTCAATAGACAGCGTAGACTTCCCCGCAGATAGTCATAGACAACTTCACGTTATGCTACACTGTCTTGCCGCGCAGCTCAAGGTTCACCTGTATTCCAGTATCTGTCTGTCATGGCAGCTTCTTTCTCTTATGGTTACAGCAACGGAAAGTCTAAATAATTATGTTAGTAAATTAGGCAGAGCCACACTGCCTATAAACTACGCGTTTCAAGCTGCAAACTCGCCATATTGCGCAGACTGTAGCGGCGCCAGCCCATAACCTGCTGAGCGGAAGTGACGACATATGTTGACGCCGTATAGGTGTCCTCATCAGAGGCGCATTCTACACTCTCGGCTTACTCGGTGATCCCGAAGTACGCAGAGCAGATATGCTCATGCGTGACTTTTTTTTACTTTGCTACAGCGTCAGTATCACCTGCAGCCATCAATAGTTGAGTTTTAGATGTTTTCACTGATTACGGGCGTGCGACATGGCCACCTGGCAGTGGAGCTTGATTGGTTAAATATTATATCCTCAAGTAGCGTATATCCTTTCGGGGTAAATGACGATAAGATCATTTTGGGGCAAAAAATTATTTCGGTCTCAGGAGAGTTAGAATCACTATGGACAAGAAATGAGTGCATGAACTCTTAGCGTATTTATTTGCGGTCATTTTAGTGTTTGTATTGCTTTTCTAAGTTAAAAAATGAATGTGTGACACAACTTCTCCCAAGACCATTTAAAAATGTTCGATCGTCATTTGCCCCGAAATGTTATGTAATCTCCAAATTCCGGTACTTAGAATTATTAGCTTTAATTATTCAATTTTTACTCTCAGGCGAAAACGTAGCTGTGACAGTTGTGGAGACAGGCACAGTAGTGGACAAGGCTCCTCTAAATGCGATAATAACGATACCCATATTTGTGATCTAATTTTGCCGTGACTGCACTTTTAATCACAATGACACTTCATTTGTGAAGCGCCGTTGAGAACAGCAAGTCTATTGCCGCTTCACAAAATGTATCACGGGCGCTGATTAAATGCTCTGTTGATCCCCACACGAGTCTCGTTAGCACAAACTGACCACAGGTCTGTTATTCCCCTAAAGTCCTCCTGATTTTGAGCCTAATCAGCCTCTCGTGACGAGTTCTGCCTCGCGTCAAAGAAAACTGCAAATTTGCGAGGATTTTTGACCACAGTTGCCAAAGCCTCGACACTGGTCGGCTGTAAAGGGTGCTTGTGGCAATACCAGAAAGTCTTAATGGTTTTTGTCTGCTGGAGGATACGTGACGACCGACAACTCTTGTTTGATGTGCTTAACACAACCACTTCACGAGATACTCGGCTCTGCAGTCGAGAGCTCAAAATATAATTGGTTGGAGAGTTTGCCATAGATACTGACTATCGCGTACAGCTTTTGTTTGTTCTTTGGAATGATGTGAAGTAAATGCTGAACGTTATTTAATCAAGTTGAAGACAACTGGTGATAGTGCACTGTAGACATTTGACAGCGTGTATGTTTATAATTTGTTCAAAATTTCAACGTGAAATTACAGTCACATATTTTGAACCAGGATTTATAAAAAAACGGCGATACTTAATCAGATACAATCACTTACATGACAGTGGCAGCAGCAGAGACAAAGGCCGATTTTCATAAAGCGACGAAGTGGATTCTGACGATTAGAGTAAGCGCGTAGGTGCATTAATAGATAACTCTCATAAAACGGCTCATGATCCGCACCGAAACGCTTAGCGTCCATTGTCTTGCACTGTAATAAACAACTGTGGAACTTTTGCAATTAGGCTTAATCGAGGGCGACCGTCATTACTTGGGGCTCGGGATTTGCCTGGCAAATCCATCACAGAACGGGGCCTGCACATCAGGCGGCGGTGATGAGAGCCAAAATCAGGCGAAATTGCTGAGCTGAATATGAAAGTGATCGATGATGCTTTGCTCGGGGCTAAGTGGCTGAGGTGTGTAAGAGGAAGTGAAAAGTAGACTGCAAAAATGAGAACGCTGCCGAAAATGTGTTGTTACGGCGGAGACTGCACACGCACAATTAGCAAATGTGCTTTGAGTCTGAGGAAATAGAAAGCGAAGCATTGCTTGCCGTTGTGCCGGTTAACGTCTTCCAGCAAAGGTAAGAGCTTTACTTTAGTTAACGAATGCTAGATGAGTTAGAACTTACATTTGCAGGCGCTCGTACATATGGCCGCGCTGCGTCCCTCTCCCTGATCTCTCAATCCTGAGGTCCGTGCAGGTGCCTCTGAAAAGCTCACTTCCCTTCGGTACGTATTTTTTTTTTGTGATCTAACGAACGTTTCGACTGTAAGAAACGCTGGCGGTTGTTTGATTTGGGGAGTTAATTTTGGTTGAAAAATTTTCAGAACTTGAATAAATGAGACGAACAAATTTATAACGAGCGCTTAAATTAGACACGTGACCAGCCGTCCATCGCTGGCACGGCTTCATAACTGCTATTCGCTCTCAGATGCTGCAGTGGACCAGAGTACGAAACTGATTTGAATATTGCTGACGCTAAGTATTGTACTACCATAAAATTAAACCTCACTGTAGTTCCTCGCCTTTGTATATGCGCGTTTATACGAGCAAGTAGTTATATTAAAGTCCTAATTGCGCAAGCATATAGTTGACAATGTTCTTAAAAGCTGTGTTTCCGAGCAATGATATGCATGGATAACTATCCAGAGACTATCATAGCCCTGCACTCAGTCTCACGCACTGCATTTAGTTATGCCCCAATTCGCATGGTAGTTTTTCCCATTTGTTGCATCACTTTATGAATAAGAGCGAAACAAATGGGCTTTGCATCGTCACATTTTAAGACCAAAGCTCCAGAGTCTGTCGCACATCAAGAACGGCTATAATTTAGAGCGACGACAAACTGCCTCAAATGCAAGAGTTTTCGAGTAATAAACCAAGCCTAAAAGTTCGTAACTTCCTCCATGGTAAACATCGGATTTTTTTTCTGCAATGAAAGGAATTTTTTTTTCTTTCACTCACTTTAATGGTACATGACGGAGTATTCTAACTCGTTATGTTGAGGAAGCATGATGTTTCTTATACTGAGCAATACATTTATTTTATTCCTTTTGCATACTGAATTCCGTGCTTTCTTGGTCGTATTGAAAAAGGGAAAAAATCACATCTCTTATACTGACAAACATATCTAAAAATTTTAAAGTTGCACTTAACTGTGAAGACTTTAATACTTGGTTCTAGTGACACACCTGTAGTGAGAGTTCTTAGAGAGAGGACAAGGGCGCTCTTTTCTATGAATAATATTAACAACGGTATCTTGAGGTACAGTCTGCAGTGAAAAGGCTCACCTCATCATTGTAGCTGCTTCAGTGGCCAATAAGTTGATGCTAAATTTCGTGCAAACTTCGCCAGTCAATTGCGACTCAAAAGCACCTTCTCGATATTTGTCATGTTGCAGCTTCATTACGAGGATCCCAGGGCAGCAACATACGGAGATTAGTAATAATGAAAACTAAAAAATTAATGGTCGTAATTAGTTGACCTGTATGCCTACCAGTACGTGAGAAAAAGCATTGATACACAGCTTACAGTACATGTGTGGCCCAAACGTACATAATATGAAGATGATCATGTAAGGGGAAAAGAAATGAATGCAATCAACCTATGCCTGGAGAAAGCAATAACTGCGACTACTAGTACAATTAAAGCTAGAAAGCACTCTGAGAGCGTACACCTCCGCCAAGCAAGGCAACGGTAACGGAAAATTCAAATTGATACTGAAACCATGATTTTCTTCGTAGCAACACCAATAGCCAATCGCTTTTGCCTTTTGGTAGTATTAACAATTTCTGTAATTTTCCATGAGATCCTTTCATAACTTTTTGAGTTATGGTGCTAACAAACATTATGACAAACATAAGTCAAACATGCAAGCAGAATAACTGATCATCACCAAAATTTAATCATTTATGTCTTTTACCATTAGTAACAAATCCTGTAAATTTCATCAAGATCCATCCACAACTTTTTGAGTTAGTGCGCTAACAAGCATAAAACCAAATATAGCCACAAACAAACTAACGAAAAAACAGATCATCCCCTCAAAAAATTGGTGATTTAATCTTCGTATTATACCTAACAACTCATATAAATTTCATGAAAATCCGTCCGTTACTTTTCGAGTTATGGCCTTTAAGAAAAATAGGCAGACAAACAAACAGACAGATGAACGGATTTTCACCAAAAGAAAATCATCTGTTACTGTCAACATGCCTAACAATGCCTGTAAATTTCATTAAGACCCGCCCAAAACTTTTTGAATAATCTTGGTGAAAGACAAACAAAGAGACAAACACGACGAAAACATAACCTCCTTGGCGGAGATAATTATAGAGTCGTCAGGAGACGGCTGTAATCGTCATTGGAGCCATGCCTGGCTTCGCCTGCACAAAGCATGCAAGCCCAGCGTTGTTACAGCACCGATCTTTAATAGC
Source organism: Parhyale hawaiensis (assembly GCA_001587735.2). Lineage (NCBI taxonomy): Eukaryota > Metazoa > Arthropoda > Malacostraca > Amphipoda > Hyalidae > Parhyale > Parhyale hawaiensis. The sequence goes on along the minus strand of LQNS02278143.1, from coordinate 37,122,876 downwards.
TCTGATCGCAGCAATGCCTCTGCAGCTATGAGTTAGTGGAACTTTCCACAGTCACCAGCAGAATATGTACATTGCAGGCACTCCTCCGGGCAAGGACATGCAAACAAACTTTTCGTCAGAGACAGACACATCGCTCGTCCCTCTGTACCTGGAGACAGGCACTAAGCGCCTCAAAATATTGTTGGAAGCATCACGTACCCAAGCTCCTAATAGGCTGTAGTGTGAAGTATGGCAGGAGGGACTCGCACCTTAGTGAAGAGCAATATTTTCTCTAGTGTGGAGTTTTTACATTCAAGGAACAGCTATAAGAATATCTTAGAATTTGATTACAAGTGATATTCAGTCGCCTCACCTGCCTTACAATATCAGCAGAATCATTTAGTTTGTCACTTGTGAGGTGCCCCAGATATGCAAAGCTCTGTACGCACAACAGCTCACTACCACTCTGACCTGTCCACCTAATTCTGAACTGGTTATCATCAGCTAAGAGAGTCATCGTGCATTGTAGCATTTTCGCCTTACGTATAACAATGGTCAGCTCATATGCCTCATCGTCACAAATTCTAACTACTTTTTGAACAAAACGACGGTGCTGCGCTGTAGAAGCGCCATATGATCAGTAGAGCCTATGGCACTGATGTGAGGGCCACCGAAGTAACATCTGCCTCCACCGCTGTCGAGCTGGTTGTAAGCCTATTCACTGAAAAGATTGAGAACCAACTGCGAGAAAAGCCTCTTGTCGGTTTCAATTAGTACAAAACAAAGCAAAACGTTCCTGCGTACGAGCAGTTACTGTGTTATCATTCGATCCTAGTGACTACGACGGAGCTATTCTTCACTGAATGGCTAGTTTCTGTAAGTCAGCAGGTTTATCGTTTGAAAATACGAATAACATGATATTGAGCGGTTCGATAACGTCTCACCTGAATGTAATAAGCTTTCAATGCAATGAAGTTGCGTGGTTCATCGAGGTAAGATTTTATTGAGCAACATTTGACATAGCTAAATTATTACCCCGACTATTTGTACCATTAAAGAACTGTTTTATGCTGGCTAGGCTATTCTCACCACCGGCAGCAGTGGGGACCAAAGAACGCTGATGTTGACCCTCAAGGTAGCGAGTTCTCATCCACCAGCCAGACGAACGAGTTCTTGTTGCACTGAACGTGCTCAGTCAGTGTTCTGTACTCGATTGTTGCTGCGGGGAACTGACCCTAACCAGAACTAGGGATATTGGGGTTGTAGGTCATCGAAATAAGAGCTTGATACCTTAGCTCATGACTATCTGTGGTCGTCTGCAGCTGTACACTCCCATTGGGCCAATTATTAGTCTATCATAGAGCTCACCTATACATTGACTGGACACTGCAATCGGACCTCTCGCAATTGGGCCTGGAGGCCGATTTACGTGTTAATAAAATGAGTTCTAATGATCACAGAGACCTCAAACAAAGCTTAATTTCTTCGTCGTACCGTAAGGCATGTGTTGCAGAGCAGGAAATCTAAATTCACTATCATATATCTTCAGTAGGCAATATACTGTATATCGTACCTCGGGGCACCGAGAATAATTGAAAATCCTCCTAATTTCTGGTAATATTAAAATTTATAGAAAAAATCACTCATAGACAGTACACTTAATGTACTTTAATATCACATACAATTGAATTTTTTCCAATAACGGATTGGAAGCAATAACTTCCTATCACTTCGATCTGCTGAAAACTTCATTTTATGGAATAAAATGGCAACCGATGCAGGGTCTATGCCGAAAACCCAACTCAACCGGTCCAAGCCAGAGCAACCTGCCTGTGGTTTCGAACAAGTCAGGCCTTGAATGTTGAAGTTTGCACTCAACTGAGCATGGCCATTGGGCTTGTTCGATTACGGGTAGTGAAAGTCGATATAAACCAAGCCCACTCGACTTGACTTGTACGGAACTGCAGACAGGAACTTTGGCTTCGCCAATTTCAATCGTGTTGCAGGTGTCAGAAGCAAACCAATTATATCGAACAGACAGAAAACTGCACCCTAGGGACTGAGATAGAGTTCTTGGAATCTTACAGGAAATCGATTAAGCGTCAACGCCTGAAACTCGAAGCAACAGGTCGATGCCAGCGCACCTGCCTGAAGTTTCTGACGAGTTGAATCGAGCGACCTTACATCGAATCTGATGACCGCATCGAACGCATCACTAGCCATTGGTAAGCCGAGTGACACGCTCTGAAAGCGCAAGACACCCACTGTCTGTAGGAATATCCGGCATATAGACGATACCATCATTGGAATAATAGGGAAAACGGCTCACTGAATGGGAAACAGGCCTTTTTTTGAGCAGCTGCAATTACTAAAGTAAGAATATAATTACAATACACGCAGCGGCTTATTGAGTTTGCATGCTCAGTGCTGAGCTTAGATATATGCTCTTGTACCCGGGATCGCCTTCACGCCAATCGGGTGATTGCTAGCACTGCTTGATGAACAGCGTCAGGAATTCTAACGCCCTGCAGCAGCACTGACCCTAATCAGAAATGGGGAAGGTAGGGGAGGAGGAGAGCGTGCGGGTCGGGGAGGGG
>LQNS02278143.1:37092941-37120253 GCA_001587735.2 Parhyale hawaiensis | reverse complement strand
GGGGGGGGGGTGGGCGCTGTTATCGTATCGACCTTCAATCTCGGACCATATAACCCAGATATTCTGTGGTTTACTGCAGCCGTGCATTCCCCTGGCGATAAGCGGGCTTCTACTTGCAGCACGAACTAGTGCATATGGGTTTACAAGTTGGGGTGTACGTCAAGTACTGTCAAATGGATTTTCCCTTCACCTTGGCGTTCCCAATGTTTCTATGAGATACTGTGATACATTTTGTGTGGCTTTTGCAGTGGAGGCTCCAACAACCAGGCAGCCTTTTTTCCTGCCAGTAGATAACACCGTATTTATAGAGCCTCCCGCAGTGAAATGAACTGGTTGGCGCTGACTAGTCTGTTTCCTGCCGCAGTTAAGAGCGTTACATTTATAAAGCGGCAGTTTGGAGAGCACTGCAGTCAGCAGGCCGGCGTTATCATGCAGTTTATCCAGCAGAGCGAGACGCGGCTCGCAGAGACTGCTGCTATTCTCTTCTTTTCGACAGCTCGGAGACTGCAGCGGGCTAAAATGCGCATAAATGTGTACTTCATTTCCTGTGACGGAAAATTCCTGTCTTTTTAGAAGAGCTCGGCTCTCGCTTAAGAATTATGACCTCCAGTTCCCAGTTTTCTTTTTCTTTCTTTACTCCCCGTCGGCGTCCCGAACAAGGTCGCCAAGTTTCTTTCGGCCTTTATTTTATTCGATTTAAGCGGCGTGTCACCAAGAAAAAAAAAGTAACCTAAGGTATCGTTTCTAATGTTGAGATCTATTGGCGGTCGACCAGGAGAAGAAATGAAGCCCGCCTTTTCGCTCTTGTCGTCGAAAGCGAGAGGAAGAAAGACGTTGAATGTTTCCAGGGAGAAAGATTTTTTTTTGTAGATTCAACAGCATTAAAACAAACTGTTTATCTTTCACATAGACGCTGTATAGAGATAACATTAAAAAAAGAATTGAAGTGGGGATCAATTAAACAGCATTGCAGGAGAAGCCCTTGAAGTGAACAATCACTGATACAACAGCAGTCAAGTCTATGGCTGGAGTTTACTTAACTGAGCGAGTTATTTGCTCTCAATAACTGTATGAAAGGAAGAGTGGGTTAACTGCTTTGAATATTACTCAGTTTGGATATATGTAGAGCCAGACAAAAGGAGCCCTACTGAGTCTCCTTCTTTTGCACTGCACCCAAACACCAAAAGGGATTAGATTAGATTAGATAGCTGACAGTAGACGGACAAACAGGCCCATTCCCGAAGAGCAGTCGGGACTTACGCCCCGGCCCTCTATGGGCTATTGCCATTACCGTACGTCAGAATGACAAAGATGTCTGAGGAAGAAAATAAGAAGATAAAGAGAATAAACTCAGACAAAGAGTTTCGTGAGAGCACAATTAGTGACTGCAATTTCGTGAAGTTCAGAGACGTTACGTTTGTTGAGGCATAAGTGAAAATGGATTACGGTGGCTGCGAATTTGTGGGTGTTAAGAGTTCCAGACTCTTGGCGAAGGAATCCGTAACTGCGGAGGATTAACTTTTAATGCAGATCCGTTAAAATGTTTGTTTGTCTGTTGGTCAAGACGATTTATAAACGCTTTGACTTACTCCGCACCGACAACTTGGGGAGGGGAAGGGGGAGAGTCTATTCCAAATGCTCACTGTGAAGCAAGGGAAGAACTGCTGGCAGTGAGTAGTTCTTTTATTTTTATGTTTGAATTTCTGCCCGTTGTTTCTCAGAAAAAGTCCCGGCGTATCCAATCATTGTACCTAGGCTGATATTGCACATGCTGCAGGTAGCGTAGGCAGTGGCCATACTCTTTGCTGGACAAGTGGATTCTTGCTGTGCTTGGTCCGCTAAGTTAACATTCCAGGTAGTCAGACGCAACTACGGGGATACTGATTCTAACCAAAAATGGGGTGGGTCGTGAATCGCAGTTGTTGCATGTCCCGGGCCTTCTTTTGCTGACTCCATAACTCTGTTAATCTCTGGTCGATTGCAGTCGTGCGCTGTCCTTGGGCCAGCTAGTATCTATCAGCAGCACGAATCAGTGCATGTGGAGTTTCCAGTTGGGGTGTGCGGTAGTGTTGACTCTACATTAATGTATTTAGTATTGCTAAATTTCACTTCGAAGTTGCGACTCCATCAACAAGAAAGGCTACAACTAGTGCGTCAGTTGTGTTTACGCTGCCCACTGTAGCGAACAGTTCTCTTAATTTTTTCCTTCAGTTAACCCTGCATCATGAAGCCCTTCAGAAATGAATAGTTGATGCCTAAAGTGCATAACGCCAACGCTGGATGAAGATACAAATAGCTATTAGTTCGTAATGGTTGTCCAGTTTTTTTCATTCTAGTTTAATTTACAGCGTGCCAGAGTGACTTCCTACCGTTTCAAGATTTTTTTTTTTTTTGCACCATTTAATAGTAATTCAAATTGTTCCTCTCTACATTCCTTCTCTAGTTCGCTTTTTAATGCTTGAGTTCTTAAGCTTCTGCATTAGTACGACCATTACGTTCTTAGTATTAAATGGTGGAAAATTAGGATAAGGAAAAACAGGGGCCAAGTTTTCACCGTTTTATGCTATTACTGCTTGCAGGTCATAGGTAGAAGATTTGCTGTTTGACTCGGAAGCTATTTTCGCACTTCGAATGAATGATACTCGTCTCGAATATTGTTGAAAAAAAAAATGCTTTCGTTCTTCCAAATTTGCGCAGGTTCCTGCTACTGTATTTGTAGCTCTCTTCCAGCTTTGGGCGCACATCCGTTCAGTTGTTTCACGAGCATCGCAGAAAATTGGTCTTATGCGACGTAGTTGTGTATGGTGTATGGTTCGATAGACGTAGCTGCTTTAGTTGCTGTCTTCCTTCATTTAGAATATTGTTCCTTAGTCTGGGATTCTGCTGTAGATTGCCATCTGAGTTTGCTGAGATTGATGGGTGTTGGTGGTTCGATTTTCACGGTTGTTAGTCAGTTCTTGTCTGGTAGACGACAATGTGTGGTTCTCGATGGCAAGAGTGGTGAATTTTTGGAAGTGATATCTGCTGTCCCCCAAGGGAGTGTTTTGGGCCCTCTATTGTGTATTGTATACACAGTAGACTTGTTAGATACTGTTCATAATTTATTTGTTGTTTACGCTGATGATGTTACTTAGGTGGCCGTTTGTGAGAATCTTAGTAGGTTGGAGGTTTCAGAATCCATTCAGCATGATCTGTAGGGGATTGATTCCTGGTGTTCTAGTCGGGGGGGAGAAATTAAATGCAAGTAAGACAGAGATTATGCTCGTGTCTAGGCGGGGTTCTGTTGTAGATTGCCAACTGAATTAGCTAGATAGAGTGGTCCGTCGATGCGCGTTTATGCAGAGTTGGTGGGGTCTGTTTTCTCAGTAAAATATATAATTACCGAAGCCATCCAATGGCGGTTTTTCTTTCGGAGCTATTTGCTCGAGAGCGGCTAACTCGGCATTCTAGTGCCCTTCCTGACTTTGTCTTGGAACCGGTACGATGTCGTATAAGCCGATATTTTCATTCATTAAATTTTGTTCCTTCCTGTGTAGTTACTTCAAATAATATTGATGGCTGTGCTTTCGCTGGTGCTGGTTTTGCAGCTCTAAGCCTTTGTAAACAGAGTGATTCTGTGATTTTTAGTTCTCTGTTTCTTTCTTATCTTGCTGGGCTGGTTGCGTGGGTTGACAACCTTATGAAGTTTTTCTCTGTTCTCACGTCGCCAGTCGGGTGCGTTTTAATATAAATAATAAAGAGAGTATCGCAGAGTAAATGTAGTGCGTTAAGCCGGATACCTACGTTCGACTTTCGTCATCGATATAAGTCGAATCCGATTGCGTGGCAGTGACTGTAACAACAGTTTGACGTGTAATATGGGGATAAAGCGATAATAAACGGAAATGTAAAATATTTGTGAATTTAAACTGGCTCAATACTTGGAGAGATTGCCGAAAGTTTGCCACTGCCCATTACTACTGATATTTTGTGTAAAAATTGTAGCAGTTTCTTCATATGGTCTACAATTTTTTTTTTTTTTTTTTGACAGATTAATAATGTGCAAATTGATGCCTTGGTTGCGGCATAGAAACTGGATTAATCAAGTTAGCTCAATGCTGTAAACGCCGATGAAAGTCGTGCCTGGCCACCTGACTTAGGCGGACGAGGCTTCAACTTTAGATAGCCGTGGAATTTCCACGGGTCGCGCTAGTTTTCTTAATTATGAACCGCGAGTATAGTCTAACCGCGGCAAGCGTAAATTTGCTGGCAAGTACGGTCGAAGGAGCGCATCAACTTAAAGGAAAGATTCATTAGAGGTCTTTGATAATCTCTTTTGAATCGTCGCGATCATCCTCTCTCTTTAGCTCTATTGCCATTAAATTGAGTGGAATTGAATTTAATGCCATTGGCGTTAAACCTGTAATAGATCGTTATTACCCCCGAACAAAGGGAGAGAGGTGATAATGTTTTCGTGAAGATTTACGTATATTTGTATATTTGTTCGCCCACCCAAAAAGAGGGAGAGGGAGTTGGGCAATGTACATAATTTTCTGCAGGGAGTCAGGTGGGTTGATTTAGACGTGAAAAATGCCATAACGCTGGAATAAGCTGGTTATCTAAAATTACGGCGTTGAAATTTGTACCCCCGAATACCCCCCCCCCTTCTTCCTGCTGGTGATGGTCTTACATCACGAGGCGTTCTAGTTAACTATGGAGTCCATGAATGGTTACAATAAACACTGCAAAGTTCCTTACCAAATTCTCAGGAGAATCCACCAACTTCTCATTACTGATAGCTTCTGCAATTTACTAGCCACTTCAAATGCTACCCACTACTATTGACGGTTTAATCCGCTCTCCACGTGTAGAAAAAGCTTCCGTAATGTCCTGGACGTACTGTAAAATGGATTCTCCGCAAACCGAGGCTCTCACAGCCTTAATCTTTTTCCATTTAATCGGTGTGTCAGAGAAGAAAAGAAGCCGAAGGTGCCATTCTTAATGCTGAGATCTATTGGCGGTCGACCGAGGAAAGAAATGCGGCGAGTATTTTCCTCAGGCTTCGTGAAGTGATGGGGGCGTAGCGAGGGTGGAGGGCATCCAAAGAAGGGCAACGCCCTCGGACCTCAGTAAAAAAGACGGAATTTTCTTTGTCGACCTTTCACACAGGAAATATTTTACGGCGCTGCTTTCATAAAAACAGGGCAACGTATCCCTGCTGCTCCCTATACCATAAGCCATATTTACATCAATATTATTGCTAGACCGACACTGATTTGTAAAGAGATAAGTTCAATGAATCTATACAAGCCTCTCAGTGTATTGACTGGCTTATAAAGTGGTGTGCTGGCAATCGCTGCGATGCTTATGACCAGCAGAGATGCTGTAACTAGAGACTGTAAAAAATCTAAGGTGATTGATAGTTGTTATAGAGCTACAATTGCTGATTAATACATTTGAAATAACTGAAGCAGAGCAAATAAAAAGTACAAAATATTAGACTTACGAAATTTATTGCTCATGTCATATGTGCTCTTTCGAGACTTGTAGCACCTTAACCAGCTGCATGGGTAACACCAGGGTTAGAATAAATCCATACGTAATCTCAGCATGGGGTCCTACCATGGTGCAGTTGAGCGTTGACGTTTGGGCTCCAGGGGCAGTTGAGCGCCATGGGACAATTGAGCACCAACAGTTGGGTACCATAGAACAATAATTGAGCACCAACAGTTAGTACCATAGAACAATAATTGAGCACCAACAGTTGAGTACCATAGAACAATAATTGAGCACCAACATTCGGGGACTATTCAACGTCACCGTTTGAGAGGCATGAAACAGCTGAGCGCTACCGTTTGAGCGCCAAGAGCTAGAAGAACTCATAACAAAACTAGTGGACTCGCGCGAGGAAAAACTTACGCAGTAGTGAATAAATCTGCTTAATATTGACTAGCATGGAATATTATCTTCCTTGACGAGCTTCTTATTCATCACAAGAAATTTGTGATGACACTTCTGCCGTGATTGTATTTTTCTTATTAAAATGTAGAGGAAAACGCTACGACGGCCAGCTCAGATTGTCGTAAGCGATGCGTGTTTTCTTCTGAGCAGTACACTTCAACACATCTGCAGTACACTCCTTCCTTCCCTCCCTTCGATGATATGAAAAAAGAATTAACTGTATTAGGAATCGCTGAAACATCGCTGAATTTCATGTCCGTTGCGTATCCAGAAGACACAGTGAGATAGTTCCAGCAGAACAAAATTTTCGCTCCCAAGAAGTTGAAATAAATAACTAGAGCACTCTGAGACCGCATACCTCCGCCAAGCAAAGCAACGGTAGCAAATAATTAAAATTGACTCTGAGATCATAAATTTCTTTTAATAAACTCCAAAATCTAATCATTTGTGCCTTTGGAGAGTAATACCAGCTTGTGCAATTTTCTTGAAGATCCGTTCATAACTTTTTGAGTTATACAGCTAACAAACGATATGAGAAACATGAGTCAAACATACAAACGAACAAACCGATCTGAGCTAAAATTTAATCATTTATGTCTTTTAACATTACTAACAACTCTATAAATTTCATAAAGATCCATTCATTATTTTTTTAGTTATTGTGCTAACAAGCATAAAATTAATAACAGTGACAAACGAACGAACGGACAAACAAATCATTAATAAAATTTGGTCTTTTACTCTATATTATATACTTAACAACTCATGTTAATTTCATGAAAATCCGTCCATAACTTTTTGAGTTATGGCATTGAGCAAAATGAGGCAGACAAACAAACAAAGGGATAGACATATCTTCACCAAAAGTTAATCATCTGTTCCTCCTAACATACCTAACAATCCCTGTAAATTTCGTCCAAATCGGTTCATAACTTTTTGAGTAATCTTGGTGACAGACAGACAAACACGACGAAAACATAACCTCCTTGGCGGAGGTAATTGCTACGTCTACTACACCGGTAAAAATCGGTTCCTCTACTCTTCGCTGCTTCTCTGTAAAATGTGTACTATGTAAACCACAAGAAAATATTATTTCGACGGAGAGAAGAAGAAATGAATAGGCTATCAGACTCCACGGGAACGGCAAGAGAAGCTGGAAGAGCAAGTACTGCATTCAATGTTAACTTGCTGCACCCGTGGAAATTCCACGGTTAGTGAACATTTTCACTTACCTTATTTAACCTGAGGTAGCACTCATATCTAAACCACCCCGTCTGAACTAACGTCTCCCGCTTAACCCAGGCTATCCTCATGCAGCCCATCTACCTTACGTCTCGTCTAACTTTGCCTAGTATTTTGATTTCATCACTGAATCACGCAATTGTTCAGTCACCAACGAATTCGCACTTGTATTTCGATAAAGACATAGAAATACGACTGTACTTTTTGCAGTATATTTTTACAGTATGTATTTGCACGCCTTTTCTAAGCTCTATTTCCCACAGTTTACAGATAATTTAGCGCTCCATAAAGTCACGCATTCCAATTTTTTATCGGTGTTTCGATTTTTTTCTCATTTCGGAACCCGTGGATGCTGATCAGTAGCCCATAATTTTTTGCTTTGTTGATTGTGATAGCTACATAGTAGCTAAAAGAAAACATATTCGGTGAATTTTTCCACTCGCAACAGGGTCATCTTCTGTGCACAAGATGTCATTGTGTTTGCTCAGGCATCACACTGTAGAGTGTAGAGGCGGATACTTTGGCGGCAGTGCGTACTAGCGTATTGATATATAGATGTTTGCCTACTACCTATAGGCGGAATCTTCAGAATCTTCTCTAACTTACTTCTTCATTTTCTTCATTGATCCTCTGTACTGCTATCATCCTTAGGTCTTCTATACTACAAGACAGAAGTAAAATCTTCAGTAAAACACGCCAATAAACTTGAATGCAACGCCAGTCCGATTAGCTTTTATACAATATTGACGCTCCGTAGCATTGTTAGCCATGATACCGTCGTTCCAACTCAAGTATCTGCTTCATTTGAAATTATGAAAATTTTGGCCTTTGAAGAGAAAACTGCTTCATCAAATAAGAAAAACAGTATGCCAGAAGAAATGATTGTCTACTGCCCGTAAAAAAATCACCCCTTCCAGAGTGCTTCGTCGACCAGCTGCTAAATTTATACGACGTGATATGGCCACCTAAGAGAAAAAAGTTATAAATGCGGACTCCAGAAGCTGAATACATAGTGTTCCGATTTCAAGCAGTGTTTCAAACAAGAAGCGTCTTCAGATAAAGGGATAAGGACAGCCTTCGCTATCTTCTGCAACCTGGTCATCGACTAACAAAATCTACAACCTGGCTGATTTTTCGAATATTTCCTTCAAAGCGGACACGAAATAAATAAATACACGAAGCGTTTTATTATATAAGGATAAGGAACTCATGTTCAGGGCACCACCGCTCCTGGAAGCAACTAAATTAGACTAGATAGGCGGTAGAGGATGAACCAATAGGTCCATTCCCAAAGAGACACCGGAAATTAGGTAAGTTAGGCTAGGTTGGGTTAGGCTTGGCAATAGACTCAGTTGGACAGCGTAATGAAGCAGGTATACAAGCATTGAAGAGTTATTAGAGCAAAATATTCGCCATCTTCTTACACGAGATTTTTTACCCTCTACTTGTTCCTATTTCTCACCTTAGCGAAAACCCAAGAGTAATATTTGTGAGACACAGAGTTTTGGGGCTGTTGGATCACAGCAGCGCTAGAAGCCTACTGCACTGAGCTCCAGCACTGAATGGAAGCATCAGCCAAATGCTATCGTGTGCTGTGCCGAAGATGCTTCCACTTGGATATTGCTCACTTGACGATACAGGTAGGGTACAGGCACTACAGGGACCAGATGTTAAAAATTTTCCGACGTGAACGTAGCAGACAGCTGTAGCCTCAACGCCGCTCAATAAGTGAACGTTTGGAGTTATGACCGAATGTTCAAATGATTTAGAGAGTGAACTTGGCTAGATTTGAGCGTAAAGATAGTTTTTACTTCAAGGGTGGTAGGTGCAGTCATAAATGCCATTAAGTTAGCAGCTGTTTAACCAAAGTAGCAAAATTTAATTGATGAACATTGTAATATTGCATGTTTTAGAGCTTTTAGCTTTATTGGAGTTGGATTCTGCCCGGAGTTATAATAATAGCAATGTGCCCATGTATCTACAACTCCCAGCCTACAGTTATTTCAGAAGACGACAGAATGCATTAATTCATTGTATTCATCATAATTTGTAATCAATGCATTTTTGTATTTCCGAAACTTGATCACAGTTTGGCTTAAGCTAAAATGAGACTCCCAATTGCAGGCTGGACTATCATTTTCAACTAGTAGCTGTTTATAAGAGTAATTATGATCAATGCACTTGCCGTATTAAATGCTAATGCTCAAAACCATGAAATAGCTGTTACTTGAATGACATAATATTGCCCGCTTTTTTTTTCATGCTCTCTCATAATATATGTCTAAGGAAGTGGCTCACTCTGGAGTAGCTTAAGTCTCAGCCTACAATTGTCTCACTTGACAAAAAGTGTTCTATTCCATTGCTCCAAAGTATTTACAGTTCGCAATGATTCTATGCTCAATGCTTTTCTGTTCCCCTTCAAATCGCCATAGTCTAACATACTATGAAAATTATTTATCACTAACTAGAATGAGGCTTAAACAATGATGAGTGCAGACTAAGCAATTCTTTTCTCTTTATCGTTAGTATTTATAACTGAACCATGAAGTGGTTTAACTTAGGCACTCATGAGCTGATGTAATGTAGGCCTCCAGGAAGTGATTTAACTCACGCAACCATGAAGTGATGTAACGTAGGAAACCACAAAGTGACGTAATATACCTAGTCAGTAATGTGAAATGACACGGACAACCACGATGTGCAGCTTTAGACGATTCAAGTTACGAAGGGTTAAATCAACACCAAAACGTCATTTTAAAATTATTTTACGACTGTCCTGGTATCTTTATCTCATTGTTAATTATGCATTTCTTTGCCCATGGATACCAATGTGGTTCCACTCTGTAGTATTACAGTGATTTTAATTTTCTCAGTTGTACTGGGGTTTCTTAACCTCCCTTTTCTTGCCCGGCTTTGGGATGAGCTCTACCAAAAGCTCTTCATTCATCAGTTGCTGGGACTGTTGCTTTAGATTTGTCGTTGGAATAAAAATCAATTGTAGGCGATGCTAAAGTGAGTAACATTTAGCATTTCTGAGAAATTTTTTTCTCTGAAACTCTAATATTCCTAGGAACTATGATGAATTTTCAGTTATTCTTGATGTCTGAAGGGATGATATTTATCGGCACTAACTATAGTCACTGTGAATTTAGATTCCCTGCTCGCAACACATTCTTTATGGGAGGACAAAGAACTTAACCTTTATATGAAGTCTCTGAGATTATTGGAACTGATATTATCAACGCATACTTTAATCGACCTCCAGGCACACTTGCGAAATGCCCCGATTTCAGTGAGCAATGTAGGTATTGTGTAGTCTATACAGCTGCATGTACGGTAAAGTCATGAGTGACAAAATGCATGTTTAAATCTTTGGTCACAGGAGCATAACTCTGTTGTTATGGTACAATACTGGCCAATGAGCTCAGGGAGCTGTAGATCTCAGGCAAGCAATCTGCTGCTCTGTGCAACCTGGGTGGTAAAAATGGGCCCATATAATACGAGATAAATAGAGTACTCTGACTGCCTGCACATAGTTTTGCATGATACTGACTAGAATTTTTTTAATGCTCGTGACACTTTTCTACACTTTTTACAAAAACGAATTTCTGCTCTAACTGTGAACTTTCATTGAAATAAATGTGTGGGACTATGTAGAGATACGATCCTGTAGTTACGAGAATTTTAAGAAAGATGAATGAGGAGCAATGGTCAAAACAGCTGTAAATATGAAGTTGGTAGTTATTGAGGCATGTGTACGACTGTAAGCCAAAGTAATTCTTAAAGTCTCTGCAGCAATTACAGCATCAATATCAGTAATTATAGCCTAAACACCAGCAATAACTTTGAGCCTCCAACATCAATAAGCCGATCATCTGTTACTCCAAAGTTTACATAGAGAGCTACAGCTCCATTTTGAACACGCCTTCTTGTTGGCTAAGCAGGCCTCACAACGATTTTTGAGCATGCACTCCTAAAGCCTCTATAAGTTCACGTAAAACCGCTTTGAACGTCTCAACTTACAACTAACGTAGTTCCTAAGATCAGAAATTTAATCGTAATTCTAAAAAAAACGTAACTAACTTTTCAACATTCAGACCCATGAATGCAGCACTTTAAGAGCAGTTTGTATTAAAGAAACGGTCTTACTAAGTTGAAGCGTGAGTCGTTTTGGAAACAAATGACCTTATGTACAATATAAATTACTCACAATAGATAAAATAAACTAGTTCAAAACATAATACATATTTCATTCCAGATTTACATATACGTAGCTTTTTTGCAGTTGTTCTTAGAAAGTTCTTTGTCGTACCTGTTCTCAAACTGGGACATGACTCGAGCTAAGGTCATTGTGTTGCCATAGGACAACCATTGTGAACTAATAGTTATTTGTATCTTCGCCTAGCGCTGGCATTGTGCACTTGAGACATCAACTATTCATTTCTGAAGGGCTTCAGGATGCAGGATACGATCTCACACGGAAGTAGGGAACACCAGTCCTGTGCTGAGAATCGTCAGTCAATGGGACTCAAGCCGAGCCATACAGTCAGCCATATATGAAGAAGAGCTACAGACACAGCATGGAGAAGGCGCACGCTACTGCATAATGCAATATTGCGGATTAAGAACTAAACACGACTTTTGTGAGTGCCTACATATTTTGCTAACTTCTGTCAATTTACAAATGCCTTCAAGGTTTTAGCCGTTAACACACACTAAAAAAATACCTTTGCATTGCATAACCATAGCACAAATTGGTTAGAATGCGCGTACATAATTATTATATTCTATATATTGTGTTACTTCAAGAGAAGTTCGTTGAAGATAGCTGTCAATCCAGGCGGTCCTCGCTATTTCCTTCAGACGCTTCATCTCTAAAAAGCACAAGCAGTTTCTTGGTTGCTAGAGAGCATCCATGAGTACAGGAGAAATTAGCACACTCTTCCCCAACGGAGATGCTTTGTCGCAAAATTTCTGCTAGAATTAGGGTTTTACACTCAGATAAAACATTACAATAATGAAAACTCTCTTAGTTCAATATACGTACAGTGATATATCTGCATAACCCATAGAAAAGTAGTGGAATTTTTTTGGGTAACAATAAGTAATTAGAGTAGTACAATTGATGACATAATTTTTTCTGACACTTCTCAGCCACTCTATATTGTTCAGGTAGTACCTAGCTACTAACTGGTGCAATACGTTTGTGACGATAAGGTGCTCCTTTACAGTCTCTAGTCATGTTTATAATCATAGATTCGTATATACTTTAGCATACTGATAGTCTTTGTTTATTTATGTACTTTAATTTCGCCCTGTACATTTCAGATGGTACATACTATCCTGATGATGATATCTGTGATATCGAAACGTTGCTGTGATATTATGTACATGTAGTTCTTTTATGCCTGACGTCCAAAGTTCAAGTATTTTAACATCGAAATGAATATCGATGCGCTTTTAAGATCCCTCACACGCAATGAACTTGAGTGATAACATAATCTTTATACCGCTTTTTAAAGGCGTCATTAGATATAGGATTTAATAGGTGTGTTGGAATTCGATTAACAAGTGATACTCTTTGGAGGATAGTTTTTGAACGCTTCTCTACATCGACACGCACATTTGGAAGATTGAGAATGGAGCGTCTCATCTCGTAGATTTGATGGGGAATGAGTGATCCATATTATTGTTGAAAGACAAGAGGATGGTTAATGTATGAGCGATCAAAAAAACCTAAGTAGCAAATAGTTATACACATCTTGAAATTGCAACATATGTAAATCTCGGTACATATCACTACGATTCATCAAGGGTATATTATTTCGATCTCGTTTAACTCGAAGTATTCACCTTACTATATTATTTCGAAGAACTTCTAGTTTGCAAATGTAACAATGAGGGGCTGCACCCTAGATGATAATATTTTGGATTAACAAGGAATAAGCTAATGAAAAATAAATTTGTTTCAACGAATCACAACTGATATATTTAGACACTGCATATATTATACCATGAACTCTACTGAGCTTTCGGCCTCTGTCAGAGTGCAAGACAGAGCAAGCAATTTTTTAACTTAATTAAAACACGATTAATTGTTTCGTAGCAGGCAAGTCATGGAATACGTGGGGGGAAGTAGCAAGCGTTCCTGAAACTAGTGCTGGTAGTCGGGACTTGACTTTCTCATACAGTTTAAATTGAAGAAGTAATCATAAAATTCGACGCGACCAGACAGTAGCCCCCTCACTGATGGACTGGGGTCGGTTATTGGCCAGCTGCTTCGACTGCCATTCTATATCAGTAGTATTGTCTTAATGTAAATAAAAAATAATGAATAAAAAGTCGACGGTAAACTAAAATTTAACTTTTCGGGATTTCTGATCTCCGATCATCAGAAATAAGTTAAAAGAAGTTGAAGGAATTTAAAAGGACTAATTTTATGTCAATTGAGCAAGGTCTGGGCTGATGCTATCAGGGGGAGAGCTAAAAGGCTAACGAGCGTGGTGCGCTTGGGGGTTCTTATATAAGGGTCGGGCGATATGGGATGCGGCGGGGAAAGAAAATGTACATTCCCAGGAAAAATGTCAGTCATTTGGCTAAATTCTAATAAGCGAATGAACCAGAGCTTTGAGAAGGGGCAGGATGTCAGTTCCCGTACAGTCGACAGATGTGGAGCTAGTTAGTCGTAGTTAGTGTGAAGAGGTACAGCTGAGGTCATAATGTTCAGGCAAGGCCTTGTTCTATGGATATAAAGGAATTCTGTGAGTGCGATTGGATTGGAAGAGTCAAAGATTGAGAAGTCATTTTGCTGAGCATTCAGGCGGGGAGCTGAATGTGAAGGTTTTGCAAGGGGTAAACCGGTTCGGCTGGATACACCTAAAGGTCGGTCAATGCGGACTTTGAAATGTTGTCCAGTGCTACCAATGTACGAGGCATTGAATCCTCTGCATTTGAAACGGTAAATAACACCTGACAGAAGCTGTGTGGCTTCTTCGTCTTTAAATTTAAAGTAGGACCCTATAGTAAATATGTTTTTGTATGAAAATGTGAAGTTTATATGTGAGTAAGCTTCAGAGAAGAACATTATCAATATGTTTTCTGCGCTAACAGAGGCTGTTGAAGTACGGAAGAGAATGAAAAATGTCCAATTTAGGAACAGAGGGTTTGCTAATGCCGGGATCGAACAGTTTGTCTAGGATCACTTTGCAGTAGTAATCCAGAAAATGGTGCGGATAACCGTTATTCTTGAAGAATGTTTGGGGAAAATCAATTTCGTTTGAGTAGGTAAGGTAGGAGGAGGACACATGGTATGCCCGAAGCAGAAGAGCTTTTATAGCATTGATTTTAAATTGATCGTAGCAGTGATTGAAAAAACTTGTCCTGAGTCCTGAGAACGTGGGTATTCTCTTAAGCCCAGTGACAAGCGTTGAGTCGTGGTTGGTTACTAAAACATCTAAGAAAGCTAAAAAATTTTCGGACTGGCTTTCGGCACTGAACTTGATATTTCGAAGTTTACTAGTTAGACAATCCACAAGTAAATCAGATTCTATTTGATTCCTAAATACTAGGAAGGTGTCATTTACATAACGACTATAGTGGATCTGTTTGAAGTCATTTGGGTAATCGTTAAGTCAAAGGGTTTCATGATGGCAGGGAAGATATTTGCTAACAACGGAATGAGCGGGCTGCCAATGGAGACCCCATTTATTTGTTCGTACAATCTATTGTTAAACATGAAGAAGGAATCTTTAATGGCATGACTAAGTAAAGTTCTAAAGGTAGGTTTGCCCATGTTGTGGAATAGGTCCGTGCAGTCAAAAACTTTGTTGCAAGTGATATCAATAGTTTCGTCTACGGGTACTTTGGTGAAATAAGAGGTGACATCGAAGCTGGATAAGTGGGCGTTGGGAGGCAAATGGAGGTCTATGATACGGTCACGAAATTCATATGAATTGCGCATACTAAACTGATTAGTAGTGAAAGTTTTAAGTAATGGAACGAGGAACTTAGCAATAGAATAGGACGGGTTATATAAGCAGCGGGAATTGTTCGTTAGGGGACACCGGCTTTGCGTACTTCTGGAAGCCCGTATATGATGCCCGGGGAAGCACCTGAGTTGTGAAGTGAACGGTAAATTGAATCAGTGATGATGCCTTGGTCAAACAATTTTTTTTTTACTTTTAGGAATTTTGAAAATAAATTTAAGCGTAAGTTTGAAAGGGTCGGTATGCGAATCATAAACAGCAAACTTGGTTGTATCGGAGAGAACGGTATTCATTTTTTAAACATACTGATTTTTATTTAGAATGACAGCACCTCTTCCCTTGTCGGGTCTGCACACGACATCTGAATTTTCTTTGAGGAAGTTTGATAATAGTGGTAGATCAGACCTAGAAAAGTTTAGAGAAAAAACTATATGTTTACTTTTCGAGTTGTAAATGCTATTACAAGTTTCTTTTATTTTGTTTTTTATTTTTGCAAATGAAAAGTTGGGACGCAGTGCTTGGGATTTCAATCTGTTAGCGAGGCCTTCAAAACCTCTGAAGTGTTTATAATAGTGCAGTTTGAATATGGGTAGGCAGAATTCCAGGCCATATGACAGTAGAAATTTGAGGCACGGTTGAAGTACTGTATTACCTTTGAGTAGTTAAAAATTACGTTGTCTTGATTAAACGAGGTTAGGTTTGGGGTTGATCCTAATGCGTTCAACTTTCTGTTGTGGACGAATTTGGTTCTATCAATGAATTTCTTGGTGTTCGACTGTACAAAGTGAACTAAACTGATTTGGTCAAGAAACGAAAATGAATTTTTAATCTGAGGTAGGTACTCGTTAGTCGAATTTGCATGGTTAACGATGTTGCAATTCTGAGTTTGAATTTCCAAGTCCAAAAGTTTATATTACCAGGATTTGTACAGTTGGCTGTTCTGAAGTGACTGACGGTACAAACGGAAGCGAAGAAATTTTGGGATGACTTGATATGCTTTTCATCAGGTTAAGAAGTGTAAGTCTAGCCTTGATTTTTCAAGTTTTGTGGAGAATTTTTCATATTTCCGCCAAGGAAATATGAAAAATTTCCCGAGAAAAATTCTCCAGAAAACTTGAAAATCAAAGCTAGACTTACACTTCTTGACCTGTTGCAAAGCATATCAAGTCATCCAAAATTTCTTCGCTTCCGTTTGTACCGTCAGTCACTTCAGAACAGCCACCTGTGCAAATCATGGCAGTCTAAACTCTTGGACTTGGAAATTCAAACTCAGCATTGCAACATCGTCAACCATATAAATTCAACTAACCAGTTACTATCTCAGATTAATAATTCATTTTCATTTCTTGACCACATCAGTTTAGTTCACTTTGTGCAGTCCAATAGCAAGAAATTCATTGATAGAACCAAATTTGTCCACAAAAGAAAGTTGAACGCATTAGCAGAAGCCCCAAACCTAACCTCCTGTAATCCAGACAACGTAATTTTTAAATACTCAAAGGTAATACAGTACTTCAACCGCGCCTCAAATTTCTACAGTCATATGGCCTGGAATTCTGCCTACCCATATTCAAACCGGAGTATTACAAACACTTCAGAGGTTTTGAGGGCCTAGCTTACAGATTGAAATCCCAACCACTGCATTTCAGCACTTCATTTGCAGAAATAAAAACAAGTAAAATAAACTTGTAATAGCTTTTACAAGTCGTACAGTAAACGTAAAGTATTTTCTCCAATCTTTTCTAGATCTGATCTATCGCTATCGTGTAACTTCCACAAAGAACATTCCGTTGTTGTGTGCAGACCCGACAAAGGAAGAGGTGTTGCCATTCTATGAGGAAATCAGTATGATCAAAAGATGAATGCCATCGTCTCCGATACAACCAAGTTACTGTTTATGATTCAAATACCGACCCCTTTAAACTTACGCTTAAATTAATCGACAACATTCATAGATTTCTAAAAAAAATATTAGACCAAGGCATCATCGCTGATTCGATTTACCGTTAACTTCACAACTCAGGTGCTTCCCCGAGCATCATAAACGGGCTTCCAGAAGTACGCAAAGCCGGTGACCCCTAACGACCAATTCTAGCTGCTTATATAACCCGTCCTATTCTATTGCTAGTTAATCGTTCCAATACTTGAACCTTTAACTAGTAATCAATTTCGATTGCGACATTCATATAAATTTTATGACCTTATCAAAGACCTCCAATTGTATCCTAAAGCCCACTTATCCAGGCTTCGATGTCAAATAGATGGGGTCTCCATAGGAAGCCCGCTCAGCTCGTCGTTAGCAAATATCTTCCTGTGCCATCATGAAACCCTTTGGCTTATCGATTGCCCAAATGACTTCAAACCGATCCACTATAGTCGTTAAGTAGCTGACCCCTTCCCAGTATTCAAGAATTAAGCAGATTCTGATTTATTTCTGGATTATCTAAATAGTAAACATCGAAATATCAAGTTCACTGCCGAAAACCAGTCAGATAATTCTTTAGCTTTCTTAGATATTTTAGTAACCAACCACGACTCAACGCTTGTCACTAGGGTTTACAGAAAACCCACGTTCTCAGGCCTCGGGACATGTTTTTTTCAGTTACCGCTACGATCAATTTAGAATCAATGCTATAAAAACTCTACTAATTCGGGCATACCATTTGTCCTCCTCCTACCTTACCTTCTGAAACGAAGTTGACTTTCTCCGAATTTTCTTCTAAATTAACGGTTAGTCGCACCATCTTCTGGACCACTACTTCAAAATGTTTCTAGACATATTGTTCGATCCCGGAATTAGTAAACCCTCTGTCCCTAAATTAAACTTCTTTCATTCGCTTCCATACTACAACAAAGTCTCTGTTACAGCAGCAAGCACATTGAAAACGTTCCCCTCTGAAGCTTACCCTCATATAAACATCATATTTTCATAGAAAAACATATTTACTATAGGGTCCTACTTTAAATTTAAAGACAAACCCCCCACACCGCTTCTGTCAGGTGTTCTCTACCCTTTCAAATGCAGAGGATGCAATGCCTAGTACATTGGTAGCACTGGATAGCATTTCAAACTTGCATTGACCAACATTTCGGTGTATCCAGCCGGACCGGTTTACTCCTTGCAAAAGCTTCCTCTGCTTGCATGCTGAGCAAAACGACCATCCCATCAGCATAAATGATTTGTCAGTCATTGACTCTTCCAATCCAATCGAACTCACAACATTAGAATCCCTTTATATCCATAGAACAAGACCTAGCCTGAACATTATGACCTCAACTGTACCTCTTCACACTATCCACGACTAACTAGTTCCCCATCTGCCGACTGTACGGGAGCTGACATCCGGCCCCTTTTCAAAGCTCTGTTCATTCGCTTTTTAGACTATAGCCCATGACCGACGTTTTTCCTCCGACTGTACATTTTCTTTTCTCGCCACATCTCATATCGCCCGCCCCTTATATAAGAACCCTCAAGCGCAACACGCTCATTAGCCTTTTAGTTCTTCCCCTGATAGCATCAGCCCAGACCTTGCTCAATCGAAATTAAATTAGTCCTTTTCAATTCTTTCATTTTCTTTCAACTTTATTTCTGATGATGGGAGATCAGAAATCCCGAAAAGTCAAATTTTAGTTTACCGTCGACTTTCTATTCATTATTAGGACAGTCGCGTGCCAGCTGCTCAAGAAATAATACAAAGAAACGTTTGTCCATGCACGTCGTGATTCAATAGCTGTAATTCTAATGCTGAAGTTTCACACCACACAGCCCTACGGCAAACTAATAATTGAGTTCAGCTCGTTGAGCAGACTGTTGAGAGCACTCGAGTGACATAGGGAGGAGTTCTTTTTTCTATGCACTTTATAACTTTCATCAACGCTGATGTAAAACTTATGGCATTGATATGCATATTTAAACGGTTTAAGTCATGTTGCGGTTATAACTATAACTTTTCAAGTAAATCACTTCTCATCAGAAGTTACCTAAGGTAGACCAGCAATGCCTGCTCATTTATCACGTGAAACTTTATTGAGAAGTTAAAAATAATTGTTTATAATAGGATCAAGCTCAAGTTATGCACTTTGGTGCGTGAAACAAAGAGTACTTAAAAAAATTGTTCCAGTGAACGCTTGCACGCTATCGTAAAATTATTTGAAAAATGATTTCAGGGCAGTGTCTGCTGGTAATCCCGAAGCATCCATCCCTCGCAACAAGGTTAGGGTGAGTGAGGAATAAATCATGTCTGTTTTTCTTCTCATTCGCTGCTTTCCATTGCAATAGATGTTTTGTTCTTTATTAGACATAGAAACTCTTTATACCAACTGAAGAAACATTTTATGTATTATAATGTGGCTGTCAGATGCACTTACTAGAAACATGCCATGCAATTACGCATCAGTGAGCTAACCATTGGCAACTAGAGAACACTCCGAGAGCGCAAATCTCCGCCAAGTAGGGCTATGAAAGTGAAAGAATCATATTGGTCCGGAATTCCGGCTTTCCCTTTGATTATTGACGAATCCTAATCATCGGTACCTTGTAACACTCCTACCAGTTGATGTAGATTTCATGATTCATTTATAAATTCCCGAGTTAGATTCTGCGTAATAGAAAGGCAACTAGAGAAACAAACAAGTTAACCAACAGATCACTATCAGGTTTTTGGGGTTATTTGTGTCTCGTAACATTCCCTGCAAATCCGAAGAAAAAACAAATCAGCAGATCATCTGCAAAAAATGATCATGCTTATGTTCCTCGTATCATTTTAATCAGTTCCAGTAATTTTTATGAAGATCCATTCATAACCTTTAGAGTTATGTTGCCAGGAGACAAACAAAACAAACAGATAGATAAACGCCGACAGAAACGTAACATCCTTGGCGGAGGTAATAGAATAATACTGAACTTCATTAGAGTATTAATATTGGTAACAGCTTCACAAACACTGCCGGCGCAGCACAGATATATATAATAAAAGAAGTTATAAGTTAATAATAACTAATTTATATATATATATACATACATATATATATATATTCATGCCATGTAGGAATTAAGCTTTTTTCCAGCCTCAAGTATAAAGTATGAGAGCTCGCGAACATAACACGGCTCGTGATTTAATTTATAATTCTTTATTTCTTCTCTTTATTTCTTGTACTTCATCGCTGCTAATGTGTAACCGCAACTAAAGGCGTTCACTGCACGACCAAGTTTAACACTCAACATGAAGCTTCAGTTTCTTCGGAGTGGCACGAATTCTTCAACGATAATTCTTCCTTTATAGCACAGCAAGCAAGCTGAATTCCAAGTAGATGTCTCTCCTGCAAGAAAACTCAAATTCGACGACATTTTTTTGGCGTTTTTCATCCCAATGAGCATGGTCTGAGAAAAAAAAACTGTCACACTCATTCCGACGCTTAAAAACGCTGCGTTTTGGGAAGGAGTGAACTGGTGCATCGCGGGGCGCATTTTCACACTTGACGGAGTTCTGGAAAAACTGAAGGAATTGTTGAACGTGGGAGGAATTTAAGTTGTATTTTAGTGTTCTTGAAGAGCGTTTGGAGCATTTATGGACGTTGATAATATTCTTCTTTTAGTTATAGTGCGAGGCATGCGAAGAAATTATAATATATAAATACTAAGGACGCTGTAATATTGAAAAACAGACATTAAGTACCATTCTCAGTTAGCATTATTAGCTGACCTTTCTTCCTTACCTCGATTTGACATTTTGTGTCTTGTACGATACAGGAACTGCCAAGCTAATCTAATAAATTTTTGGTCAACGGTAAACAAATATTTATTATATTAGCACAACAAAGTCGTCATAAGATTTCGACTTCGATGATATTGTAGAAAAGGAACACGGTAAAATTTGAGGATCTGGGACCGGATGTTTAAAACTTCGCGACGCGAGCTTAAAGTTGCGATTCAATTTTAAGCGTAAATGACTACGTTAACGTTTCTCCACGTTAATAGTTCGTTGAGATGTCCACAACAGTTCTACGGGAACGTAAAGGCTTTTACGAGTGCATGCTCAAAAATTGCCGTGAGGCTCGCTCAGCCAATGGGAGAGCGCGTTACAATTGCAGGTGGCAACAGCCTCTACTTATCATTTCGAAAGTCCCATTTTAGCTTGTGTCAGACTGTGATCATTTTTCAGAAATGCAAAGAGGCATTGAGTTAAGCATTATACTCTGTGAATACATTGAAGCATTAAATTACTGCATTCTGTCGTCAGGTGAAATAACTGTAGGCTGAGGGTTTTAGGTACACCGAACACACTGCTATTATCATGAATCCGCTCTAATAGAGCTAAAAGCCCAAAATTATCAGTATCGCAATCTTTATTAATTATTTTATTGGTATTTTGGTTAAACAGCTGTTAACTTAGTGGCATTTACGATTGCTCCGACCAACCTTAAAGTTAGGAGCAAATTTAAGATTAAATCCAGCTAAGTAAACGTTCTAAAAACTTTAAGCACTTGCTCAGATCTTCTAAGGTTCACGTAAGCGGGGTCATTTACTCTTCGCGATATACCTAACAACTCCTGTAATTCCATAAAAATCCGTCCATAACATTTTGAGTTATGGCAGTGAGAAAAATGAGGCAGACAAACAAACATCCGATGGACGGATCTTCACAAATTTTTGTGATGATAGGCTTGTTTGTTTGTCGTTGCGTTTGATTTTATGCTTGTTAGCGCAATAACTCAAATGTTAACCCTCGCTGGGAACCAACTTTTCCAAATTTAGCTGCAGATAATGGGCTAACTGTCTAGCTTGTTATACGTTTAGTAAAAGTGCTAGAAGCTTCCCATTGACGGTATTCGTCAAAAATGTTGCTCTATCGATTGGGCTTTCATTTTTGGATCGACCCAATACTGTTCTCATAATTACAGAGTGAAATCCATAGTCTTTTAGCTCTACAAGCTCTGGGAGATAACTGGCTTTTTTTTTACTATCAAACTTAGGCCTATATTTTCAATGTTTTCTTACAGACAAAAAGCTCCTGAATCCAATTGTACCAACCGTTTTTCCTCTACAATGAGTAGAAAAAAATTTATGACCAAAGAACAGTGAAAATTGGTACACACCGATTTTTCGATTAGCTGTGGATTGTTTGCAGCATGCACAGATTTACAAAATTTTCTGCGGGTGGGAAAGTTGTGGTTAGTGTTGTTAGGTTCAAAATGACAATATTTATGACAAGAAACAGTTTACTCTCAATGTGTGCGTGCGTGGATACATCCTTTGCCTGTATGGTTTTTCAGCCGCTGTGTTTCTGTGTTACTTACAGTAACTTTTCACAAGCTCTGATCCCCATACTTACCCCTACCCCCTTGAAATGCGGTTTGGTTGATAGAGCTCGGCGAGCTGAATCGATCGGTATACAACAAGCATATATTTAAAAGGATTTGAGGCGCGCCAGAACACTGGATGAAATTTTATCCATCATCACAGCGAGTGTTGAGGCAACAGCTGTGCGCCACGTTCACGCAACGATGTTTCGAACACCCGGGCTCAGGTAACTTGACATCAAACTGCACGTGAACTGATACCCTACAGGAAAATATTTAAGAATGTGTAGCCAATGGATTTACAGTATGAGCACTTAACTCCTCACCGTACAAACTCGAGATATCTCGCGGCTTGGTTTAGAAAATTAAAACTGTAAGATATTTCCCATGAAGATTACAGCATTTTTTAGCGCATTCAGATGAATGCAGACACATATAACTTGAATGTTAGCAGAGGTGGACACGCCAATTTTTCCTTAGAACAGAACGCGCCAATTTTCCCCATCGAGTTCGCAAAGGCGAAAAACATCCGAGAAAGGCAGATGGCAAGCGCAAATTTCTAGCGTCAGCACTGGTTTTGGCGGCGGTCGCTCCGACTGTCGTGACAGAACGTAATCTGTGCTTGCTTAACTTATCCTATTTCGTAAACATACCACGACTATAGCCAAACCAGCGTAAGCAGTCCTTTTGGGGCGGGGCTGAATTGAACGCAGCAGTGCCAAATCTAATCTATTAACTAATGCTCATTGATTAATCGAATGTAAATATAATTTTATCGATTGAGACAAGTCTACCACGCGATTAAGTGAGATTTGGCCAAGCTGCTTTGCGTTCTAAGCCACGCCCATCGGAGTCCTTACGCTGGTTTGACTATAACTAACTCTACCTTTAGCTTACACACCTCACCAAACCCACAGATATCATCACGCCTATCTATAGCATACCTAACAGTCATCGCGAGAATTATCTGTAAGTCACGTTTCGTATTCCTAGTCCACTCTGAAAAAATCTGTACATTGTCAATAATTTCAAGTCAATTCCGTAAAGACCAAGTAAGATACAAATTGTCTACCTAACTAATTATTACTCAGTAGCAATGTTCATACTTAAATCTAGTCATGAACACGTAATTTCTACTAGTTTAAGCCCTAGTCCAACGCACCAAACACGATCTTAAGAGGGACTGCAGTTTGGTCAGTATTTAAATGAGTGAAGGAGTTTAGCGTTTGAACTATTGTATAAACATATTTTAAATGTTAGTATATGAGCTCTACTGCAGAGAATGCTAGCGATGCATTCAGGATTAGGCTCAATACTCTAGCACATAGACTTTTCAATAAATTTGACGGAAACAGGAATGGTTGTGCAATATTCGACAAGAAAGATTTTAGCGTTCTCAAAACTTTAAGTTCAGACAAATCATTTTTTGTGATTAAGCCTAATAAAGAAAATAGGGGTAATTTTACATCGTGAAGAATATATTGACAAAACAGGAAATGTTTTTATCTGACAGATCGAAATTATTACTTGTGACCATGGATACTCAAGCTTTTATTTTAAAATTAGAAGGTAAGATTAATTACCGACTGAGAAATGACAAAGTAGAAGGCCTATATCGATGAAGAATTTTATCAGGAATGTAGGGCGGCAGAAACTCAGTTAGTCATTTTATATGGACTCCCTGAAATGCACATACCTAACGTACCAGTACGGCCTATTTAATCCGCATGTAATACCCTAGTAGCAAAGTTAGGCGCTATGCTTCTACCGCACCTTGCAGCTTTGCTCCGTAGAGAATATGTTGTAGAAAAATTCTCTCAGTTCGTTCAGGATCTCTCTCAGATACCCTATGCGAATAACCTCGTAATGTGCAGTTTTGATGTTCAGTCATTATATACGAATATGCTATTAGATGAATCCATCGAAATAGTTCTAAATAATATCTTTTCTGATACAGAGACAGGCGAATATTCGTAAAATTGCCTAATGGAACTATAAGAAAATATACCAGGGGAAAAGATTGATTGAGAATGTATAGGTCTAATGTTGTGCAAATTTGTTTCAGTTTTATCGTGATTTTCTAAAAATTCGCGTCTTTCGAAAATGTTAAGCTGCACCGAAAATGTTTACCGCTGCCGATTCGTCAGCATCGTTGCGTCATTCCGGCATCTCATTGTGCAGAGAAAAGTATAGAGAAGTTTTTATATCTTCAGAATCAGTTAAAATAGCTGATCCAGATTATATAGGTCTTTTCTGGTGTAAATTGTTTTCAGTTTTATCATAGTTACCTGTGAGTTATTTGAACACCATTACGTTGGTCGGCGCCATTCTCCTCGAGCATTGCGTCGGTGACTGTTGAGGGGTTAAAATTTCCGTAAGTTTGCCCAGTGAGTTAATACGACAAAAGGTGTTTTCTAGAATAATAAAGGCCTGCTATAAACAAAAATGACGTCCATTTTTGTGCAAACCGTTAATGGTTTCTCCCAAACAAAGAAGCACAAAAAACGGGTGTATAATATTCCTCGTGGGATATTAGCAGAGCATTCCTGGTTGTAAGAGCCACGTTGTTGCCGAATAACTGCTTTCCGGTGGATCATTTTAGTAATAAAATCCTACGAATTTTTAAGAAATCAAATTTTGCCTCGGTTAGGGTAGCTACATTACAAAGAACAAATTCTTCTACGCGTTTCGGAAAAAGTCAATGTCATCGGCAATAACATTTTCAGACTCTTGATCGAGAAACCGAAATTTTCGTTACTATAGGAGCTTTTCGGCAACAACGTGGCTCTTACTGGTTCAGGTTAGGTGGCTAGGACTGGTTCTAATAATATCCTGCATATGCATGATATGTAAAAACTAGGGGACCACCTCTGACAGATTTTTCAAAATTTGGCTCATAGGACAATGACGTGTTACATTTTCGTGCCTCTGAATACTCTGAATGGTCTCAGATTCTAAGACTTTGCTTCTACATATTAAAAGTTTTCGGTTAATTTGAATTGATTTGAATAATTATGTTAATTAGGTCATATTGTCTTACTTACAGGCGTAATCTATAGTAAGAACCCTTCACTTCTGTATAAGCATATTTGTCGATTTCATCACTTTGAGAGTCCTTTTTTCCATTCTCCTTCCCTGAAATGTGTTTATTATATTGATTGTGACAGCTTGATTTTCCACAACAGGCACAATAGAAGTGCATGACAAGTCTTCTATTAGACAACCACATCTCTGTGTATTACATACATGGTTCATGAGTTCAACAATGAATATTCACATCGAAGCAGCCCCAGTAATATCTTGGGGGAGTGTTTGGAGTCAGTGTAGTGGCGGTTTCATCACATGACAGTTGGCGCAAATAATGGAGGGTCTGGCGCAGGGGTGGACTTCCACACTGCAATTTAAACATAGTATGCTCGTAAGACATGTTGCCTGATTGCCTCAGTTGTTTGAGGCATGGTCTTTAGAGCTGAAGCGGCTGCGATGTTCTTCTCTCCCATCTTTTTTGACCACACATTCTCAAGTACAGTGCCAGTTCACATACTGTTCACTGCTTCAGTCTCAGCACAGTGAAGGTTCACGGACTGTTCACTGCTTCAGTCTCTGCACAGTGGAGGTTCACGGACTGTTCACTGCTTCTCGCCTTCTATGGACGAGGACACCAAGAATGACGACCTGGGGTACGCCCAGCTCCAGATGCAGTCCTCTTTAAAGGGTAGTAGAAGAGGCTTGCCCATCTCGCCGTGGCGGCGTTGAGAAATTTGCAGTGGACGGATGAGAGAGGGCTGGAGTAAAATCCGGAGGGGCTGACGCTGCTACGGGATAAATGTATATATGTTGGTTAGATGGTAGCAATATTGGCGCAGAGTGACGATTTGGCTCAGTTTATGGAAGGGGAGGCTCAAGCACCCACGACCTTTCTTCGCTTTCCTTAGTGCAGTTATTGCCGCCTTGTTGAGGATAATAGCTTCCTGGTGGTCCCTGGGCTCCGTCTTAACTTTCACCCTAATCTCTTGCAGAGGATTGCCCCTGAGCTGATAGACGTCATCAGGACCAGGATCAAAATAAGGAGCTACAGAACATGCCAATGCCAAGGGAAGAGGGTCAGTAATAGCTTAGATACATAGTCTCAACACAAGGAAACCAAGCTCAAAAACAAGATGCGCAAGGTTTTCGTTGGTATACAGCAGGCTAATCAGGAGTAGGATGTGGTTAATTTCCTGAAGAAGGCCATGAATAACTGGCAGTTTTCTCAGGATTGCCTCTTGTCCTGGACACTGTTTAACTCAATGCACTGGGAGGCATGCACTGACCTTTTCATGAAGTACAACAGGGCCCTCTCGCTAGCTCTGCAGCCATGGAGAGGCCTGTTGAGTTGGGAATATGCTCAGGTGCACCATGCCCATAGTCGAGGTTAATTTCGAAAAGGCAGTCTTTCTCATGGGAAACCTGCACATCTCGGGGTAACAGCACTACAGTACAAGGTGTAAAAAAAAGAGAAAGGGCGAGGGAAAAAGGGAGCAGGAAGAGGAAGACTAGGGATATGATGAGGAAGATGAAAAGAAGATGAAAATTGAAGAAAGTGACGCTGAGATGGAAGATTGAGAAGAGGGTGTTGGAGAGAGTTGGGCATGTGATGCGCATGGGAAATGAGAGGATGGTTAAGGCATCGGTTCTGGGATGGTACGAGAAACTGGAGGCGTGGGGAAGAAGCTGGGGAGGAAGAGGAAGACGGTGCTGTATTGGAAGAGGTTGTTGCGGGAGGCGGGGATTGATTGGACGGATGTGGAGAGACTGAGTGCAGACAGGGAGGGATGGGGGAAGATTGTAAGGACAAAAATGGATC
>LQNS02278143.1:37066593-37092558 GCA_001587735.2 Parhyale hawaiensis | reverse complement strand
CGGGGGGAGAGGGCTAGGTGTGGGGGATGTGGGCGGTGGCTATCAAAGGCCAACATGGCCCGGCACCAGAGGGGCTGCAGGGTGTGGGACCCTGGAGGGGTCCTAACCCCTGCCGGGGTTGCATGGTCGGAGGAGGAAGAAAGTGACTAGTGGAATCTTCAGTGATATGCGTACCACTTCTGTTAAAACTTACAATAGCAGTGAACGTGTATTTTTTTCCTTTTTATGCTTGTTTTCATCCATTTGGTTGAGCCATTTGAAGTTATTTCTGTTGTAGACACAGTTAAATTATCGTGGACGCATCAAAATTACTCGGGAGCGAAGTACAGTAGGATACATAGTAGCGCTGATGCAGAGGTGCAGACGCAATGGGGTAGATGAAAACTGAGGCGCAGAGACGCAGGCGCACTACCTGTGAAATTGAGGCGGAGGTCGCAGGCGCACTGGCAGAGAAAGAGGGGCGCAAAGCTAGTCAAGCAGATCTTAACCAAATGATTGCAGATTATATCAACCAGCTGTGTCTGATTTGCATGGACTGTCAACATAACCTTCTGTTGTGGCAATGGGCTTGATAGATTCAGAGATGCCGATGGCTTTCATGCTTGCCTCCCCTTGCTCCATGTGCCACACTCTTAATTCATTGAATAGTCTTAGTAGCTACCTATGAAAGGTGAGGTAAATATCTGAGGCTACAGCTTTCCACATTACACACTCACTGAAATATTCCACGTAGTTCTTAACTGTACCCCTCTCTGGCCAATGCACGCACCACAGAAGTGCACACCCATCAAAAACCGACTAATGATTAGGCCTGTTTTCAAGACATATGACCTAATTAACATAGTTATTCATATTGATGCTAATGAACTGAAGACTTTTAAATTTGACAGAGCAAAGTTTTATAATCTGAGACTCTATAGAGTATTCACAGACACAGAAATATAACATATGTCATTGTCCTATGAGCCTAATTTCGAAAAATCACTCGGAGTTAGTCCCCTAATTTACATATCATACATATGCAAATGGAAAATATCATATAAAATGGTAAAACTAGCATCAGAGACCTAGAAAACCTTAGGATGGATACAAAAATTACCCTGTTATTTTGCCAAGTAAGCAATTTATGGTCTTAGTACAAAATTTGGCCAATGGCCGCCTAATTTGCATAATTATGATTTGTAAGTAAGTCATGATAAAATGGTAATACTAGAGCACTCTGAGAGCGCATACCTCTGCCAAGCGAGGCAACGGTAGCAAAAAAAAAATCAAATTGGCTCTGAAACCATTATTTTCTTTGTATAAACTCCAAAATCTAATCATTTGTGCCTTTTCATAGTAATAACAGCTTGCGCAATTTTCTTGAAGTTCCGTTCATAACTTTTTGAGTTATACTGCTAACAGACGCTATGACAAAATTAGTCAAACATACAACCAAACAAACTGATCTGAACCAAAATTTAATCATTCATGCCTATTCACATTACTAACAACCTCTATAACTTTCATAAAGATCCATTCATTATTTTTTGAGTTATTGTGCTAACAAACATAAAATTAAAAACATTGACAAACGAACGAATGAACAATCGGATCATTACCAAAATTTGATTTACTCTTTATTATACACCTAACAACTCACGTTAGTTTCATCAAAATCCATTCCTAACTTTTTTAGTTATGGCATTGAGAAAAATGAGGCAGACAAACAAACAAACAAACGGATGGACATGTCTTCAAACGTTAATCATCTGTACCTCCTAACTTACCTAACAATCTCTGTAAATTTCATCCAATCGGTTCATAACTTTTTGAGTTATCTTGGTGACAGACAGAGAGACACTCAAACAGACAAACAAGTAGACAGACAAACACGACGAAAACATAACCTCCTTGGCGGAGGTAAAAATTTAACTACCAAACTAATTGGGGCTTTGCCAATAAAGTGCCCTGGCAAGTCAAGCAATTGTTTTCCTGAACTGAATCTATCAACGTCAGTATTATTTGGAATAGCACATCTTAATTTTTGGAAGAACCCCAAATTCCATAGCCCACTAGTTTTAAACCTATGCTTGTAGTGTAAGAACTTCTCAGCCTACCATTGCATGGCGTTCAACATCACTCCCTATTTATTAGTGATGCTTGCATCTGGTGCAGTGCACCGGAGCAATATTGGCACTCTTTTACTATAGCAGTCCAATTTGTATTGCATCAATCATCCCTTTGCATGCGCAAATAATTATATTGTTGCTCTATTTTTCATTAATCACTGCGATGTCGAAAGAACCTTTCTCCATTCGGCACTAAAGCACGTGTGTATGCAGGACATGGCAATATTATTACACACCTCTTATAAGAATGTCGTGTGCTTTGTCTTATCGATTTGCCCACCCTGATAGTATATCAGTAACTCCCGGCTTCACATTAAGTCAAATTATAGACAATTTGCTCTCATATTGCCGTGGTAAAACTTTATGGCTCAAATTATTTACCGTTCGGTTGATGCACTCGACGTTATGTGGCAGGTATTTATAGAAGCAGAGTTTTACCAATGTTTTTGAAGCTTTGCGAGAGCTACAATTATTGCGCTGCATTGATGTAATATTCTTCAGCATACGCTTCTTATTATGCTCAACCGACTGTACGAAACGTGTGTTAATTGTAGGCCACAGAGCAGGCTGTTGAGAAGTTACTGTCTCGAGGGCATTTCAAAAGGCAGATCTGTTTCTGTTCAGGCGAACTGGAACAATAATTTAGTAAATGATACACAGATAATTTACGATAGTGTAAAATGTAACAATGTTTTTTTTTCAAGTTTATTGATCCATCTGTAACTTCTTTCGCGTAAAGCTGGAACTGTTTCGTATCCTTCCAAGCGCGGCGAATGCGGCTCGTAGCAAGACGAGGTCCCTGCCTTATGGCCCTAATAAAAAATTGCAACGGAAGACCGGCAGTAACAAACGCTTGACTGCTGCTGCACTTTGTGACATTTACCGCCATTGATTTGGATAGTAAGTCAAGTAGTGACCATAAAACGTAGAAGTACAGCAGTGCCTTTCTACACGGGAAATGGGCACCGTGAGCAATACGGTAGCATGAGTCAAGTGCGCGACCCTGTAATTGATGTACCGTGTTTGATGGTGTAGAATTAATCATAACGTCATTATTACATCAAACAATTGTTGCAAATAAAGAAATCAATTTTGCAAGTTAGTTTATTCTCTGATAGACTCACATCACGGTATTTTAGGCTACAGAATAAATCAAACAAGGCTACAAGGCTAATAGCATAGCACGTAATGTTTAACCTTTGTCTTTTAATACTCGATGATATTGCGGAAGTTAGCTGATGAGGAACTATTGACTGCGCCCAGCACTTCTGCAGTTCATAGCGGCGGTGTGGTGAGAGCTGCAATAGCGACGGGTAAATTGATATAACGCTTGGCGACTCGCCTTTTATTGCGCCAGCGACTTTGCGAGCTCAGGACCCGAGAATTATTATTCGCAGCTGCGTCTCAGTAAAGACGAAACGATGTCACGTAATTGTCCTAAAGTTCTCTGTTCACTACCATAACAAATATCTAGACTCTGGCGAATAGAATAAATACAGTTTAGAAATGTACGGTCATTGGGAACAAATTTCAAGTAGCACAAGCTGGTGGTAATCTGGAGCCGAATATTGTCAGTGAAGCCCAATTGGAAATTTATGGGAATTTATCCTATGTTATCGGATACATTTCACTATTTTCCATAGACAGCCGATAAATGCCTATATTTCCGATCTGGAGGGAAGATGTTTCAGGGTAGCAACTTGCTGTCTTGATATACTGCGAGGTCCTAAAGCTTGCAACTTCGGAAAGCGACATTTGCTAAAAATCTACCTGTTGTTTTTTATCTTGCGTGCATACATGTTTTGTTTGTCACGTACTCATCTGTAAATCATTGCGCGATTGGGATACAGAGCTTGTTTTCCACCTGTGACTTAGGGTTCATGATCGTAAATA
This sequence comes from Parhyale hawaiensis, assembly GCA_001587735.2. Classification (NCBI taxonomy): domain Eukaryota; kingdom Metazoa; phylum Arthropoda; class Malacostraca; order Amphipoda; family Hyalidae; genus Parhyale; species Parhyale hawaiensis. The sequence goes on along the minus strand of LQNS02278143.1, from coordinate 37,088,554 downwards.
TTTGGTGCACGGGTTGATTTCTCTCCCTCAACTTCATGATGAAATAGACGATGACTGTTGAGTATTGGATGAAATCATTTGATAATATTACATGGAGCTCACTTAAGATATTCAAATTATTAATGGCGGAAGAAACAGCAGGAAGGTTACATTTGCGAGACAAAGTTGGTGGCTACGAGACAACTACAGTCTTCAATATGACGAGCTCAGGCCAAGTGCAAATGGAACTCGAATTGAACGGATTATTTGCGTAGGTTTAGCTTTAAATTAGCACAAATGCGCAGTGCCCGCTCTTAGACAACAGAATCCAGATGCATTGCCCATTGTCCCAGCAAAGCTGAATAGTCATTATTTCCATGCTCGTAAATACGAGCGGTGTAAAGGCATGCAGTAAATCACGATCAATGTTATAATATATCTTTTCTGCAAGGCCCATGTTAGCAGTACTGTACCACATACTCATTACAGAATACCATATGAATATATAGTATATTTTAATTAAGGAGTTGCAAGACAAACGGGTTTGAATAAGCCCAGTAAAAGCCTGAAGCTTAGTGCTGGCACAGACTTAATTTTCAAAGCAAGGGTAACACTGCAGCTGCAACGATAAAAATCCTTATATAATAAAACACTTGGTGTATTTTATCATTTCGTGTCCGCTCTTAAGAAAATAGGCGGAAACAGGCCAGGTTGCAGATTTTTTAAATCGATAACCAGGATGCAGAAAATGGTGAAGGCTGATCGTTTTCCCTTTCATCTGAAGACGCTTCTAGCTTGAAACACTTCTTGAAATTGGAACAACGTGTATTCAGCTTCTGGAGTCCTATTTGATGACTTTCTTCTCTTAGATCACGACGTATAAATTAGGCAGATGACCAACGGAGCATTCACGAGATGATTCTTCACGGGTCGCAGACAACTATTTCTTCTAGCTGGCTGGGGTTACATTCAAGTTTATTGCAGTGTTTTACTCAACATTTGTTTCTGCCTCTCACTATTGAATACGCACGCTTAATCAAGAACGAAGATAGGGAACGTTTAAGTATTACGAGACTACTAGAGTCTCAAGATCGAAGACGTCCTACGAATGCATGGATCTCGAATCGTCTATGTGATACAGTCAAGAAAGAGTTGAAGCAGAAAAGTTACAAAAGTGAATGAGAGCTACTGATAAGCGTGAGCGGGAAAATGAGGAAACGACAAGTCAGAGAAAAAAAGCCCTATGGTTGAAAGCATGACAGAAGATCAGGGAAGATAATGAAGCAAGTCAGAGCAGAGAAGATTCCGCAACGGTCTACATTAATAAAAAATATCGATTATTGCTTGAATTTTTTCACGCGCTGGTCCACTAATACTTAAATAAACATTGAAAGCTTACTAATTTAGCACTAAATGTTAAACTTAATCCATTTATGCACTGAGGAATAAAATTTCATTCTTATTGAAAGCGCATCAGTTTACATGATTAATTTTAAATAGCGTGCTAGGTATTTACGTGCTTCGCTTAATCAACGCGGCACGAAGTGCTTTCATTGCACAAAATCAGTAGATAAAACATGAAACATTAGCAGAGTAACCGACACAACACGTTCCTTGTTATATTTAGTTAGAAACAACTGATTTCTTATGGTACTTTTTATTATCTGTTAGCTGCTGCATTTCAAAATCATCATATATCAAGAAGAAAGTGTTCGGAAATTACCGAAACACAAATTAGTCTGCGAATACGAAATTGGCTGAGAAATTGTGGGAGCTACAAACATACCTTACTGTTCTCTACCGTTTCTTTGCAGCAGCAGCAACATAATACTATAGTTCAAGCATGAGAGCTTTTTAGGATCCCTACGACTGTTCTCAGGGAGTTACTCCCAAAATTATTTTTTAGTCCCGGGATCATAGGGTATGTTTTTTTTTTTAATTTACCAAAAAAGTGGCATATTAAGCAGTTAATACCATCCAGTGGTATGGCACGCTTAATTGTATCTAAAATCCGTAATTTATTTTATATTATTATTTGGTTGGGATTAACTGGTCCAGATTCCAGCAGCAAGGTGATAAATCTGCGGGCACGAGCACTAACCGCTTGAGGCTAGGCTGGTGAAATAATATTTTGCAAAGCCAGAATAACGAGCGTTTCAAACCGGGCTTTGGATGCGCTATTATTACCTCCGCCAAGGAGGTTATGTTTTCGTCGTGTTTGTCTGTCTGTCTGTTTGTGTGTTTGTCTGTCTGTCACCAAGATAACTCAAAAAGTTATGAACCGATTTGGATGAAATTTACAGGGATTGTTAGGTATGTTAGGAGGAACAGATGATTAACTTTTGGTAAAGATATGTCCATCCGTTTGTTTGTCTGCCTCATTTTTCTCGATACCATAACTCAAAAAGTTATGTATGGATTTTGATAAAAGTAACATGATTTGTTAGATATATAACAAAAAATATATGGCCAAAACTTTGGTAATGATCCGTTTGTTCGTTAGTTCGTTTGCCACTGCTTTTAATATTATGCTTGTTAGCACAATAACTCAAAAAATAATGAATGGGTTTGTTAGTAATGTTAAAAACATAAATGGTCAAATTTTGGTGCAGATCGGTTCGTTCGTTTGTATGTTTGACTTATGTGTGTCATAACGTTTGTTTACAGTATAACTCAAAAAGTTATGAGCGGATCTTCAAGAAAATTGAACAAGCTGTTATTAATATAAAAAGGCAAAAATGATTAGATTTTGGAGTGTATACAAAGAAAATTATTGTTTCAGAATCAATTTGAATTTTTTGCTACCGTTGCCTCACTTGGCGGAGGTATGCGCTCTCAGAGTGCTCTAGTTTCGGTAATGAAGTGCGATATAATTAATTGTGTTAGGTCAAATACCCAAGAAATAACAATCTGCTTACATATCCTACACTCAACTATGAGGTTGAACAAACATAATAGCATATATATTTTATTGCATTAGCCTTTCTAATGCAGAGACTTTTAAAACAATGCAGAAGGAAATAAGAAACAGTCAGGATGACATGAGTTGGACCTCTTTCAATTCCCGAAAGAGTCAACTGCATTTCATCGGTAATTAGAAACTATTTCCCTTAGGCGACAATCTGAGATTGATGGTTTATCGTGTCTTTCTGCTGATGCGTTTTTAGATTTTCACACCTACTGTTTGAATCGAAAATTTAGTGATTCGTTTGGCTTTTGAACGAATCACGGCAACCGTGGCAGTACATTTGCAATCACTCCCCTGGTGGGCCACCATCCCAAGTGGCAAAAATTGTTTTGCTAATATTGGAATACTGTTATGATGTAACATTAGATAATATTATCCTCTATGTTGAAATAATGTCATTTTTACACGATTATTTCAATGTTGGGATAACATTATTCATGGTTTCAGAACCAATTTCTATTTTGCGTTACCGCGTCTTGCTTAGCGGAGGTATGCGCTCTCAAAGTGCTCTAGTTTATTCTGAAGTGGCGTTATTACTTGTAACTCTAGCTGCGACTGTGGCCAGCTTATCTAACGTTTTATCTGTGAGCTATCCCAATCATAAATCTACCTATATCTTTCAAGCTCTGAACGTGCATTTTAAAGTAGTATCCCTCAATAATAACAATATATAGAAAGAGGACTATTAATGGGCAACCAATATAAGTTTACAAATTTATTTTATTTACGTGTTAATGGTGAAATGTGTTCCAACATTACCTTTCTAATTTTCCTGTACTTGATATGTAGAGTTATGTATGACCACAATCAATTTTTTGGCATTATAACATGTATTGACGAACTGCTAGTCTTTGAAAATTTATTTATTTGTTTTATGCTTTCCAAAAAAAATGTCTAATGTCACTTTGCTTGCTCATATGCTGCGATAAAATATGCTGTGAAGATATGCATTTGGTAGACCCAGAGGATACTTTTACAGTGCTGTCCAGCGATAGAGAGCCATACAGATGTGTGCAAGATGTCATTATAATTTAATTAAACTGGTTATACGTTGTGAAGGGAAAAGGATTATTAATGAAATGAGAAAATGGAAATAGTAAAATGGACTATATGGAGCGGGGGCATTTTGGTCTCCAGATGACGTCACAGCAGGCCAGCAGGCAAAAAGAAGCATTCGGAGATGTGGGTGGGCCTACCTTTACGTATTAATACCATAGTACTAACATACCGTCTTCAAAGATACAGTATCTTGTTTCATCACATAGAAAAGTTTAAATTCAGATTCAACTGACAGCAAAATTTAACTTGAAAAATATTCATAATACCTGGCATGGTTAATTGCAGACTCTTGATCCGAAACGGGTATTTTTTGACGATGGTGTTTTTTTTTTTTTTTGTGGAGAGATCTCGATCCAATTTTTGCTCAGGCTTATTATAGCAGTTGGTTCACACCCTTAGGTAACGGCAGCTCTGGGAATGTCTAAAATTTCTTGAGCTTCAATTTGAGCAGCTTGAAACTACTTCTAACTGAGTTCTTACGATGGACAAAATTAGCTTGAAAACTGTGATTTGTCTGGAGCACATCATTTTTGTGAATTGAAGCCTACTGTGCTGACATTATCGCTGATGCTCCATAGCTTCTATTCTACGATTAACTTGCGTAAATGGAGTAATACCGAGTTGCTTGAACATTGTGTTGGTTCTAGGAGACAATTGTCTCACTGACGAGTTACACTATGCAACTGGAACCAATTGTAGAAACAGAACAAAAATAATTTCCTGAGATTTAAGGAGCAATGTCATTGTTTTTTTGGGGGGAGGGGAATATTACCAAGTTTTTTATAACAAAAAAGTATGATATAGTGCCTAACTTCTGTAAATGGGCATGTTGCTAATCAGCTTTACACAAATGAAAAGAATTCTAGTTTAGAAATTCTACCATTATTATTGTTGTTGTTGTTTTCAGTGCAACATTTTGTAGTAACCTCCCCAATTGAATTGCGCATTAGCACCTCTGAGGCGGTCGAACTATTCATCGCACTTCTATATATAGATACTTTGCAACAGTGACAGAAAGTTATTACCTCGCATTAAGGAAAGGTAAACGCCAGGATTAATGTCTCCTGCTGCATGATCCATGGATGACTGAAAAAATATATTAAGTTTGAAAAAGTTTGCTCTTCAAAAGCTTACACAACATTTTTTAGTGCTAACAATATAAAAATAAAATGGTTTTATGGCTTTCCGTGACAGATAAGAACTGAATTCTGACGAATGTGGATAACATTTTCATTTTTTTATTTCTAAACTCGGCTGCGTTATCGGTATAGGAAGTACTTAATAGGATCATATCTGTAAAGCAAATCCACATTGCAAGATATGCATCTCCAGCAGACAGTGATTTCATCTAGCTATCCTCGTAAATAAAATAATAGCTTGCCGAGAGCTTGTTGCAATATGGAGCGAAGGAATTTCTATAGAAATCAAATAAAGAATCTATTGTTTCAAAGCCGCTACCATACTGCAGTCCCATTGTTATAAAATTTAATACATTAAAGGAAACTGGCACTGAAGTCGTTCCAACGTCAGCCGCCAATGCTTGGCCGTCTTTGCTGGCAAACAAAATTCAAATTCTTCAGGGAAAGACAAACACCAAAATAGTTGTTTGTCCGCCAGAGGCTTTGATGATGTTTCTCATAAACGAATTGAGTTTCAGCAAAAAGCAGGACTGCTTCCTTGCCTTGTTTTGCAAGTTGTAGCGCAACTTTGTGGACAAATTTGCATTCTTCTTACAACACTCTGATGAACAAGCTAGCATACTTTGGCTTTCACGTGAAGTGAATACTTGTGCGTGCATATGAAAAAATGAATGGTTGCACACACACAGAGCTGTATATCTTCTAATGGTACACATATTGGTTATGGTTTTCAGTTCCTCAGTTGTGTCGCACCGATGCATACTAAAGCTCCTTCACACAATAGTTATTTGATACCGCCATAGTCCACCCAACGTCCGATACCTCGATCGCTGCTTCCTTATGAACAGCAGAAACGGCAGCAGCCGATTGACTTCCAATTCACTGCAAACGGCAAGGGATATCCTGAACTTCAGTCACGACACCTGCGGAGCGTCCTGACACTAAGCCAAACAGGGTATAAAATCCTTTGACAGGCATACAATAATTAATGACTTGTTTTGAAAGGACGCAACAAGACATTCGAAAAAAAAAATAGTTCGTACTGTTAACTTTCACCAAAACACAATTGTTTGAACCAGGCTTAAACTACTGATTCTTATCGTGTCATCTCCACGCCTTTTACAAAAGTAATTGGGGTAGTCAATCACTGGTGGCTTCGGTAAATAGCTTTCCCTGCTAAGCATATGAATGAATAAAATAACTAGCTAAGTATGCAGACCGCCTAATACAAAATGTGTAGACGCGTATGTGAGACTTCTGCTATAAATATATATACTAGTGCCAGTTATGATTATCTTGGTGTACATTATGTATACAGTAGTTGATTAAAAATACTTAATATTCAATTAGAATATTGAATATTCCTACCACTTGTACATTGTGCAACCGTAAGATGCATTAACACCGACGCAGTATGAAACACAGTGTATCTTACCATTTTGAAGTCCTTTGCTTTAATTTAGACATACGGTACCCACTCGAATGACTGGCAGCAACTGCAGTACTCCAGTCACCCGTCAAAGACTATAATTCACACACCCGGCATGTAAAGGGCATGACCCAGCCAGTCATTTGACAAGTTAATAGGAGTGTAGCAATCAGTAAATCTTCCGTAATTCCGAAATATGAACATTGCAGTAAATCACTGACTTGATACATGACTTGTCCAAATTCAGACAAATGTTACCTCATACATCACACAATAACACACTGATGGGGCAAGCAAGTTACGGCGACTGCACCACTTACCCCGCACGTCACTGCAGTAACCTGTTCACTCACACGTCAGCTCCAATAATTTCACATACAGAATGTATGTGATCCACTCACCTGGAACGAAGGTACTAGAATAACTTATCACTTGGCACTTAGAGACTACTCTAGCCCACTCTAGTTATAGTTAGGAAGTTTAATCCTCCATTTCCGAGCAGAACGATATCACAGAGGAAATAGCAAGGGACATATAGTATACCAAGAGAAACGAGGAACCCCTGCACGAAGGTGTTCCTTCACAGGATCAACGCTCATGGGAACAGCAAGTCGGGAAAGAAGAGTATGAACAGAATATAACATGAACAAGTAGGAGTATGAAATCGGGAAGGAAGCAAAGTGGGCACGAAAGAGAGACGTCCCGAGGTAACCTACACGGGCCCTCTGGGGTTGCCTGACCTAATAGCATAGGATGGAGAAAACTAAACTAGCCTAACCCTATGACAATATATAAATATAGCCCACTCTACCTGCACGTAGAGACTACAGCGGTTGTTTCATCCGGCACGTAGAGACTACAACAGCCCACTCACCCGGCACGTAGAGACTACAACAGCCCACTCACCCGGCACGTAGAGACTACAACAGCCCACTCACCCGGCACGTAGAGACTACAACAGCCCACTCACCCGGCACGTAGAGGTTGAGATGCAGGCAGTTCTCACTCTGTCTCCTGAGCAGGTGGGCATATCTGGCGGGTGGGGTCTGGGGGCAGGCAGGTCCGTGGGTGTCCGCCTTCAGCACCCGCTGCCACTGGGTGCTGGCACGGGTGGGGCTGAGCCGGTTGCTCAGCACGGGTGCCGTGGCGTACGGTATTCCGAGGTAAGTAGCGATTTTGTCCCCGTTAGGAACCGTTCGGTAACGGCCCTGCACTTGCCCGTAACGGGTGTTCACAATGGGGGTACGGTCCGGCAATCCGTTAGATCCTTGAGCATACGATGTCAGCGGGAATACCGTTAAAACGGCAACACACGCCACAAAAATGCACCCCCTCTTGGTAACACTGAGTTGTCTGGAGTTGATATACTGAGTGGCTACGTTGGACTTTGGAGATTTATATCTACGATAAATATTATTGTCGATACTTGAGCCTAATTCTCTACGATTATTGTCGATTTGAACAATATTTGGGCTTAAGTTGCGCTGATGCTGCACGCTGCACTCGCCAAACGTACTCGTCTTATGATTTTCTCCTCTAGTCCGATGTTGCCGCTTTTCATAATTACAGTTTGACACGTCACTTATCTCTGCACATTCCTCCTTCGACATCGTTGTGGTGGAATTGTAAGGAGCATTCATATTTAACAGCCTAAGTAAAGCACCAAACAGCTCTGTGATGGCGCTATGAGTTACAGCAATAGTTACATTTTTCCATCAGAAATCTTTATATAATTGCTCCATGTCACAGTAACAAGTACCGGCACTCGCAAAAGTAAATAAGAGATTCACAATATATGCGCATTTAATACTAGTCAAATTGGTCACACACGTTTCTACTGATTGTGTCACCACAACTTACTCTGCAATTAACGTTACAATTTCAAGTACTGAGGTACCTTTGTTATTGTTTTAAGATGGACACATTTTTATTAGATTTAAATACGCGACTTTTTCTCTCCTAGATATATCTATGATGTCATTAAATCTGTTTTTCAATAGCACGCAGCTTTAATTCACGAGATCACTATCACGTTTGAATCTGCTTTAGAAACATAACTGCTTGGAGGTATTACTTGGGATATAGTTTGTGGTGAACACTCTTAAGCACACGAGCTCAGCTAATGTCATTGACTTAACGCACTTGCCACTGTAACACCTGGAAATAAGAGGGATGGGTTTTTTAATAACGATACTGCACATATTATTATTTACAAATCGCCTGACAGACTTCATTTTAGAATCGCTGTACCGTCTATTGCACCATAATAGAATAAACAATTTCTCTAAGCACTGAGTCTTTCTTCGCCAAAGTACTACAGCATCGTTACCTATTTTGTTACGAACGATTCTTGAGTAGAAATAAATAACAAGCTAAAGAAAAGGCTAAGTTTCGACCGACCACTGTGTATATCTTCAGGCACGGTTCAAAAAATGATAACAAAGCTGAGCAAGGTATGCACATACTTACGTATATATAAAATAGGTGCACTTATTGTGAATCATCCAACATGCGCTATGAACAACAAAGAGTTAAGGTTCAAGGGCGACACGGTAAACTTCACATTGGCGGGCAAATAAGTGCAGTCAAGAACGGAGCTATGGCAGAACTGGAGATGTTGTGGTATCAGCAAGATATTGTCCTGTCCGGTGTTGCGCCAGTGCTGGAGGGATTGGCTGGGCTATTTCAACTGAAGAGGTTGGGAAAGTTAGATCATTCGCCACGCCTCAAATTTATGGCTGATATGTCTCGTTTCATTGCTCGACTATTTTCAGTGATGCGACGCTCGAGTATGAGTAGAGAACAGAGAAACAGGTGGAAATTATTTGTATTCGGTCTCGGGTCAGCTTGATGTTCTTGTCGGAAGTGTTTGTTGTTGATGCTGCTAGCCTAATAGAAGAGTAACGGTGCTTCTTGTATCTTTTCTCGAGCTCGCAGAAGGCGTGTCCTGCATACGGGGTGGCGTAACAGCTTTCTTCTAGACACGTGAACTGGTTGATGCTCCACTCGCCGCACTGGAGATCCGCAGTTGTACGGCGACACCTAAAGAAAGCATTCAGATTTACTAGAATGTCTTCTGTCTTCTGACACGATGCTTTTCAGAAAGTTGGAGTTTTTAGTGTACGTGTTCAGGTTGTGCAACTGTAGGTAGACGTCTACTGTTTGCAGGTTTCGATTACCTTTTTCATGTTACTGAAGTTATTCATCACTGTTTTACTATTTTATCTAGGGTTGTTAGAGGGTAACCGTTATCCATTAGTATCTTCTTGATCTGGTAATTTCAGCTGTGTAGGTGTTCACGATGAGCAATATTCCAATGAGTAGATCGAAGCTTTACTTTTCATTTGTTACAATTAATTTTCTGCAAGTCGTCGGTACGCTTACAGTTACATTTAGAGCATTTACGACTGTTCCGAGCAACTTTAAGTTTGCGTTTAAGTTTACGATTAAATCTAGATAAGTTAACGTTCCAAATCCTCTGAACATTCGGTCATAACTCCAAACGTTCACTTAGGCGGCGTTAAGGCTGCCAATGTGAGTTAAGGTTATGTAGCAAAGTTTTGAATATTCGGGCCCTGGACCATTAAGGATCACTTTGAGTAAGGTGTTATCAATTTTTTCTATCTCAATTTGAAGAGTAAGATCGTTTTTTTTTTTTTTTTTGTCCTGACCTGGAGACAACCAGCATACTTTTGAACAAATATCGTACTAGCACTAGTTGACATCGGTACAATGATCAATCGGTGAAATATGTATGTCATTTTAAGCTACATGCATCCGTCCAGTAGATTTCTGCTTAAAGTTCGACCAAAGTATTTAATAGCATAGGAGATAGCAATAGCTCCGAAATAGCTGGCATTTGACTTCTTCCGAGCAGTGACCGAACTTCTTGATTAGCATTATAATTACTGAATGGAGGTTTCGTGTTTCTCTCCCTATATCCTGGTCATCGGAAAAATCACTGGTAACTTTATGACCTAGATAAGAGAAGCTATCCACATAAATGAGATCAATACCATTGAGGCGAGTGAGTTTACCGTTGGGCAGTTTACGTCTTCTAGGTTTGATGTGCATGCCAACAGTTTTAACAATAATAATTTCAATACACAGTTTGCTAGCTTCGTTCTCGGAAATTGAGAGGTGTTTTTACAGTCGACCTTAAGTGGGGAGAGGCCCGGGTACTCAGGATCGATCCCCACACCAGGCGCAGTCTTTCTCAAGGCACTCGGCGCGCTGAGTCAGCGCATTTGCTTGTGCTGCGCATAGCTATCGTGGGGGTAACTGCCCTAGGGTATTGGGTAGGAGGTGGCTAGTCGTTGAACCTTCCGTTTCGGCGTCATACTTCTTAGTGACCAGTCGTTGGCTGCAGCTGCACTTACTCCCCTGGGGTCAGTTTGTCTATGTCTGCCGCACGAACCAGTGCGAGTGAATTTCCCAGTGGAGGGTGCAATCAAAGTTGACTTCACCTATACCCTTTTACCTTTACTGCATTACTGTTAATATGGCAACCCACTGTAGCTGCGTTCAATTGGCTGTGGATACTATCAATGACCTTATAAACAAGAATCTTGGAGAGAGAGTCTCCTTGTATGCCGATACTCATACCAAGAGCTGATGATATTACCGCTTGCTATTTCACAAAGCATTTTTGAATTTGAAACCAATAGCATAGCGTCTTAAAAATTTATATAAGTGGGTATTTGCTTCTCAGGCATATACTAAAATAAGGAGTTATGGTGCACTCGGCTTATTGCAGTCTTAGCATCGAGAAAGCACAGGTTCATAGGAGATCCATTGTCAATGAAATGTTGTATGACCTATCTGAGTTTAAATATAGCCATCTCTGTTCCATGTTGTGCTTTGAATCTAAACTGATTATTTGCAGTCATTATGTGCGGTGGCATTCGTTTCTCTATCACTAATTCATTCACTTTCGAAAGAAGTGTAGCCACTGCTATAGGGCGATAATTGCTCTTGTCTAACGCAGATTTTGTTTTATTTTTTATTACAGTTGGTGATATTATATCAAGCTATTATGTTGCTGACTGACTAACAAATGACCAGACAAGTGACGATAAAAGCATAACCTTCTCGAAGGCGATAATTATCCAACTTCCTCAACCTCTTCAGCACTCCCTCTCAGCACTGATGCAACACTGAACAGGTCAACGTCTTGCCGCTACCACAACCTCTCCAGTTCCGCAGGAGCACCGTTCCTGACTGCGTAGTCCGCCAACAGTGTGCAGTTTACCATATGGCTCCTAAGGATTGACTCTTTACTGTTCATAGCGTATATTGCATTATTCACAGAAGCAGTACCACTCGCACCTGGTATTCAACCAGAAGGCCACTCAGAGGTTTACCACTCATTTCGAGTTAGATAAATACCTTCAGGGTTTATGGCAGATCTGAACCTGTGATTTCAAGTATCATATAACACAGCGTCATCGTTAGTGCTTTGGGGACCATCTTGTTGGACTCAGAATCTCATTTGTTATTTAGGTTGCTGCTCGACCAATCATAAGGCTGAATTTTCAGCTCCCGTGCTCTCCATGTAGTTTCAGTATTCAGCATGATCTAGTCGTTTGAACGTTGAAAGCGTGTTTCTGTGCTCCGATTATTAGTGTTTCCATTAGAGTAGTTGGTAGTCGCGGAGTTTCGATGGTGCATCTTTGTGCCAGGTACAAGCATAGCTCTCGTCACAGCTGTGTAGTGCTGCTACTATGTATACCCAGCACACCCGTTAGCAATATAAAGTATAAGCTTCCGAGATAATGTTGTAGCAGCCGTGCCTCTATAAGAGTATTTTTTGAGGTTCACAATCGCCAGTCTGGCAGTTGTACCCAATCTGGCGGCTGTAATCATGAAAGAGGCAAAAATACAGCCTTGTGATTGGTTGAACTGCAACCCAAATAACCACTGAACTTACTGAGTCCAAGAAAAACAGGCGCATAAACTGTTATAGACGGAGCTCGTCGAACCGCTTCATGTCAGTCTATACGCCAATCACAGGTTATCCTGCTGCTGCATCTCTAAGTTTCTATTGCCCTGGCTTTCGCTTAATTACAGTCCTTGCCTGAAGATAAGCTTAATTAAGTGATGGCTGACACTTTGGACAATTAATGCATCCCACTGAACCATCACATCAGTTACTTTCAACATTCGTTTTTGAAGACATGTAATGAAGATATTTTAACTCAAAATTACGTCGGGCTTTTTACCCGAACATAGATAAACATATAAGTATATGCGTAAGGGGCTCCGGAAAGATTCGAACCCGGGAACTTGAGTATGGCAGGCGTGACCGCAAGGCCAATTCTGAGAGAGCACAGAAGGCAGGCTTGCAGTACGCGACGACTGACGCCCTGCCCCGCTCCACTGCAGGGGGAATTCAGTTCGTGGCACTTACCGCCACTGAAAGTGCAAGCTCAAATCCCCGGTTCGAATCCTTAAACAGACCCTGTAATCTATGTATCTAGTTTAAAAGCACACGGGAAGATGGGTGCTTCCGTTCTGAATGGCTCTAGGCGTCCATAGTGACTGAAAAGCTAATGCATATATATGTCTGATTAAAAATCACGCCACATATTTGAGAGAAGGGCTCCTGCCAAATTATACATATATATGTAGAATTTTAGATGGTGAATGAGCATATATATATATATATATATATATATATATATATATAACTAAGTGCTACATTAAGTGTAATTTTGGCCGTTAGTGTAATTTTCAGCCATTAGGTGTAATTGTATGGCATAACGTGCGTTTAGGTGTAATACCCTACAGGTCAGCGAGCTCGTTCTCATCTAGGTTAGGTGACGACCAGGACTGGTTCTGCTAACGTCCAATGTGCTACCTTTCATCTAGGTTAGGCCAATCAAAGATTGCGCTAAGTAACACCAATCGTAGATTTGCGCTAAGTAAAAAACACTTATATCCCCCTATTTTTTTAACACTAAAAACCAATAAAAAACACTAAAAACCCTCATACATTCAATAAAAACACTTCGGGACGCGGCAGAAACCAGTCCTGGCCTCACCTAACCTTATAAGCGGGAGCAAATTTGAAGAAGCTCTACACATAGTAGGATGGTGGTCGGTGGTGGTGGCGGACTAAGGAAGACCCAACGCGTTTATCTGTTGGGAAACGTGCGAGGAAAAGCATGTGGATTTTCCCGGCCATTAGGTGTAAAGTTTTTACGTTACATCTAACGACCGGATTTACACTTAATGTCGGTTTTAGTCAAATTCCTTTGCACAATTCATATTTATACTGAGTTTACCTCTTCCGCATAGAGGCTGAAGCACCTGCCTTCCATAATTGAAAAGCTGCTTGTCTACAATCTTGACAATTTAATTTTTAACAGTAAATTCACTGCGGTGTTTTTACGGGAGGAAATAAGTCAGACAGTACCCTTTACGCCGACTGTGATGAATTTGTCACCGTAGAAATTACTGTTTATAATGGGAGTATAATTGTAGGGACCGAGTCTGACGAACGAATGTGACGACTACAACGCATGTGCTATTTGCACTTACTTAGCTACTGCCTCCGAACAGGTGCCGGCTCGCCAGTAGAAAGCCGGACCCTGCGTGTGGGTGACGCGCGCTTCCTAGGTCTCATTTACTGCTATCAATACTTGTTAACTCAGGAAGGTAATAAGACACTTCTTTCATCCTTTGATGCATAAAATTTTATGAGTCTTTATGATTCCGGTGCAAAGGAAAATTTAATAAAATTTGACACCACAAATTTCGTAAAGGACTACTTAAGAAACGAGAAACACTTATCAAATGCAAGCAACAACCGAAGTTACTACAACGACAAACCGAGTGCAAAAAGAAACTAGATGAGATAGAACGTCAGCTTGCAAGATCACACGATGAAGAACAACAAGAAAAAGAAATACAAGCCATCGAAAAAATGAAAAGCAATAGCAAATATTTTTTACCTATGCATCACATCCTTCCTTGGTGAAATCGAAAATCGGGCCACTTGTGAATGATGCAGGATTTGTTGTTGATGATGACCAGGATATGAGCGAAATACTAAGCCGTCAATATCAAAAATTTTCAGTGACAAAATTCCGAATCCTGAATTCCCAAGAATTGAATAAACTACAAACTACTTAACGGACTTCGAGTTCACAAAACTAAGCATTGAAGTAGCCATTGACGAACTTTTGGCAACAGTGCAGCGGGACCAGATGATGTGCCTGCAAAATCCTAAAGATGTGCAATACCATATAATGGCGAAAATCAATGGACGAGCGATTAATTCCACTCACCTACAAGAACTCAATTATTTCACCTATTCGTAAAGCTGAAAATAGCATGGATCCAGCCAACTATCGACCTGTCTCCCTAACTAGCCACGTAGTGAAGACGGTTTGAAAGGGTGTTTATTAAACACTTAGTGCATCATTTAGAAAGCAATCACCTGCTTACATCAAATCAACACGGCTTTCGCCATAAACGCTCAACCACTTCGCAGCTGCTTGAGCATTATGACTCGATTCTAGACCTACTATGCCAACGCAAAAAAACGTGGAAGTTATATATTCAGATTTTGTCAAAGCATTCGATAAAGTAGACCATGGAATACTACTATTGAAACTGGCTCAACATGGGCATCCGTGGAAAATGTCTTAGATGGATCGTAGCTTTCCTGACAAACTGAACCCAAAGTGTAATTATAAATAATAAAGTCTCCAAACGACAGCCCGTACTCAGTGGAGTCGTATAAGGCACTGCGCTTGGTCTAATACTCTTCCTCATCATGATAAATGATATGGGGCACCAATGCAAGTTTGCCGTTCCCTCATCGTTCGCTGATGACACACGGATATTAGCAGCGGTACAATCAATGGCAGACGTACGGAATGTGCAATTACTGTACATCTAACCAACATCTTTTACTGAACATCGATTAACAACATGACCTTCAACGAATCAAAATTTGAACTTTTACGATACGGAAAAAATTTCTCCCTTGCTGAATCTATGTCCTACGCGACGAGAGATGGGAGTGAAATCGAGAGAAGGCAAATTTTAAGCGACTTTGGGGTGAGAATACAAGATAATGCCAATTTTAAAGATCACTTGGCTCGAGTTGTTACAATAGGCAAGAATTGGAGCGGATAGGTGCTTCGAACTTTCTCTTCACGGGAGACAGACACATGCTCACCTTATGGAAAACAATTGATACTGCCGAGACTTGAATACTGTTCACCTCTTTGGATGCCAAGCAAACGGAAAGACTTAGAGCGCCTCGAGGCGATCCAGAGATCGTTCACTGCTAAAATCCGGGACATGCAAGGTTTAAACTATCACGAAAGACTTGCTCAGCTTCAAATATACCCAATTCACAGGAGATTCGAGCGGTTTACGAGTATATTATGTTTGAAAAAATCTAAAAGGAATACTGTTAACGTCAATGGGCGAGTCGAGATCAGACACTCAGACCATATTGGTCGCACTTGTGAAGTGTGAATTGCGATCAAAACTGATGGTGATGCAATAGCCACGAAGTATTCTAATAGTTTCACGGTCCGGGGGGGGGAGATTATTCAACAAAATGCCTCGTCACATTCAAAATGACACCAGTACTGAGACTGCGAAATTTAAAAACTTACTGGAGGCATACTTACTGAAAGTACCAGATAAACCTGTTGTAAGCGGCTGTGTGAACCGTGGGGATAACTCCCTGTTAGCCATCCCGTTGGTCACGGACTGCAGCACACCTCTGCACAAGATGGATGGCGTGCATAACGCCACCTGGACCTACTCCGAAGTATCATCAAGGTAATCACCACTGTCCCAAGTTCTCATCCCGTTACAAACTGCAAGTCAAGCTCTACGTCACTTGGTTGTCTATTTTCTTTCTTGCGCTATTTTTAGCTCTGACCAAATTTTCTCATGCTGGGCCGTCTGTTTCTGTCATCCAACTTTTACTTTTTTTTTAGAGAGAGAGAGAAGCAGTCTGTAGGAAAAGCTTGTTTAAACATTCAGAGGAAAGTCGTGTCTTCCTTGCATCACGGCACCCACGGCCGACCACGTAGTCTATTTCCAGGTCTGCTGCACTCCCCCGCCATGCATTGCGGGTCAGCCTCTCACAACATCATGCATTAGGAACAGACGGAAGAACTGGTTGCATTTCGAGTGCACCGTATACTAGCTGCGCTTTTATACTCAGGAATGGAAGTGATGCCTCCAAAAAAAAACTTCCAGAAGTAGAAGACTTTGGAACGGAAGTTCTAACTTCAAGAGCCCATACTCTGAAGTCCGTATTTTCGTACAGTTACCAATGTTCACTAAACTTTCAAATACTTTATCTAGTGTAGAGTAAGCAATAGCGAGCTCTTAAATTAATCCCCTTAGGCACTCCACACTTTGCAATAGCACACATCGTGCGACTATTATATATATAATATATAAACATGTGTTTAATTGTAGCTGCGTCCATTGCCCGAAACACTAGATATTAGCGATATAAACAGCCATTCAATGCATGCTATTCATTGCTTATACAAAATGTTAGCTTTTATATTCAATTCGGTAAAATTAGTACCTCCATTTTCTTCTTTGCTATTGTACTTTGGAGGTGGGCATCCTTTTTTATTCTTTAATTTGCCTTTCATACTGCCGATGTTTTCGGTTTTTATTCTGCACCAAGTTTTTCAATTGAACAAATTCTCTTTACCATTGCCCATAATCCACGCTGCTTAATATTTCTACAGGTCACATTTTTGACTCGTCAGTCCCGCCAAATTACCTCGATGTTGCAGTTGTCCTCAGCCCGGAAAAATTTTCGAACGTTTCTGTGCCCTTCAGCGAATTGATTTCATTTTGGTGTTGTTGCCAAAATAGGTTTCATATTGGCTGCGACCGCGCACCGAACGGGCGTAATTCTTCTCCCAGCGTTAATTGGTGGTATTCTGCTCCTTTATTTAATAAACTGATAGACCCAACGATTAAACCGATTAAACAAGGGCAGAAAATGGTTTGCATCAGCTGCTATACCGTGTTTTAGCTTGTTTACACTAAATAGGTTACTTTGCATCCACTATACCTACATCCTGATCTTCCTTTAAAAAATTTACTAAAAATATCATTAAATATCACTGTAATAAACACGGTGTTCTTTATTCTGAGCACTCCTAACAACGATAAAAGTGGATATTTTTTTCTCTCGGCTAATGCTAGAAAAACAGTGAAATGAAATTTTGATCGTTTTGACCATTCCTGTGGCCAATTATCGCGTCTGTCAGGCTTCAGCCTTGCCCAAAAAATCAGCCTCCAATCTCCGTAGCCTTTGTTACCTCCTTCTATGTATTAAACCTCCTTGATCCAATCACCCTGCCGTCCATACGTTTGCACAATACGCTTTGAGTGTTAATTCGGTCGGGGAACATTCAACTCACAAGGCGCTCTGATTTTCGCTGGAAGGAACTTCAGCACTAGCTGTGCATTTCCCAAGGAGGTATAACAGAAGGAGGGAACACGGTCGTTGTTCGCCAAGGAACGAGCCAACTATTTTCTTCCGGCGTAGCTGATTTCTTATGCGAAGGTTTGTCCATAGAAATGTATTCTGCAGTTGATATATAAAGAACGTGCGTTAAGTGAAATCTTGCAGTAAATATTGGCAGAAGAAAGCGACTAGAGTATATATTCGCCCGAGAGCGCGCAACTTTATTTTTCTTTCTCTTTGTTGCTCTGTCCATCTACGATGCTGCAGCATTCCAGCCACCACAGTCTTCTAGCCATGCTTCGTCCATACAACTTGTTGTGCGTCGATTTCCGCTTGCTCATGCGTACATTACAGTACATTCATGTACTGTATAGAATGCGTGTGTGTGTATTTAAAAACGTCGTACCAAGAAAACTTTTCACTACTTCTATGTAGTATTGCAATATATGTTTGCAGCCAGCCAGCCAGGCTTCGGCCTTGCCGGAAAGTTTAGCATCATCGTCGAGGCTCTTCGCTGCCGCCCTCAGCTCAATTCGCTTCTTGCAACAGTTTCAGTCAGTTTCGTTACGAAAACTTATAGCCCAGTTGATGGCCATCTTACCAAACGCTTTATATTGTTTTCCACGCCATATAATATTGACTTTGCTCGTGTAAGAAGATACTCGATAGTCCTAATATAGCAAAATGTGTTATAGGATACACTACGCAAGCCTAAAGCGAGTAGTTATGGACTGCTCCAGTTGAAGCATTATATATATATATTTTTCAGTGGTGGAAGCAAATTGCTTAAGTAAATGAAATGACAACGAGGAGAAAGTAGATCATAAGAACATGAATTGCTTTTGAAAAAATTGGCAGAGTATGCTAGGCTTTGTCCAGTAAATAGCTATCGCATCTAGTACATTAGAAAGTATTGGAGCACCGCGGAATATCCAAGGGTCCCGCAATAGTGTTTACAAAATATCAGATACAGAGATGAAGAAATGGAAATGCGTAAAATTATGAAAAGCAAATTATCTGCAAAGTACAAAAAACTGAGTTTAGGAATGGCTTGAAAATATGGATGAAGAACACCGCGGAATGTACCTCCAAAGAGTGAAATAGCCATACTTATTGTACTTTTGTTTGCGGTTTCTCTAGGATTTCCTCATGATACAAGCACGAATCCTTTAATGGTCGAACAATGGCGAGATCAGTAGATGAAATAAGAGTATGAATCTACACAGTTAGAAACAAGAACTACCGCCTTTCCTACTGGTGATATTAACATAATTTAGAATGCTGTTGTGTTATGAGGATAAAAATATATATATTTCAAGCAATCAGCAACATTACGTAATGCAATCGATTGAAAACATGAAGCATGGAATATGATGAGAGACTCTGCTGTATCTTGCAGGACAGTATTTTTTGAAGCAGAGGGAAAAGAGCTTTATTACCATAGAGTTTTTTAACATCGACTCTCTCTCTCTGTATTAGCCTGTTCTAACCCAAATAGTTGATTTGTGTGTATTAAGTTAGATAAGCTATGTACTTTAGGTTTGATAACGGGCATGGAAATTAACGACGTGTGTTAGCTTAGTGGAGATATGTTAGGATAAGAGAAGTATATAGGTACATAAAATTATGCTCGGTTAGATGGACTATGTTATAGATTAAACGGAGTACGTCAGAGTCAGGTGATGTGCGTTCGTTAAGACTAGTTGGACAAGTTAGAAGAGCTGCGTTAGGTTCATCTAAGATAAGTTATAACAACGTAACTTAGTTTTGCCATCATTTGGAAAGTAAAATACTTCATTAACCTTGAAATTTCTACGGGTCCTTGTAATATATTTCAATACATAAGAAAACAAATGTATAAGTAGATACTGTTCTTCTTTGTAAAAATGATTGACAGACGATCAAGGAGTCAGGCACATTGCATCGATGTTCAGTACCCTATAATCACTACCATAAACAAGAACAATGGAGAAATAACATAACTATGAGCATCGTACATTAGATAACACTGTCACTGAAATTAGGATGACTCAGAATTGGGCAAGAATTGTTGAAGCATTTGCTCTGTCTACAGGGGGTGTCGTCAAAGTTTTCAGCAAAAAAAGAAGAAACTTTGTTTAGATCAAAAGAAACTTAAATTGCAATATTAACTAGAGTACTCTGAGAGCGCATACCTCCGCCAAGAACCGCAACTGAAACAAAAAAATTTAAATTTATTCTGAAACCATGATTTTCTTTGTATCAGCACCAAAATCTAATCAGTTGGGCCTTGTGCTAGTATTAACGATATCTGTAATTTTCTTGGAGATCCTTTCTTAACTTATAGAGTTATGCTGCTAACAAACATTCTGATAAACAAAAGGCAAACACACAAACGGACTAACCGATCATTACCAAAATTCGATCATTTATGTCATTTAACGTTACTAACAACTTCTGCAAATTGCATGAAGATCCATTCATAACTTTTTGAGTTATGGTGCTAACAAACATAAAATCAAACACAGCATGAAACAAGTAAATTATCACAAAATTTGGTCATTTACATTTTATAATATACCTAACAACAACTAAAAATTTCATGAAATCCGTTCATAACTTTTTGAGTTATGGCTTAAGAAAAATAGGCGGACAGGCAAATAAACAAGCAGATTTTAACCAAAAGTTAATCATCTATTACTGTCAACATGGCTAACAATTCCTGTAAATTTTGTAAAGATCCGTTCATTACGTTTTGAGTAATCTTGGTGACAGACAAAGAGGCAGACAAACTCGACAAAACATAACCTCTTTGGCGGAGGTAATTGACTGTGTTTTGCAAATACAAGCGAGAGGAAAACTGCTAACGGTGGCATTTTATGCTTCCTTTTTAGACATTGTTAACATTTTATTTACTTCTTCATAATGTACTTTTTAGTCCTTTTCACCTTATTTCTGGTTTCTCTTTTTGATTCCCGTTTGTATTACGAGCTATATTTCACTTACAGTTTTATTAATTTTATACGTTCATCAAGAATGTACCGCAATAGTTTTCTCTATTTCTTTTCACCCTTTCTTCCCTGATTTTTCCCTTTCATTTTTCTCTGGAAGACCGATATTTATCCCTTACTCTTCTGTTTACTGTCGGCCCCTTCGCATCTCCAGAGCACTCTTCCCTTGTTGCCGCTGCTCTGCTATGTTCTCCATTTCCCTTGATTAAAACAGAGCCATTTTACTGAGCTGCGCGCCGCTTGCAAGTCTCTGCAATATTCTAACGACGCACAGGAATATCTGCTCCGTCTGCCACTCCAAGGACCGGGCGGATTTTTACCATTTTTGTGTGTTTTCAAGCGTGGGGCTGCGAGACACCATTTTCTGTGACAGGATAAGAGAAGATTTTTGCTCCTTCCGAAAACTCTGAAAATCCGCACTGAGTGGGAAGAGCATAGCAGGACAGATTGAGTTTGCGCTAACTTAATCAAAAATACGCAGTGAGCAAGGAATCTTCATCTGCCTGATAGCCACAAGAATTTCTTGAATAAAGTGAAGAAATTTTACAGAGGCGGTTGGGAAGATTCCCCCGGAACTTCCCAGTCCGTCGCCCCAATTTGTCTACTATAAAACTTGGTATCCGTAATTAAACTGTTTTGAAACTCATCAAACGCACCTGTCAGGTCGCGACTTTATTTATTGTTAATATTTTAAAGGGTGACAGATGCAAGCACATGTGACGGCATTTGTTTATCGGATGCGAGGTATCGTGCGTGCCACTCCCTGATGCACATCTATAAATACAAGTAGATTAGATTAGATAGGCGGCAGTAGACGAACCAAAAGGCCCATTCCCAAAGAGACACCGGGACTTACACCCCGACACTCTATGAGCTATTGCCATTATGTTAGTAGGATGTAGAGGAATGGAGAAACGAGAGGAG
>LQNS02278143.1:37021926-37064989 GCA_001587735.2 Parhyale hawaiensis | reverse complement strand
ATGACTGTACACTCAACTTGATGACTGTACACTCAACTTGATGACTGTACACTCAACTTGATGACTGTACACTCAACTTGATGACTGTACACTCAACTTGATGACTGTACACTTCACTTGATTACTGTACACTTCACTTGATTACTGTACACTCAACTATTCCAAGGTATCAAACTTTTTTTTTCCATTTGAAATCTGAATTCTCTCCTATCTTATTCCCATAGAGCGTGACAGGAAAGATATAAATATATAAATAAATAAAAACACGACGTGAATTATTATATAGTAGAAGATGGTACAAACGGCCAGTAAAATATCAACCTGGTATCGGTGTTGCCGAACTACTTTTCCTAGTGATTTGCCCGTGATGATTGGGAAAATCACCGCAATTTTTACCATTCTCATAACAGGGCCATTGCAGAGCCGCGCTTTCACTTACAGTGTTTGCAAGGCACATTATACTAACACAGCATAAAAATTTTATACGGAATGCCTTTATTAAATTCTTTCAAGCGAAACACAAATTTATATACAAATGTGTGAGTCAATTCCGTGGGAACTCGCATTATAAATATAGCATTGAATATAAGAAGCAACAAGAGCACTCTGAGAGCGCATACCTCCACCAAGAGAGGCAACGGTAGCAAAAAATTCAAATTGGCTGTGAAACCATGATTTTCTTTGCATAAACTCCAAAATCTAATCATTTGTGTCTTTTGATAGTAATAACAGCTTGTGCAATTTTCTTGAAGATCCGTTCATAACTGTTTGAGTTATACTGCTAACAAACGTTATGACAAACATGAGTCAAACATACAAACGAACTAACCGATCTGCAACAATATTTGATAATTTATGTCTTTCAACATTTCTAATATCTCTTATAAATTTCATAAAGCTCCATTCATTATTTTTTGAGTTAATGTGCTAACTAAGCATAAAATTAAAAACAGTGACAAACGAACGAATGAACAAGAGGGTCATTACCAAATTTAATCATTTACTCTTTGTTTTATTCCTAACAACTCATGTTAATTTCATAAAAATCCATCCATAACTTTTTGAGTTATGGCATTGAGAAAAATGAGGCAGACAAACAAACAAACGGATGGATGGATCTTCACCAAAAGTTAATCATCTGTTCCTCTTAACATACCTAACAATCCCTGTAAATTTTGTCCAAATCTGTTGTGAACGTTTTGAGTTATCTTGGTGACAGACAGAGAGACAGACAAACACCACAAAAACATAACCTCCTTGGCGGAGGTAAAAATAGCTTCAAGAAGAGTCGCAAAAGAAAAAAAGCAGGCAGACGCTCGTAATGAAGATTTTTGAGTTTTTTAAACACCTGCAGCACTGAGGACACAACAGACACAGTCGCCTGCTGTTCCTTACGTCTCAGCGCTTGACAAAATGAGCTGCAAGGAGTCGCCTGTTGCGCTTCATAAAATTAACAAATCCTGAGAAGGGTTTACTCCAGTGCACACATTTCCAGCTTATGCACAGCAGTCGGGCTGGTAATTTGGGAAGTATATAACTCCGCAAATGCCACCGACGAATGATTAGTGCAATTATTCTTGCTGTAGTTACTGCATTTGTACCATTTGCCCTCTAATTTTTGTCTTCACCTTTATACTAGAGCTAAAGTACCAGTGCTCTCGTCAAGCAAGTATCACTCAGACATTCAGACAATATGCGGGAAGGCTGCTGTTGAACACAGTCCTCCCTTGCTCGTACTAGCATATACACAATAATTATGGGCACTCTAGCAACCGGACATCGGTTTTACTGTTGAGGTCTACAAAGCTCTTCCTTCAATGGGCCACTATTGTGCCACTCTCACCTCCAGCAGCTTTTTTATTGGTCAGGATAGCTCCTTCTTCACTCCCAATTGTCTCTATGCATGTATTCCACTCATCATCGTTGCATACTCCTCCCTAATCCCAGTGTGCATCCTAGATTCTAACACTATAATCATCTTTCATGATAGTTACTCTTGCCTTACTTCAAAGTACACACTAGATTTTAGCAGTACATTCCAGTTTCGCAATAGCTCTCTCCTAATTCCAAGGTACATCATAGATCCTAGCGGTGCGTTCATCTCGCGCGATAGCTCTTTCCTAATTCCAAGGTTGTGGCAATCCAATCCCTCTCTCCCGATAGTCTCGTCGCAGTTCCGGTAGCAAATCCCGTGTTCGCATTTAGACTCACGGCAGCACCAACGGCCCGGCAATTCAGCGCCATGGCTTGGGGCGCTCTGGGGCTGAGTTATAAAGTTGCGCCAAGCCTAATTTCGAAGTCATTACGCAGCGACGGCGCTGCTACAACCTCGACATTAGCGGTGAGAGGTCACAGCAAGACTGCAATTTCTGCAGCGCCAACGCGTGATTAATGCAGCGTCTCTTGCATGCTCGCGCTTCGTTAGCTTAATAGCAGCTTTTGCAGAGAATATAGATTGCGTTTCTCTCCCATGTTGCGAATTGCTGTAAATGACTTTATAAATTCGTCAAAATGGGCGGATGATTTTGGGCGATGGATTTGTGTTCGTCAGAACGTGTGGCTTCCTTCACGTGCATGTTGCGACTTCAGTAGTAAAAATAGTATAGAAACAATTGTTGGAATGCAGAGCGAAGACTGGGAGCTGAGATTGGTGAATGAAGCGTTTCTAGTACAACAGTCGAAAATTCAAGCTCTGTTTCCATATATGTTACTGTGAACTCGAAAGGCCAGGAAAATTTCACGTAGGTATTTAACGCACAGCCAAACACTGACTTCCGGTAGTATACGAGGGCAACACTACTTGATTAGGGCACGTAACATGACTCTAAATGACATTTTTCAAAGGGTCAGCTCAAAATTTTTTGTCTTTTCAACTTAGACTCGAGAATAATTGAACATAAACAGGCGTATTTATATGCGTTATGCTGCGAACATCCCACACACGGTACGGTGTCTATAAAATCGTGTAAGATGGCATTTTCATGTCGGCTGCAATGGTAACTCTCGAAACGAACAAATTATAGCCTTCATCCTGAGTTCAAATGTTTTCATGTGAGAATCTGAAAAAAAGCTAAGTAGATAATTTACTACAAGGGCGGACTTTTTCAATGGCTCCATGAAATATCCACACTACCTCATAATATTGCGGAGAATTTTTAAGAGAAAACTGAGTCTATAGCCATCCAATAAAACGAGTAATTGAGCTGGAACAAATAATATTTTAAAATATGTTGAAGAGATAAAAACTTTTTCATTCACATTTTAGTGCGTAATGAAATACAAACAAATGATCTATCCGAAATAAAGTTTCATGTACACTTTCTCACAAACTTTGTGATCAAAAACTTTCTTATAATGTAGCTCGTGAATTTTATTGCAGTTTCCGTGAAAATTGTAGTCAATCTAAGACTAAAATTATGCAGTAACAGTGCTCTATTGTACAGTAGTAGGAAAGCAGCTATTCGATTTAATTAACACTTGGAGTAAACCTCTGAGTAAATGCACTCTCGAGCAGGCTCTTCCAGGGTAGAAGAATACATAAACAGTGAGCTGCCTCATTTAAAGGATAGCTTCGAAATTGTGCTTTTTGATACCATTAGTTATTACATGATGTTCTCCTTCTAGTATGCTTGTCTAGAGTAAAAACTGGTCACCTTCCGAGATCTGGGCCGATCCCTATTGCTATGAAGAGGTATAATCGTTCTGGCTTTGGGACCAGACACTGTCCCGAAATAGGACTTCCGCTAATGGCTGCAGGTCCAACATGATGCCGCAAAGCATTTCCCGTTGGAGGGAAACTGCCAAGCTTCCACCTCATGAGGAACAGTGTCTTACTTTTTGTCATTAACACTTTGGCAGCAAGCGATCATTAAGTTCATTTTTTTAGCTCCTGTGACCCGTGGAAACGCTGATCGTGTTTCTCCAGCCAAGCCTGTTGATGTCTCAATAATTACTTGTAATGGAGAACAGCTGCCACAGCCAGGGGAACGTGAAACACTCCAAGGACTCTTAACTTTTGCTCCCAAAGATTGTTGGCTGACACGTAAACATGCACTAGTCCGAATGCTGTTTCTTCATCTCGACTGCCATCCACAGCTGGCCAGGGGAAGCACGCGAATATAGACAGAGCTAAAATATCTGTTCAGAAGTGTTTGGGCTCAGTGCAAAAACTGAAATAGTAGTCAGGAGACTGCTTCCTCGTGATGAAATAGACTAAGCTGAGTCTTCATGTAATTTTCATCGGGTAGACCCACACCACCACACCCACACCAGGATATTACCTTGTTAGGAAAATTTGAACCTCGATGATAATACTGGAGAATGAAAAGTTACTATAGCGGGACCCGTGGAAATTCAATAGTTAATTAATGTTTTTACTTACATAAGTTTGCCTGAGACAGGACTTCTAACTTAACGTACCCCGTCTAATCTAATGTCCGCCACTTAACCCTCTCTAACGTAACCCAGTCCGTCTACTATACACCTTTGTCTAACCCCTCTTAGTATTCTGATTTTACCTGTGAATCTCGCATTTGTTCTATCAGCAAAGAATTCGCACTTGCGTTCAATAAAAACATAGAGGTAAATCGCTACTTATTGCATTGTTCTTCCATGCATTGCACGCCTTTTCCAAGCTCTATTTCCCACAGCTTACCGTTAATTCAGCGCTTAAAAATTTTATGCGCGTCACTTTTTGTCGGCTTATTCATTTTTTTCGCTATTACAGCACCCGACGATAATGATCAGCAGCCCATGATTTTTCTGCTTTGATTGATGCGATAGCTATACAAGGAAGTGCAACAGTTTGGGCTAATTTCTTCAGTCGCAGCAACTTAACCCTCTGTTCTCAAGATGTCGTTGCATTTCCTAAGACATCACATATTCGCTTAAAACCTACTTTGCAGTCGAGATGTCCAAGACTACCCGCTCTGTGCCCCCAAATCGTACCTAGCTTGGCATCCGGCCCTACTAAGAATATCATTCGTCGCTACCAAAGCGAACATAATTACATGCATCGCTGTGGAAAAAATAAAATAAAAAATGATCTTCATGTCTTTGCTTCGAAGCTGACTAAAATTTTTATCAATCTTCCTTCGATCGAAAATCAGAGCTTTTGCAAGTTGAATTTCTTCCCATCTAATACTGATATGCGTAACTTGTAGACACATGGACAGACGGACGGATTGACATAAGAAAGGAGCCTCAAGCAGAATTAAAATATAGATATTTAACTGATATTTAATCAACTGTTCCCGAAGCATCGTAAGCAATGAGCGGCAAAAAATAATAATAATACCTTGTTCACAGATCAAAAATGGTTGTCTTACAGTCCATCACAGGTACAACTACGCATATTTTGTTTAATACTAGGTGGAAGTCGACTAAATTTAAAATTTAGCGTTTCGAGTTTAGGAATCCCATCATCACAGAAAAAGGAAGAAAGTTAACCTACAAAATATAACTAAAAAATTTTTCTTTATTATCTAATAATCAGGGGAGCATTGATGTTATCGGGAGGAGGTCTAAAACGCAAATGAACAAAGCTGCGTGGAGGAGCTGGATGTAAGCTGCTGTACAGTCGGCAGATGTTAGGCCAAGTGTGCACGGTATGAAGCGGTACAGCCGAGGTCATAATGTTGAGGCTAGGTTTGGTTCTATGAATGTGGAGCGACTCTAGTGTTGGAAGCTCGATGGGATTGGAAATGTCTATGATGGAGAAGTCATTCCTGCTGATGGGATGGTTGTTTTGCTCAGCATGTAGGCTGGGGGCTAAATGCGAGGGTTTCGCAAGTGAAAACCGGTCCTTGACATCGTTTTTCCTCTGTTGTGGTGTGCTATTGAAATTAATAGCTTAACATACTCCTCATCAATACCAGTAAATTTTCGGAAAAGAAATCTTCATCCTATTATTCTGAATTTACTTTGCTAGCAGTTATTTGCAATGAGTATCCTTATTATTTCTTCGGAGTTTAGAAACTGCATCATGAAGTACAATATAAACCACACATATTTTTCATTCTTTATCATCCTTCTTTCGAGTTTCTCTGATTTCAGCCTTGCTTTAAATTTGGATACATCAAATACATATGCTACCTTTGATCTTCGTCTCAGACAGCTTTGGAAACTAGAAAAAAACTCTTCAAAAGCTTTTCCAAAACCTAAGATATTTACGAGTTATTTTCCAATCCTAGTTTAATATGAAGTGGAGATAATACGAATTTGTTTGAAGTTAGTCTATCTGATCGCGTTTACTATCAGTATTTGTTCTGGATAAAAAACTGACATGAGCGTATAGAGCTGCAGAAAATCATAACAAGTCCAAATATATATTTAGCAGCATTGAAAGATTATTTATTTTGATAACGGTCGATGATAGAGAACAATTAATTACATTTTCGGATTCAGCACTGAAATTTGACTAGTAAACTGTAAAAAATGACAAGAAACAAAACGTGTCAAAAATTATAACTCTGCATAATTTGGAGACTTATGCTTTTACCAGCTGATCAAGCGAAATGCAGTCATTGCACAAAGTAAGAGGGGACTGAAAGCGCGGGTAGCCGTGGCCCATCCCGTGAGCCAAAAGAGTCACGGGGGGGGGGGGGCAAGGTCAACTTCAAACATGGCTTCTGAAGGTGGTCAATTTCCACCACGACTGCATTATCTCCTAATTGTAATAGTCGGGGAAAGCAAGTGTAATGTTGATAAGGTGAATTATTGAGGGAGTGGACTTATCGCTTACGCTTTATCACAGGAGCCCAAAAGTACTACAGTGAAATATGCTGCCGTAACACGCAAACTGCCATTGAGGCATTGTAACTCGTAGGCTGAAGTACCGAACTTATGAAAAGCACAAGCTAGCGCTACCTATTGATTTGACATTAATATGTTAGTGTCGTTTTTGCGTCCGATATGGTGAGAAATCTGGTGTAGACACCCGACAAACAATTAGGGTCGCCGCAGAAGTGTTAATGCACAGCGTTTATACTTTTGTGCCAGGTCTCCAGTGCTCGATCTGTGATAAAATATCTATTCTCTAATTGCCGAAAATGGGGAACTCTTTGTAAATCCATCACTTATTTCCACTAAAAGTTCTAACGGGCAGGCCAAGCACGTTCTTCTATTTAGATACCGTTTATTAACGAATTTTGTCTGATTTCTTTCAGTAGAAGATCTTCACTGTAGATGGTACAACCGACACAAACCAGGGCTCAGATGTTCAATTCCCAAGTGGAATCGATAAAGAAAGTAGTGAAAAAACTTACTGAAAACGAAATTGAGCATTACCAATACCTAGCCATATGGCTCACGAATGGACTTGAAATTTGAGCTGTATGTAGTTTCATAGCTTTCGTCCTATATGCAATATTGAGATGAAAATGATGGCAAATCAAAACATTTTCATAAATTTCAAAATTCAGTTTGAATTTTTATGTGTGTACGAGCAGACCACTATTGAAAATCGTTAATATACAAGTGCAATAATGTTCGACGACTGGTATTTTCGTAAATTTTCAATTGGATTTGGATCTTTGGGTGGGCCAGTCATTATTAATATTAAGGTACACTAGAATAGCGACGTGGGAAAGGAGAAACTATTATAAGGTTAACAAACCCCCACGCTACCAGCCCAGCAAGCGAAAAAAAAAGAAAGAAAGAGAAGATCAGAGATCACTGAACAGCTCTGTTTACAGATTGTTTAAAGCTGCCAATACTCGCACCAGCAAAGACAGCCATCAAGATCATTCCGAACATCAACACATGATGGAAAATATGAACGAGGATACTGGCCTGTATGGCATCGTACCGGTTCCAAGGCAAACTCATGAAGAGCACCAATACGCTGAGTATGCATCACCCGAACAAATGGCTCCGGAAGAAAAACCGACGGTGGATGACTAGAGCAATTATATATTTTATAAAGAAAGCAGACCCAACCAAGTCTGCCACGATACGCCACATCACAAGACACAACAGCATCTAGCATGAACGCACATCGACGTACCACTCTGTCATTGATTGATACATGCATCTTCAGCAACTTGCTTCACCAACTTACACTGTAAAAAATTTTTACGTGAAATGACAGAAAATGTCCGGCAGCTCATTCGCCGGACACTTTCCAACTTTCTGTTTAATAGAACCAGGAAGTATTTAGAGGTTCTGTCAATAAGCGGACTCTTTTCTGCAAAAGAGACAAAAAACCTCCCAGTAGAATACAGATTGTGAAATTTCATTCCGTTGTTTGTGGTTCTTTTGAAAAAGGAAGGTGCCTGGACCGGATTCGAACCCACGTTCTTTATACTGTGAAGGCAGTGCCCTAGCCAATCGAGCTATCAAAACTCTGCCTACACAGTGGTCAAAAGAGGGTCATGTGTATCCAGCACACAATTTTTTGGCAAAGTTATGAATGGATCATCACGAAAATTGTAGAAACAGTTAATAACTATTGAAAGGCACGAACGATTAGAGTTTGGTGTTGATATAAAGAAAATCATAGTTTCAGAAACAATTTGAATTTTTCGTTACCGTTGCCTTGCTTTGCGGAGGTATGCGCACTCGGGGTGCTCTCTATAGTTGGTATTGTAAACTCTCAAACAGTTAATGGCTCGGGAAGTTCAAGCAAATTGGATAAACACGCTAACATAGAACTTCTAGACCTGGAATTTGACGGACACGAGGAAAACTTTCCGATAACATGCCTATGAACAGACACTCCCCGGTGATACTACAGAAACAATGCATTAATCTCCGTAATTAAACGGAACATAACATTCTGTCTGTGAACAGTGTGAAGTACAGGCTATTCCAGCGAAACGACGGACACTTTAGCTTTGGGTGGATTTACAAAACGGAGAAAACTACAGACATTTTTCTAGTTTCTACCCGTTGAAACGCTGAATGTTTTTTTTTTACAGTGTAGCCTTAAGGCATGATGGATTAGTATGGGCTAATTTGCTAAACTACTAAACTGTAGCACTTTAGCACAACTTTCTAATTAACAACTGCATTAATTATATTCTCTGAATAAAGTGTTATGGAATGTCTATATTCAATGCTGAAAAAATCCCCCATGCCATTTAATTCCATTCATCTAATTCCATAAATTTTATTGCACACCTACGATTCAACTTCCACCTTTACGGCATTTCACGCCCTGCGTCCCATCATGATTAATCAGATTAAGCTCACTTCCATCTCTGAAGTGCACTCGATACCAAGCTTTCCCCGGCCACATCGAAGGCCTTTTCAGCAAACGCAAGTCTAACATTTGCATATGTTGGCTTTTCAACAATTTTATAGCAGGTTGACGTGGTCAATAACCAAGTTCACTGAGCCGACTAGAGAAGGCCATTCACGCTTTGTTCATCTTTAACTCCATGTCAACCTCTTGTAACATTCATTGATGAAGCCATGAATCACTCATTGATAATTTTTGTTGTAATCAAACTTGTCTCGAAGTAGTCCTCCGTAGTCTACAAGGAGTTTTTGGAGATGCGAATGAAGAATTTCCATGAAATGCCTCTATGCTTTTGACCATTTCATATCTTTGTAGATTCTAGAATAGGACAACCCTTGATCATTCACATTGATAAATATTGATTTAACAGGTGCTGTAAGAACTCAACGGTCTAAGCTGGCTTTATTCTTGCCACTAAAATTTAATTACCTAGATTGCCATGTTTAAGGGTGATGTGTAGCTTATAATTGGAAGCATCCCTCATTTTAGTTAGATAGTTTTCGCTAGTCGTTCTCTAAATTTCAACACTCAACTTTCAACTTAATTTTAATGTTTTCGACACTTTTTGATCTACCAATATTTCTCATCGCAATTTAGCACCAAAGTTGCAGTTCACTTTCAATGTCAATTTGAGGAAAGGAAATCTAAATATTAGAAACTTTCTTGTTCGATCCCTAATTTCATTCTCTACTCTACATGAACTTGCAGCCAAGATCAGACAGTGAATACATTTCTGTTACGTTCTCAATATCATTTATTTAGAAGTGCTTCGTGTCAACATAAAATTATTAAGTTACCGGAATGAAACCCCCGGTTTCTCTGCTCTTCTTCGAGGTTACGTTCCCATGAATGTCTTTCCCTGTGCCTCGGACAATCCTGTATTCAATCAACTTATTTCAAGCTCAGAGAAAAACTGCTGTGACATAGAAGTATTATCTAGTGTCTATGCTACTACTTAGGTGTACTTCACACATCTTCAGAGCCGTTCAGTAAAATTTTCTCCTATCAAATACTTCACTTCACATCCAGCCTAGCTGAGAAACCAACAGAGCAAGAACAAGCGACCAAAATGACGACTACAAATATTGTGATTATGCCTCTTCCTTGATTAGAATTTCGTTACTAATTTGTTTGCGTAGGATGGACTGCAACTGCCTACTTGAAGGAACATGAGAGATAAGCATTCGAGGCCTAAGCTCTGCTGAACAGTGCAAACATTTCCTATTCTGAGTTGCAAAACATAATCCAGTTTAGGACTCCATGATATCAAATTGGTCGAAGTTTTTCATTCAAGCAAAGAGCTATTTGTGAAGTGGAATTAAAAAAAAAACGATAGCTGTTGCGAATTCTCTAACTTTTCCAGCCAATTCATAGCTCTGCTCTCTAGGAAGAATGTATTAACCTGCGCTCCATTCATTACCTCCGCCAAGGATTTTATGTTTTCTTCGGCTTTACCTGTCTCTTTGTTAGTCTGTCTGTCAACAAGGTAACTCAAAAAGTTATGGACGGATTTTGATGAATTTACAGGGATTGTTAGGTATGTTAGGAGAAACATGATTAACTTTTGGTGAAGATCCGTCCATCCGTTTGTTTGTTTGTCTGCCTCATTTTTGTCAATGCCATAATTCAAAAAGCTATAGACGGATTTTGATGAAATTTACAGGGTTTGTTAGGTATGTTAAAGGGAACAGATGATAAACTTTTGCTGAAGATTCATCCATCCGCTTGTTTGTTTGTCAGCCTCATTTTTCGCAATTCTATAACTCAAAAAGTTGTGAATGGATTTTGACAAAATTTACGTGAGGTGTTAGGTATATTACGAAGAGTAAATGACCAAACATTGGGAGTGATCTGTTTGTTCGTTCGTTTGTCTGTCCCATTTTTTAATTTTAGGCTTGTTAGTACAATAACTCAAAAAATTATGAATGGATCTTTATGAAATTTATAGGAGTTGTTATTAATATTAACCCTACAAAGGGAGACCCCTAGCGAAGAGTTATAACGGGAGAGGTGAGGTGCAATGTATGAACCTCACCCTAATGATTTGCTAATAAATTCATTACTTATTGGTATTTCGGATTAAAAATCAACAGGCATACTCTTCAGACATTCATACATGAGTTGAGATATTACTAGAATCATCAATTCAACGGTAAATTATAATAAAACACCATAAAATGAACTTTTCTAAGAGAACGCTAGAAAGCATAAAACAATATACATTTTCACGGTAACCGTGTCAGTTTGCTCACCAATACAGCCAGTGTGCATGTGTTCGGGAACTGTGGGGTGCCTGCTGTATTGCAGGGACTGTACTGTCTACGCACCCAGAACAATCAATGTACTACGAGTGTACACAACAATATCCATTCAATGACACAGTATACAATAGACAGCGACTGCACTGATGTAGCCTCACATAGCAAAGGTGGTCATATTTATTATAAATAATGTGCATAGAGCTTCGTTGACCATCAGTAATTATAACCCTGGGATGAAGTTACATGCAGATACATAGAATAAACGGACGTTGGCTCGTACGGGGCTGCCGGCCGTAAGAATACAGGGTGCGGTGCACTATCGCGCAGGTCTCCCTTTATAGAGACCATTCATCATAAAATCTATGGTATATTCACTTATGTATGGTATTTTCACCTAATGTTTTCACAAAATATGAAAAATGCCATTGCATGAAAAGTCACAAGTTTCCAGCAACTCAACTGAAATTTGAAAAGAATAAATATGCAAATTTCTGTAGGGTGAGGTGCAATACACCTCAGATCTCCCTCTGTAGGGTTATAAGGCATTGATAATTAAATTTTGTTGCAGATCAGTTTGTTCGTTTGCATGTTTGATTTGTGTTTGCAATAATGTTTGTTACCAGCATAACTCAAAAAGTTATGAACGGATCTTCACAAAATTTGCACGAACTGTTTATACCATCAAAGGGCACAAATGATTAGACTTTGGAGTTGATACAAAGAAAAATATGGTTTCAAAGCCAAATTACAATATTCGTTACCGTTGCCTAGCTTGGCGGAGGTAGCCGCTCCCAGAGTTCTCTAGTTAGCTACTGAATGTGAGCGAGAAGTTAGAACAGTAAAAACTAGACGTCAGAGGGGGCAAACTTCAGGAGGCATTATGCCGAGGCCACACTTGCATTTGAACTCACCACTTGACTCGAAGAGGTAGGTACACCTCATACATAGTCTCGATACACATTCAAAACCGGTAGCTTGAACGACGTGCGAGTTACAGATCCTTGCATCAAGTAGTGAACATAAATGCAGGTGTTGCCCCTCGCATATGTGCTAATTAAGTTGTTGGTATCATCGTCTCTTGGTTTTCAATGCTTGGCAGGCAAGAAGTGCCGTCAAAAATGAGGTCAGCTACCTTCATTATCATCTGCAACGTGGTTTAGTTTTGCCTACCGGCTTTAAACTCAGCGTGACAGAATAGCTGCAGTTCCGAACCTGGCCTATTTCTCGCCTATGTCTCTATGCGTGGCAGAAAATGGACAGATAAACAATTGATTAAACAGACAAATTAGCATATAAATGGGGGGGGGGGAGCACACATCAGCCTTCATTGCATTATTTGATTTTGGTTGCACAAGGCTTATCAGCTTATTGATAAGACGTTGCCGTTGTATCTTATTCTACTTTTTTCAGCTAAATGTCGTTACTGATACTAGTTCTGGCCATGCAGAATAGAAATAGACTAATGGAA
Source organism: Parhyale hawaiensis (assembly GCA_001587735.2). Classification (NCBI taxonomy): domain Eukaryota; kingdom Metazoa; phylum Arthropoda; class Malacostraca; order Amphipoda; family Hyalidae; genus Parhyale; species Parhyale hawaiensis. The sequence goes on along the minus strand of LQNS02278143.1, from coordinate 37,052,019 downwards.
CCCGTTTAAACTCTATGGTTGATTAGTGTTTTAATTTTTCAAAATTAACCAATCCTAAACTACGCTATTACAACTCATCTTAGTTTGACTTGATTTAGCTCTTCTAATGCAACTCACCCCGTCTAAGCTAACGATAGTCACTGAACTCTGACGAAGTCTGTCTATCCGTGCAATGTCCGTCTACTCTATGTACCGTCGAAACAAACGCCAGTCGTGTATCTCAATGCTGGATATATAGCTGAAAGCATGTCGTCCGACCTAATGCTCCTCATCTCATATTACGCCTCTCATTTAACATGGCCCACGTCATCTAATGTAACGCCTCTCATCTTACCTAACGCTCTCATCTAACCTAACGCTTCTCATTTAATTTAATGCATCTCATCTGATCTATCACACATCCCCTAACCTAATTCTTCTCATGTGAACTAACCTACCAGTGCAACACTTCATCTAAACTAATGCACTTAATATGACTTGATGTACTTCATCCGACCAAATAAACCTCAACCAACCTAACACTCGTTATCAAACACTTCTCTATCCAACCAAACGCACCTCGTGTAATGTAGATAACGCACCTAATTTTACCTAACACTCAATATCTTATCTAATGCGTCTTTTCAAACCTAACGCACATCATCTAGCCCAACAATCGTCATATAATACTTCTTAATATAAACTAACGCTCCTGTTTCAACCTAAAACTCGTCATCTAAGATAAGGCTTCTCATCTGACAACGCACCTTATAAACCCTGACATTCAATATGTAGCACTGCTATGTCATCAAACCTAACGCACCTCATCAAACCAAATATTCGTCATCTAACATTGCTCTATTTAACTTAATGCTCCTTACCTAACCCAACGCTCCTCATTTAGTCTATCGCTGTTCGTCTAACCTAACGCTCGTCATATAACCGAAAATACCATATCTAAAGTAGGTAACGTTCCTACTATAATCTAACGTTCTACATCTAGACAAATATTCCTCATCTAACCTAATGCACTTCATTCATCTAACGCACCTTCAATTCATATTCTTCTTCAAACGTAGTAGCTCAGCATCCATGACCGTACTTCTCCACTCTGCGTTTGCCTTCAATGTCTTATGTACTTCTTTTCTCTCTTTATTACTTTTTCACATTCAATTGCAAGACTTCTCCTTTATAAATTGGAAGCATATACCTAACGAATGAACAGAGCCGCGTATTCCGTCGGTATTCTCGAAAAAAAAATGCGATTTACTAAGAACGATTCCGTTTACTATAAATGTTTTTAGACAAGACACTGTTTTTTTTTATGACAGCTCCGGTCGTGGGAACATTCGATAATCCCTTTCGATGAAGTTTGAAAAGCTAGCAGAGAGCTACAAACAGCTAAGAGGTCCCAGAAAGTCATTAGAACATTATGCTTTTCAAGAGTATTTCAGACCCGTGTCATGCATACGACAGGCAAAAATATGTTCTAAGTCTGACAGAAAATCTTCTAATTATGGCCTGTGAGTAATAGAAGCCCAAAAAATGAAAACTTGGCTCCTTTACCGAGTTTGTATCCAGGGTACCCTAATATTTTCCTATCTAATACAGAGATCGTGACGGTCGCACGATACAAACTCAGTCGCAAGAACACTGGAACTAAGAAACGAGGTAACGAAAGAACACAGAGAAGAACAAGCAGAATGATGATATGCCTAGAGTTCCCGGCGGTCAAATTTAACAATGAAAATTACCATTCTTATTTGCGGCATGTGTTTTGTCGCAAATATCATGCCTCATACTTTATGCTTGATCTTCTATTAAGGTAATGAATGTTGTCGCGCCATTACTTTGCTAGAGCAAAATTTCCCTCCTGCACGTGAAAGCTCGAACATCAGGTAAAAAAAATCCTTGAGAGTCAAGTAGCACAAAGAAGTTATAATGCAATCAAAATAATTTACTTGAATTGCTCAGTGCGTACAGTATACCTGACACCAGCAGCGAGTTGAACCATCAGGATCGAAATTTGGCTCTACATTTTATCACTTGAAAATGAGGGTTAAGTTCAACCGCTAGGAGGAAGTTCAGCGAAAAAAATAGACCCTACCAAATGGGTTATGCAGGACAAGATCAAAACTCTATCACAAATATGGGTGTCATCTACCACCGTCAAATGAAGAATCATATGAAATAGTACCGAGCTGGTTTTCTATCGAAGCGGACTCGGAAAAATGCAGTATTTCGATATTCTAGCATATATTCAAGAAACTAAATATTTGTCATCGTATTTCAGGGCTGAATTTTCATGGTATCTCATCTTGTTATTCTGTAGACGAATTTTCTGCTATCTAAATCCTTAAGAGCGAGAAAGACCAACCAGAGGCTAAGGCAAGCAACCAACAATTTTCTACTATTATATAGTGGATTCATACTTATTTCTGACCTCAATTTAAGCACCAATCCGTATCCAAGATACAGTCCTGAATATGTTTTCGGTGAATTCAGCAGATTGATTTTCATATTCGCCTTGATCTTCAGAGCATGGAATGGAGTAATTTTCCGGCGGACGGCTGGTAGCTGGATTACAGTCCCTGGTGCGGCACAGGCACGGGCCTCAGGTGTTATCGCCCCCGTGTCTCTCCAAGTTTAGCATTTATGCAGATGAGAAGGAATGCAAAGATGATTGAACGAGTTTGAGGTCACGCACCAAAGATATGAAGTCAATGCACGGACTCTAGCACAACATTATTTCCATCTGACATATTTGCTCTTGTTTACAACAAAAGTACTGGACTCGGCTCTGTAACACATCACAGTTTGTGCGTCATTATTTACGACGAGTATGCTCGTCCGTTTCCTCAAACTAGCAATGGGGAAGAGAGACACGTCTCGACGACGTTGCCAGTTAAATGTTTAGTCAATAATTTATCTTCCTGCTGCTAGTGTAACCACTACATAAGACATAATTTATTGATACGACATTTAATTGCGAGAACAAAGAGCAGACATTTGAAAAGACACACACACAATGTTTTTTTTCTTAACTATGAAAACTATTCAGACTTAGATCAATAAAAAATGCACAATATACGGTACTAAGAAAGACGCGCAGAAATAGTTCTACAGTGTCTATAGCGCCTATAATTGTCTGCAGTTTCTTATATTATTTTCCTACTAACTCTTCACCATCTCGCTTTAAGGACAGATCCTAGACTAACAATAACGGCAAACAAAAGCCCTTTTGCCGACGGAAACTCAAGTTAGCGACCTCAAAAATGTCCCTCGTTAACTGGGTGCTGCTGCAGCGCAGTAAGATGCTGTTTGCGTGCTTGTTTTCAGGTGAAAACATTCAAAATAATTTGTTCCCAATTCTGTAGGTAGTTTCATACATGTATGAATATTTGTCTTATTTGATTTTTAGTGTTTTTATCTTAGCCTCACTGACTTGACCCTTTATTGGGCGGCTAAAACACATTTCATATGAATATTATTTTGGAAGTAACCACACACGGTCACTGAAACGATAGAGGGTAAATTACAAACGACAACATAGACGAAAACACACATTCCATTAAGATTTTAATTTTACACCTGGCTTGCATACATTTAAAGCCCTGGAATAAGAGAAATTAATTTAACAAAATGCATACCGATGCTTTGTGAATTATGCTCGTGAGCACATCATAGGCCACGGGGTTTCCTTAACCCTTCCTATGTTAATGTGACCGCTTCTGCGCGGGACCTCATAGGTTACTTTGGCCTTACTGAGACCTTAGGGACATGACTGTTTCTTTCTTGCCGGCCTTGCTTTCTTCCACTTTCAATAACTCCTTAGGGTCGTTTTTTTATCTTTCTCGATTTGCTTTATCCATATGCGTTACTCCAGCATGGGACAGTGCCCGTGCGAGGGTTCCACACTTTCCCTATTGTACTAAACGTTACTTCTTTCTCATATTTGAATCACCGGCGGGACATCCAGAGGGTATAAACTACTCACTGATCCATACATTCGTTACCTCACCGTCTCCCCTGTTCTGACAACAATGTTATGCATGAAGTAAACTCGACCGTTCGCTGACACTGCGCTGTAACTTACATAATTATGGCGCCTATATACAAATAGACATTAAAGAGGATATTAACCATGCATTGCTTGTTTATATTTGCATGTATGAGTACAAGCGTAAACTACTTGGCATTATATCATTTTGCCGAGCTCTAAGCACAATAATATGTCTAGATTTCAACACACCTGCTTCAATGCCGTCAGAAATTTAGATATAATTATTATTTATATAAATACTACACTCACAAGATCGTAATTGTTGAGCTCTGGTTTGAGTGGCTGCAGGCGAGATATGCGCCATAATTATTAGCGTATCCGAATATTCCTTGCTATTTCTATCGGTTAGATAACAATCTTTGCAAGTGTCTCGAGTTTGCACGCCGGGCAGAAGTGCAAAGAAATATATCCATATATTCACCGTGCAGTTGCTTGCTGGAAGTCCACTGACTCATTCGTTCAGTTATAACTGTTCTCAGTGAGGAAAGGTTTCGCTGCAGAAGCGTTAGCCTTACTTTTAGCTCAATAACAACAGAGCCGCCCTGTAATCCGGTACAGGTGATACAGGAGCCGAGCAGGGGAAGGGAAGAGAGCTCAGACCTGTGGTAGATTTGTGGCTGCAAGCTGCAGGCAAGCGCTGGTCTCTAGCCGTAGATGGTGGAGTTCACTACAATAAATACATCATTTTACGAACTTGCCCACTGATAAACGTGTTATCACCAATCCAGCACTGTTTCCCGTGTACTGAAGAGAAAATTCCACATCGTGGTTTCGTCCAGTATGGCTGATGAAATTTTACAGTTTAATATCATCACCACCGCAACTCAACACCGGCGTTGAAGTTTTACTGATACTTACTGTCTTTCCTTCATAAAACCATTGCCAGTTCGATGTGGAGTTTCTCTTACTCAAATAGCACTACTGCGTTTCGGCTATAATGTGTGTAGCCTGTTTCAGGAAAGGCCTTATACATATATATATATGTATACAATATATGAGTAGTGTATATGTAATGTATATTCACATATAAAATCCCAGCAGCCGTTTTGAATGAGCTCTAGTGTGTTGAGAAAGAAAAACAATTACGGTACACTGTGTGCATAACTCAGCAGTGTCCATGACGGTACTCCTGCTCATAGGTACTTTAATATATTCAAGTACAAGTAACGTGGGCAATAACAAGTTTCTTAAGCTTTGGAGAGCACCATTTAGCTCGCTCGATATCGGTACTGGTAAATTGATCTATAATATTTACGAGATCGATGGAAATGCATTCCCGGAAATGCCTCTCTGTCTTACTTTCATGTGTAAAAACTAAGTCCTGACCCACTCATACTGCCGGCGCGGGTGTAAGCGCGTTTGTTTTGTTGGATATTTGCTAGTTAGAGATTGAGGGTAAAGCCTTTTGCAGTTTAATCCCGAGACCCTCACATGTATTTACTGCTGTCAGGATCTCAACTGTTCCCTGAATGTCCTATAAGTTTTTAAGTTTGTAGACACTGGATAGTTAGGAGTTAAGAGAAAGGAGAAAGAGAGCAAACCAACCCCATGTGCAAACGCTCATGTTTCATTTCAATTGGTTGTGTTGCACAGCATTCTCTTAATTAAGCAGCTTGTTTGTTGATCAGTGAATGAACTAAAGGGGCGAAAATAACCGTGCTTTCCAATCCTAGCCATCATCTGCCGTCACTCATAGTCAAATTCTCCCTGAATGGTATTCTGGGTAAATACTTTCTCTTGTTCGGTCTATAGATCAAACTCTTAAATCATTGGTTAAGGGGTGCGTTAGACGAGATTGAAAATACATGAGTTAACAGTTACTACTCGTACTTAGCAGTTTTACTATCCAGCACGACAGTCAGGCCGCCGCAATTAGCCCTAGAACTGCGTACATTTGCACTGCACAGTACGAAAGTCAGGCCACCGCAGTTAGCACCACAACTGCGTACATTTGCACAGCACGACAGTCCCTGGAAACTCCAGCATCAAACTTCGGTCATTGAGCAATAAAGTTCCCCACGGCAGGTAAGTCGGCGCAGCAGTGTGCAGCTGGCGGCGGTTTCCACGTGGCCGTAACTAAAACTTTTTTTTTTGCACGCAAATGTGCAGCGGCCACGCAGCCATTTCCGTTCCTTGTGATGCGGGCACACGAGTGTTGGTGCTGACGATGTCACCCTAAATATTAGAGAGCACACAGTCGCTTCATTGGACGTAGCATGAGTCTAGGATAACGGAACTAGGATTTACTAGCAAAGCGCAGGAATTTAAAGAAAAGATACCCGTCGATTCAGTAAAATTGGGTTGTTTATTTGTCCGTACCTGAACTATGAAATCAAGATTTAGTTGTTTAAAGTTACATGCAAATCGTTGAAGAAAAAAGTGCTGTTGAAGATAAGCAGATGTGAGAGGGTTTACACATGAGCCACACTTGGTGAAATGCCATCGGAAGCTAAAAGTCATAATCGCCATCGCCACACTGCAAGTGAGAAACCCTCATGCAGTGGGTCGTGCTGCTGGTATATGCCCAGTCAGACCCAAACGAGTGTACGGCTGCAGTCCACCACAGATTGTCAAGCTATGGTGTCATACTGACGGAAGACCCGATTGACAACTTCACCCCCCTAACCCTAAGCCCGGTAGTCCCCATCGACTTCGAGTGAAAGAATTGCTGCTACACATTCCCGAGGACCACGATTTGACGGACTTTCCCCCCTTGTGTGGGCTCGAACGTCCAAGATCTTGAGTTGAACGAGGCAGCAACCTTGACCACTGAGCTGCTTTGTGTCTTCATTATCATTCATAGACAAACCTCTTTAGCATAGCAACGCCATCTACATCCTCCCTCCATCAATGCTACTGTTCATGCTTATCGCCCGAGAACGAAGTGAGAGAGGTCATAATGTTTTCGTTGAAGATTTAACTATACATATTTGTATTGTTGTCTGTCCACCGAAAAAGAGGTAGAAGGAGTTGAGCAATGTTCATAATTTTCTGCATGGAGTCTGGTGAGTTGACCTAGATGTGATCAAAGTCAAGATACTAGGATTAGCTGGCCGTTAAAAATTACGGCGACGAATTTTGTTGCCTGTCCACTCAAAAAGAGACAGAAGGAGTTGAGTTATAATAATCTTTTTTTATTTTTTCAGGCAGTCAGGTGGGTTGTCTGAGATGTGAAAAATAGCATAAATTTTAAGTTCGCCGGCCATGAAAATGACCGTGTTGAATCTGTAACTTAACCCAAGAAGAGGCAGGAGTTGAGCAATATTCATAATTTTTTGCAGGGAGTTAGGTGCTTTGACTTAGATGTGAACACTGCCAAAATGAAAACTAGACTTAGCTGGCTATAAAAAATGACGGAGATGAATTATGTCGCCTCCCCACCCAAGTTGATGTAGAAGGAGTTAAGTCATATTAATAATATTTAGATATATATATTTTCAGGCAGTCAGATGGGTTAACTGAGATGTGAGAAATGCCAAAACTTTAGAGTAAGCTGGTCATAAGAAATGACGTCGTTGAATTTACCCCTTCAGTGGGTGATGGTCTTACGCCACGAAGCGTTTAGTTTTACTTGCGATTGTTGCCTTTGACTGCTACCATGCTATTTTCTCACTCATGAGAGATATTAAGATTGATTTGCCGGCTGGTAGCAGATAAATTTATTCAGTTTCGGCTGGTTAAGCGGACGTAATACTTATTCGCCACTTAGTTACGAATGGCAACACTCATTGTCCAGCCGGTGCGTATGGTGATACTTATTTGCCCCTAACTACGACTGGTGATGTTAATTTACTTGCTCATACTTACCTCGCAGAAGGTACTTCCAATTGCTGGCTCGTATCGGAAGGTTTTATTCCTCCGCCGGCCTATAGCAGATGGCAATACTTAGGACATTCAGGCGTGTGATGACCGAGCAACAGAACAAAATAACAGAGGTACACATTCATAGCCTCCCACTCCTCCAGCAAACTCTTCTTCGAGGCATACACACATCTGGGGCCGACTCGACAAAAAACAAAAAAAACTTTACTGCTCTGAATTTATCCTTCTGGGGAGATCCTGTTCCCTCTGAAAATTGATCACAGCAAGTTTTTTTTACCGACAAAACTCGTCAAATTTGTGGCGGAAAGACAGCTGCAACTCACTGACTCTCCACCGTACAGTCCTGACCTCGCACCATGTTGCTTTTGCTATTCATACAGTTAAAAGAAAAACTTGCAGGAGCCTGTAAAGATACATGCAGAGGTAAGAAGTATACCTGCTTGTGAATACTCTGGGCGCTTCGTCAGGGGGGTGACACGCATCCGGAAGTGCGTAAGCCTTAAAAGAGAGTGAGGCACAGTACATGCTGGCCTCTATCAATTTTTTTACTACTCTGCTGCCGAAACTTTTTGACCGCGCTGCTCATCTGCAGTATTTTCTGAGGTGTGGCGGATAGAAACATCCATTCGCCAGCTGGCAGCGGCCGTTATATATTTTCACTGTCTGAGTCATTAATACTTTTCATCATTACCGCCAAGTCATTTCAAGATCCTGCCTCAGTACTCAGAATATATTTAGCTGTACAAATGGACTGGAACCATATGTTTGAGATCACCATATGCATCACCTCGCTGTGCCCACAGCGGTGGCAGACTCATAGCGTACCAGCAGCGTCGTGTGCCCCAGGCAGCAGACGCACGGGCACCACTGCCTGGTGTGCTACCTAGACGACGGCTTGCTCCTGGTGGCTACATCGATCGTCGTGCATTTCGTTAACTTCCTCACTTCTACACTGATAGAGAACGTACACAGTTAGTGAATTTTGCAAAGCATAACTGTAGCCTCTCTTCATTAGGTAGCTTATTATAAAAAAGTTTCATTCGTAACTGATGGCATTCAGTCACATTCTTATTTAATATAGATCTTATCTAATATACGTTTTTGGACTGTTACGGGTAAGACACAACCAGAAATATTTAGAATTCATTTTCAAATCCCTGAGAAAAAAATGAAAAAAATAAACATGATCACCAGACTCTTGCTGTAATTAAGAGTGCATTGCATTTCTATTTTAAAATTGCTTCAATAAGTCATGCCTCATAATGAAGTATGATATTATACTAAGTAATAAAAAGTCTGATATATTTGATCCAATCACCTTTGAGGATAAAAATCAGGAACCAATATTATGGCATCTGCCGTCAGATGTATGTACGAACTGCAACGATTAATGGTATATTTTGAGGGACAAAAAAGTGTGCGTACTTTGATAGAAATTGTTCTTCTTCAATTAAATTTGGTGGAAAATGTTGCAATTAAATGCATGAAATATTATTTATATATATTTTTTATTTTGCTAAGAATCAGCGAGAAATTAGCAGAATCAGTGCTACGCTGACAATCTCTCTGCTGGAGAACACAACCGCAGACTGCACGTCACCCTTTGACCTTCTTAGGGCCAGTTCACGCGTCCCTCATCAAAACACGTTCGATCACGAAAATGAACACGAGCCGTCCGTCAACTTTTCCTCTCTCTGTCCACACTTGTAAATTCCCTTCAGTCTAATGAATGATGCCGAACGTTCAGTTATGATATCATTTCTTTACATTTTCACAATATTTCGTGTCAGTTTGAAGTTACATTCGTATCCCATAATCTTATAGCCTGATTTTGATAGGAACAGCCTATTTTCAAAATATTTATGGCCTGCTAAACCGATAAAAGTAAAATCAGCTGGCAGCAATCAGCTTCCTTGTCGAATCAAAGATGACGTCTGTGCTGTTAGTACAACATTTTCAGCTTAACTAGTTTTCTTGCGTTAAACGGGAATACAGTGATTTTGATCATTGAAGTGGTGAAAAAACATTTTTGTTGACTTGTTCATGATTTGAAAACGCTATAAAGAATGAATTCAGTATTTATAGGTTCTGTTTACTGAATTTGAATGACGCTGCTCGTTCAGAAACGGACGTGCTTGATCCTTCAATCTCCCGTATTTTCTGCAGCTGCTTTTATCAAATGAATGTGCCGCGTTAATCAGTTTGACTGAACGCGCTACGTTGAGGGACGTGTGAACACGCCCTAAGTCATCAAAAGTCCTACTCCTCATGTAGGTCAGACATGCCATGTTAATCTCAAACCCTGTGTACGGTAACATTTTGTAGTATACAGAACATAAAGCCACTGTGCAATGAGACAGGAATTCAGTAACTTCTTGTAATGATGAGTCAGTAATATGTAACAATAGTGTAAAAAACAACTGATTTACTATACTATTGTCAGCTACAGTATACATCACCTAAAGTAAATATTTAAAGACATAGGAGGACGACTACGGCTCAATTTCATTAGTGTTTATTTTGTACTCTATACAAACAAACGATTTTGCAGAAATATTCTGTACGTACAATGTTTTTTTTTTTTTGTACTCATATTATGTTATCATTGATAATTCCAAGCAATTAGACGAACTATAGATGAGATAGACTAACTCGACAAACGCTATAGCGCGTATTTCTGACAGAATAACAGCTTCACCCGCTGTACATTACTATTCTCACATCTGCATGGTCCCTATTTTCATATGATAGAATAATTAAATGATATTTTAGATTAATTAGCGATGGTTGATGGTAAGACATATTAACTTATCAAGAGAACCTACTGCCTGAGATGCCGCTAGAGCTGCTTTCTGCTATCGTTCTTAGGACTGCAAAATCATCAGGGTCACATAGAACACAGATAGCTAGGCAGCAGTGACTAGAGACCACATTCAACTGTGGTGACGACTGGACAATAACTACAATAGATAACAGTATTTGTGTTAACATGCGCCCAGCAACCGTAACTAAAGCATTTATTTCTTGGGTAGTAGTGACTGGCAGAGCCATGAACATGGAGAGCTCAAACCGTAACACGCACTGTCTAATTCTAATTCATTATTAGTTCTAGCGAAGAGGTTATGCTTTTGTTGCAATTTGTGTGACTCTTTTCCTATTCGTTTGCCTGTCAGCAAGATAACTCAAATAACGGGTCTCAATGAAATTTACAGGAACGTTAGGTATGTTACAAAGAATAGATGATTAACTTGTGGTGGTAACATTCTCAAGTATGTAGTTACGAACGGATCTCCATGAAATTCGCAGGAATTGTTGGCAATGTTATGAAATGCAACTGACCAAAGGTTGGTGATGATCCGTTCGTATGTTTGAATATACAAGCGGAAACTTGCAAAAAATTGCTCAGAACAAACGCAATGTTATTCAGTGATATCTCAAATAAGTATCGACCAAATTTTCCCTTATTTAGATAAGAGAAAATCTGGACAATACTGAATTGCACAATCTCTTACAGTACTAGGACAGTAGGAGTTTCTGTAAATTCTGTAGAACAGAAGCATCGTTCCTCAATAATGATACCCCCGAAACCGTATCATGCATACAAAGAGTGAAAAAATGTTCCAAGTCTGCCAGTGAATCTTGTACCTTCGTCCGGAGTGCAGAAGCAGCTTGAATTTGAACTTGACTCCTCCTATTGGCCCCTTCCCAAGTCCTTTCAAGGAACCTCAAGGATACCCTAGCTTTCCCATATCTAATACTAATGCAAGCGTCACGGTCGTAATAACCTACTAAGTAACTAATAGAGAGACCAGCAGAATTTTAATAGTAACGTTTGTTTTAGTGTTCATCAGAACTTAATTCAAAATGCTACCGGTGGATCTTAAAGAACATTACAGGAACTGTTATTATTACCAAGAGGCTCAAAAAATCAATGATCAAATTTTATTGATGATAGAAAGAAAATTCTAGTTTCAGGACCAATTTGAATTTTCCGTTAACATCGCTTTTCTTGGCAGAGTTATGCGCTCTCAGTGTATCTCTTGTTTAAAAATAGAACTTGACCAGAATATCTGCGTTATAAACAAACGACAGTTATAAGTTTACGATTGATCACACTTTCGTTGCTAGTAGACTTTTGAAGACAGCGCTACAAAGGACTACCCAAATTGTAATGTCCCGAAAAGTCAATAAATGACTACAGAAAATGAACACTTCTCGAAAGCCTCCGCTGTCTTCTCTGTTTTTTTCGGAGGGCTTCTCGAACGTAAATTCGACGTTTTGCCTGAAAAATTGGATGTATATGGCTCAGTCAAGTGACATTTCCGGTATCACCTTTGACATTTACGAACACGCCGCGCAGGCGAGATCAGGTAATTAATTACCTGAGTAATAAATAAGCCGACCCTGGGCTAGGCTCATTCATTCTTATATTAGATAGTGGATTTTGCTGGACGCTCAATATGGCGACGACTAGCAACTCTCGAATTTTTTCCTATATTCTACCTTCAGTGCGTTCCGCGTCATATAGAGATGAATGAGTATATTAATTTAAGCTCATTTTACGGTAGATCATCAGCTCATTCGTATTGTATGCATCTGTAAATTACGTGCATCATATCATGCGGATGTAGATGTTCAAAATGATGCAGGTGTCGTCGGATGGCTGTAACTGAACCAAAACTAGCTACAATGGCTACACAGTTAGGAGGACACAGTGGCACACGAAGGTGTTCACATAAGGCGATGTAGTTTCGGCATCGCCAGTGAACACCGGCCGGCCGAGCGACCGACTGCTATCCATTAAGTGAGTTGTTGTTCTGAAGTGGATGATTGAACTCTCTATTGCCTCGCTGTTTGGTAGGTAAGACTCACATATAATATCGAAAATTCATGAATGATTATGAGCACCATAATGTCAAAAATGTTCTCTTTTATATTGAGAGAGCTGTCAGTGTGTCCCTCTTCGTCCGTCTCTAATATTCTTCGCGTGTTAACCACATCGCAGTGTAATAAAGGAGATGAAAAATTTATAATGTTGCGGCATAACTGACGGCATTTATATAATTGACGACAGTTACATAATTGACGACGATTACATTATTGACGACACCTGCATAATTGACGGCAATTACATAATCGATGTCAACTGCATCAATAAAGATAACTAAAGTATTGACAAATTGACGATAAAAGCGATAAAATGCTTTTTATTTTCCTTGGATACACCTTAAGTAGCGATGAGGAAAGTTATCGAGCTTTCGATTTCAGCTGAAATCATTTTCAAGACAATTTCAAAATTCCAAAGAAGAATATAGTAACAACATATATAACCGTAGATAAGATTCCTATTATGCGAATTACAAATTTTACGATTTTATAAGAAATAAATCCACAGAACTTGAGTGCGCTTACATCGGCGAAACCAGTAAAAGTGCGGAATTGCCAGCTCATATGTACATATGTCTCTTCGTTCCGGTCAGAGGACCTCCAACACTGACCTAAAAATACTTGAATCGATTCACATCCATTGAAACATGCCTTCTCTAAATGAGCAGCCAAGTTTTGTGGATGTATTTATTTCAAAATAGACATGTTTTCTAATTCGTTTATTCCGTATCTTATCCGAGGCTTTATATGTTAGGTATAAGTGCACTCTTCTCTGACATTTTAAATCGTCTTGAAAATGATTTTGGCTGAAACCAAGAGCTCCAGCGCTGGTTACCTCGATAAGCACATCTAAGGTAACTAAAATGTCTTTCAACGCTTGTTCTGTCATGTTGGTGATACTGAAATTCAGATTCCCAAAGGGAAAAACCGTGTGAAGATAATTATTGTCGTACACATCAGCTTTGAAATATTTACTGTTCTCTTTTGCATTTGATTGCAATAATACAAGATAGTATTGCATATAATCGAAACAACACTAGTAACGTAATAGTGAAAATAATAGTATCAGTCATTAAATTGTAATAACAGTACTAACGTTGCAACAGCAAAAGTAGTAAGCATGGCAATAATAAAAATATAGACAGCAATAGAAATAGCAAGAGTAGAAACCCTAATAGTAGTTGTCATAATAATGGCTGTAGTGGTAGCAATAGTATCACTCCAGAAGCAAGTGTCGCTGACCAGCTCTTGCTTCGCTGAATTAGTGCGTATTGGGCTTGCCATAACACGCTCGTGTGTGTTGTACAAGAGAACGCGTCGTTAGCAGGAAGTGAGGCAGTAGCGACGGGTTTACCGAACACACAAAGCAATCTGCCAGCTAACACCAGGTAGCGTTCTCTGTGAATTTGGAGAATGCGAATAAATATTTTTAGCGTGTAAATGATACATGTTATTTACGAAAAACACTTTACGAAGGTTAGGTGTAAGTTACACTAATGTTGAAAACTTGCCAAGATCGAAAACTTAGAAGTATTATGTGAAATTTATACATTTTACTGGATTGGTTCTATTTACCCTCCATTTAAGGTCTAAAAATGTATAAAAAGAACGTACATCGCGTGGCGACGAGGAAAACATACGGAGTACCGCTTGTTTTGCCTGCCCCTGGCTGTGGTGGGCAGCACATTAAGATAAGAATAAGCACTGTTGAGTAAGTAGACAACATATTGTAAGGTTAGAGATGAAGTACAGCCTCGCTAAACCTCAACGTTCAGCATTTCAGCACAAAAGTTAGGCAGCAAGTGTTGTTGCAGCTGCTAACGTAAAGCATAATTAAATCTGCTGCAACACTTGCTGCTTAGATTTAAGTAGTAGTACACTTGTGTAACACTGATGTACATCTGTAGCTTTGCTATATTGAATAGTTGAAATGAAAAACGTAGTAAAACTGCTAATGTAACGCATTAAGGAGTTAGTTGTACTAACGTGTTAAAAATATAGGATCACATTGTTATGCATCACAGTTCACTAATTCACGCATGTCACACTTCACCAACGAATACGCATCTGCGAAGTGAAAGGAAGCGATCCAACACTGATCATAATAAAGAGTTGTGATGAAAGTATCACTATATTCATTTGTAGCATTACTATTTACTCACATATTAGTTTATTTACACTTGATTTTAAAGGCATGCAATGCACAAACACTACGCCAGCCTGGTTAGTGTATTGGAAATATTCTCCAAGAAAACAGAGAGAAATTGCTTCGTATGGTCCCTATGCGCAAGGTACGACTGCAGCAGGGAGTCCGCTGCCCCCACACCGCACATCCACACACCTCAACAGTCGAGCGCTCACTGACGCACGGACGAGGGAAAGAGAGCAAAGAGTGAGGCACATGCAGCTTCCAGAGATGCCGATCTTGTCTAGCACAATATTGAAGAGAGATGCCGCTTGTTTGGAGTCACAAATTCTCTAATTGTATCGACGCAATTCTGTAATTGTATCGGCATGAGATAGAAAAACATTCCGTGTTCTTCGGACTCAAAATGGAAGGTGGAACCTCAAGTTCTCAACTTTTAATTATGGCCTTGTTTTGCTGCCGGGTGAGTTGAAGAAATTGTTTCGGCTATTGCGCGAACAGAGACCAACTCATGGTATAAAATACATTTTAGTAATTTAATTCATTCAGATTAGCAGTATTATAACATGAAGACAATTTCAGTTACCGGTACTTGTTATTCAGTTTAACAGGTGATGCTAATCCTCTCTTAAAACTATTAGCACAATACCGACGTAGTTTGCAGTATGTATGAAGTACTCCAAAAGATGCCCTTGCTGAATGAACCACTCGTTGTTTGATAGATAAACTGAAATAAAACATTCATTGGTAAGTTCTAATTATGCACAAGGTCTCGCACAATATACTATGCATACTTAAGTTGTGGTTTTATTGTTTCAGTAAGATTTAGCGTCTCTCTGTGTTATAGATGATATCATCAGCTGTGTTACTTTCAGTATCAGCTGTTACACTGAACATCTTGGCAGCTTACACAATTGTTGCAGCAGTGTTGAAAACGTCTACGTTAATGTTGTCGACCGTTTGTCAAAGATTAACCATTAACTTCCATTAAAGACACGGTCACATTGACAGCATATCCCAACCCACCTTCACTGCTTATTGTCTTAACTATGACGTCAGAGGCTCATATATGGCAACTCTTATCCTCCAGTCGTCCCCACTGCTGGTTTGGTCACAACTGTCGCAATGGGTCCTTGCTCTGTACTCCATGTACCAATACTGACATTAAGACAGCGAGCGGAACAGCTCTTTTGCCACTTTGCACCGCAAGTACCGTGGATGCTCCTTTCGATTCCCAATACTTCACACTCTACATATTTATCATGGCTTAAAGATGTAAATTAGAAAAATAATACTGTAATTCACAAATTATACGCGACTGTGATATTTAGTCGTGGTGAGATACGTGGAGCAGTTTAATTTCTAGCTACGTACAAAGGTTCAGATCTCGTCCATATCATATTAGCACATCTTCATCGGAAAATCACTAGCATTTACTTGTTGACAACACTGTCTACCTGTTGTATGGCGACGGCGTCATGTAATTGCATTAAAATTCTAGGTTGAGGACAACCTTTTCGCATGAAGAATGAAGTATTAACACCCTTTTAAATGAAGCTATTTTGTCATCTAGTGAGATACGGCAAATTTGCCTAAGGTGTAACTTCATGCCCGTCAAAATAAAGAGCATTTAGTGACGTAAGAGATACTCCATGCAAGTCACAGCGCACTTTGTGATCACAGGAAGGCTGTCCAAGCTGCATGGTGTGGTTGTCGGTTACATCTGCTCTCGCCTAGCAGTCTGCAGTACACACCAAAAGCATCAGAAAACTCTGAGCTGGACATACTGGGAATGAAGGGCTGCTGGTTGGAGTCGTGTGAATAAAGTGAATTTTAATTTTGCATTTACATTTGCTAGGGTAACTCCACCTTCACACAACTTATCATTGCAAGCGTTTATTCTTATACTTTAGTTAATCTCATAGCACCAGAATTTTAAATCGTATCAACTCAGTAACTAAATTATTATCATTTTATTGAAATAACTAGATACGACTCTTCGGCAAACTTTTAATGAACTGCGTGTGTCAGGCCAACAACACATAAAATGCACAAAGTGCTCTGTTACTGTTGAATACAGCGACCAAAATTTGCTACCTTCCTAGTGACAAAAAATTTCTGTTGCGGAATGTTCATGTACCGAGTTGATATTTCTTTATGATAATGCTAATAAAATTTCAGAATGCGCGAATTCAACTGTTATTTTAGTTTAGTAAAAGTAGGACAATGATTATCTACACAATGATGATATTAAAGAGACTAAACGGTCAACACTAGCATGCAAATCTCTTGTACATAAGAAAGCGTCCAAGCTGGTTCATTCCACAAGTAACTTAAACACTTGGAAGAAAGTCCGTAGATTTATAAGCTTTTCTTTTCCCTGTTATAAATATATTAGATTAGATAGGCGGCAGGAGCCGAGCCAATAGGTCCATTCCCAACGAGACACCGGAACTTACGCCCCGGCCCTCTATGAGCTATTGCCATTGTGTCAGTAGGATATGCAGGACTGGAGAAAAAAAAGAAGAAGAAAAGAGAGAGAGAAAAAAAAGAAAAATCCCAGTCAGAGAGAAGATCATGAATGCACACAAGCACGATCAAGAGTCGCAGATATGCGGAGCTTAGAGATGTCAGGCAGTGTAGTTGGAGCGGGAGAGAGAAGAAGACGGATTAAGGTCTCCTAGGAAGCTTTGGCCGTTAAGAGCTTGCAACTCCTGGAGGAGGAGTTCTTAGCTGGGAAGGATGTCTCTCCCAATGTATGTCAAGCCGATTTTTAGACGCGTTGACTGACTCCGCACTAACAACGTCGGAGGGGAGTCTACTCCAAATGCTTACTATGAAATACGGAAAGAACTGCTGACTTAGGGTCGTTCTTCGAGCCTTATGCTTGAGTTTTTGACCGTTGTTTCGCAAGCGATCATTGAGGTCTCTTTCAAAGAGTCCCGTTGTAGTTAAGTCGTTGAAGCCATTCAAGTACTTGAATGTTTCTATTAATTGCCCCTGAGTCGCCTTTGCTCGAGAGAGATCAGACCCAGTTCTTTTAGGCGACATTCATACGGCTTATTTCGCAACTGAGGTATCAATTTGGTTGCTCTGCGTTAGACTCTTTCCATGCTATCAATATCTTTACACAGATGTGGCGACCAGAATTGGACAGCAAATTCTAAGTGTGGCCGCACTAATGCCTTATACAAGGGACTGATTATGTCCTTGGATTTGTTTTCAAAATTTCTGGTGATGAATCCCAGTACTCTGCTTGCCATTTTCACACTCATGTCAACTTGCTGACTGTGATGTAATTTGTTTGTAATAGTGATTCCCAAGTCACGTTGTTGTGTGACAGCAGCCAATACCGTCCCGTTCATTTTCGATGGGGGTGAAGGGTGCATCAGCCCTATGTGCATTACTGAGCATTTGTCGACATTAAAGCTAATCTGCCAAGTTGTACTCCATTCCACGAATTGGTCAAGGTCTTGTTGGAGCTCTGCTCTTTTCGTGGCAGGATGACATAGTTTAGTATCATCCGCATATTTACTGATTTTACTACAGATGTTAAGATCGAGATCTTTGATGTAAAAAGTACATGGAGAGGAACTCAATATCCGCTCATTAGTGGCTTTTAGTTAATTTGCTGCTGTTGAAAATAAACAATGTGCATATTTCAATCCCTCTATGTACTGCATACTGTAAAGATTTGCTTCACAAGAATAGCAAGAGCACCTAAGAATTATTGACTACGGAGGTTAAACAAAATGTTAGAGTAACAAAAACTAGAGTACGCTGAAAGCCCATACCTCCGCCAAGTATGGCAACGGTAACAAAAAATTAATTGGCTATGAAACCATGATTTAGCTGGTATCAACTCCAGAATCTTATAATTTGTGCCTTTTGATAGTATTATCAGTTTCTGCAACTTCTCTGAGGATTCGTTCATAACTTTTTGAGTTAGGCTGCAAACAAACATTGTGACAAACTTTGGTCAAACATACAAACAAACCAACCAATCTTCACTAAAAATTAAAACGTTTATGTCTTTTAAATTACTAATAACTCCTACAAATTTCATTAAGACCCATTCAAAACTTTTTGAGTTATAGGCTACCAAACATTTTGAGAAACATAGGTCAAACTTGCAAACTAACCAACCGACACTTCACCAAAATTTAATCGTTTATGTCTTTTAACATTACTAATAAGTCCTGCAAATTTCTTGAAGATTCACTCAAAACTTTTTGAGAGTTTGCGCTAACAAGCATAAAATCAAACACAGCGTCAAACCAACAAACAAACAAACCGATCATCTAAAAAATTTGGTCATTTACTCTTCGTGATATCCCTAACAACTCATGTAAAGTGTTTTAAAAATCCGTCCATAACTTTTTGAGTCATGACATTGAGAATAATTAGGCAGACAAACAAACAAATAAACAGATGGACGGATCATCACCATCAGTTAATCAACTATTCCACCCCAAAATGCCTAAAAATCCCTGTAAGTTTCGTCAAAATCCGTCAATAACTTTTTGAGTTATCTTGTGACAGGCAGTCAGACAGAGAGACAAACCTTCCGAAAACATAACCAACGAAAACATAATAATAACTCAAGAATTTTTATATTTCCACTGCCATACTAGCACATGAGAAAGCTAAACTCCTGGCTACACTTTAGCTGTGACCGGAAAACGACTTAAGTTTCTTATGTGCACTGAAATTTGCCGTATTTATTTCGATAGAATTGCTAGTAGGTGATACTAACACATTAACTCTTGCTCTTGGTTATTTCCACTTCCACAAATTTATTTTCTCTCATCGCAATCAATGTCTGCAGTATGCGTAGAAACTACCCGGTAATGGAATTATTGATCCAATTATTCTATATTAAATTTGAGATCAATGTGTTCACTGAAGCTTGCTTTCTCCAGACACCAATTTCATGTGTATTATGCCAGAATATGGACTAGTTGGTGTCTATCGCTGTCGATACGAAGGCGGTATCGCTCTTTATAGGAATTATTTTTCAAAAGTCAAATTAGGTGATGACTTATGTATAGTCAGTGATATGGCTGAAGTGTAAGTGCTTCGGTAGAATATCAAACAGATGAAAATAATAATTGTTAGTTATTTTTGCAGACCTCCAAGCGGAAAAATAAGTGATTTTAATACGTTTCTCTTATACCACTATCTATAAACTATGGCAATTTATAAAACGTGTATCCTACGTGGCGATTTTATTATTAATTTATTTAATTCTCTCAGTATATCAGCAATCGAAGATTCCATGCATAAGATTAGCTCCTATGGATTTTTCCGGCTATTAGCTAGCTTACTAGCTTCTCCCCAAAAAATCCTAATTGTAAAATCTATAACATTAATAGCGTTGTTCGTTAGTTCCTTCGTGTGTTACGCTCTTAAATAATAGATAGGGGAAAATTCAATTTGTAAGAAGCTCATATTCGCTGGAAGGAAGTTCAACCACAGCTGTTTTGTTTCAGCTCACACTTGAAACACATTTCAGTCAGTTTCGAAGCAAAGACATGAAGTTCATTTTTGCACGCATCATACCTAGCATGATACCAAATTTCATTTCTTGTAATATCCACGTTGCTGGGGTTGCATGCCGATTCAAATATGGGAAAATCCGATCCTAGCCATAATACGGTTCAAACGAAGCTGTTCTCAATTGCTCCATTTTAAACTGCATTTTTCAAGTGAATGTGCGATGTTTAGAGAAATGACGTAAAATAACAGAAAAAGTACTTTCAGCGACATGAATCTTTTTTTTTTTCAATGGGCTGAGTGTTATAGTATGTTTGCAGGCTATCGCGCATTAGGTGTAAAGCAGCCACAGGTTTTGCAGCAGAATTGAAATCGTTAAATACACCGATGAAAAATGGAAATGTTGAAAATATTAAAGTCTAAATAATGTTATCTTCAGACGGTTAGAAACAAAGGATAGCGAAGGCATGTAAATATAGAAGAAAAGCAATGAGAAAAGTACCCCCTAAAAGCGAGATTAATATAATTGCTTATGCTGCCTTTATATTTCCATCATGATATACATTATACAAGGGCGAAAATTTTACTGGTAATATATCTATGTGATCCAGCTCTGATATATTGTCTAGATATGTTGTGCATGCACAGGGTGACATAGGGCTCGCGCACGTCTACGTATTAGTTTAGTTGCATTGCCATGCAATTCTGTATCTGATAGAACATTGCTATGCCACTAAAAGGAATATCTAAGGTATGCGTCGTTTATGGCAGCTTGTACGTTATATCCAGCAGCAACGGCCACCATTGGGAATATGTGCATCTTACTTTGGAGTTACATAGCTTAAAGTGACTTTCAAGCACTATTAGTTGTAGTCAACGTGACGGCCAAAGCGAAAATTCAAGTGTCTGAGAAATTATTGCGATAGTGTGCCCACACTATCAGGGATGGACTTGCTATGAGTTGGAACACGGGAGCGCTTCACGTACTTGAAACAGATGTTTCTGTGTGCATGACAACGGTTGAATCTATTAAGACACATCGATTGCAAAATGTACGCACAGTTATGAATTGAAACTCAATAGTAATTCAAAGACAGAGTCTACATTGAGCACGTGGCCCTCGCTATAGTGGAATAGCTGCTGCAGCTCGGAGATTAAGCAGTTTTTTTTAAGATAATAATGTTAGATTAGTCAAAGCTGCATACACAGCACCGCTAGGGGAAGGGTAGGGAGCAACGTTAACATGTTCGATTAACTAACCGATCGTGGAATTTCCACGGGTCTGCTATTATTTTTTATTAGACCGAATTTGATAATTTTTTTTGTACCCGGTACTAAATGCACAACTGGAGTCTTGAATGAGAATGTTAATGATCACTTGCTCATTTTATCTGACATTGTCGTGTAACACACCGACCCACTGCTCTACAAAGTTTTTAGGGTTTACCACTATTACAGCATATATACCAGCAAAATACAGAAAATTCAATTTTGCTTATGTTTACAGTAACTCGAATGCCGACCTTGCAATCAGTCAATAATGTGCACTCAGGTTTCCGAAATCTTTAATACTTCCCATTTGT
Organism: Parhyale hawaiensis; assembly: GCA_001587735.2. Lineage (NCBI taxonomy): Eukaryota > Metazoa > Arthropoda > Malacostraca > Amphipoda > Hyalidae > Parhyale > Parhyale hawaiensis. The sequence goes on along the minus strand of LQNS02278143.1, from coordinate 37,030,043 downwards.
AAAGATTAAATTTAAAGGGGAAAGCAGTAAGCCCCAAGAGCTTTCTCATGATTAGAAATTGCAAAAACAAAATTCACTCTAGAAATTTATTTTAGCGAGATGTTATGACTAGAAAGTTGCATTCAGTACAGACAGTTTGTAATTTACAAATACAACTAGTTCTCATATTATGTCTGTAAGCTGAAGTGTTCACACCGCATAAACATGAACAATTTAAGAATGTATTGAATCGACTTATATGTAAATGCAGAGAATGTTATCAAATATTGTTACAAACAAATTTTATAAATCAGGTAAATTGTATCGAAAGATGTAGCAAGTCATCAATGAGATTTTTCAGAAATAGTAGCTTAAAAATGGCTGTCTCAGTTTAAATGGTGATGCGCCTGCTGATCTTGACCCAGCTAATATCTTCAACAAATTCCACACATTTATTTCAACAACTCTTCTTGAAATCTTCTTCAACAGTTCGGGAATTTTTATATCATATTACGTTTATGGTTTTTGTTTCTTGAGGCCTGCAAATACTCAATCAGCAGAAAACACTGTAATTGCATGAAATCCAACATTTTCCTCTCCTGAAAGTCATAAATTATGTAGCTGAGCAGTTTTTACATTTTACATTTACATGTATTGGGACTGGTATTTATCTCGATGTTCTAAAGTACGCTCGTGTTATTCTAGCATGTAAATCGGGCAACTGTAACGATGTACCAAATATGCAAACCAATATCAAAGCTCTCAACATTGAATCAAGTTTTTGAAAAAATAATTCACCCCAAATTAAGCAAATTCCCAGAGTTTTTTGGAGTAAATTTTTAGGCAATCGTTTGGCTTTCGTGTGAAATATAATACAGCATTAGCAATATTTCATCTTGTGACTGATTGATAAAGTATTTTGATGATATATCGCATGGAATATATTTATTATAGCTAGACTCGTGGAAGACATACTATAATAATTTGCTTCTAAGCTGATAAATTGATGGTTTTTCAACTCGACTATCATGGTATTCGTGGCACAGCTCTACTACATTAATTGCAAGTTATCTATGTAACTGAGACTAGTACCTATGTACTCTGCAATAATGTCAAATCTCAAATATCCAATATCAACTTTGAAGTACCTAAGGCAACGTGTTAGGATCATTGTTATTATTTTTTCATTGATGATATAACTACCCTGGACATGAAGTACTTACTGTTAGCAGATGATGCAGTGCTTTTTACTAGCAGATGCCATTTTCACTCAGCTATAATTGATACTCGTTATGCTTTCAGTAGGCAATCGGAATGGTTAACTCAAAATAGATCAAGATCAAACAAAATTAACGCTATTCACTCCATACTCTCGCCCTGATTTGGTTTCTGTTATTTTCAATGGTAAAAATTTAGAACGAGTGTCTTAACTACGATATCTTGATTTCATTCTCGATGTTAAGCTGAGCTTCGAAGCTCAAAGCTCACACGCAAAAAATGGATTGAAAGCTCATCAGAGTTCTTGATGTCATATTTGCAGTACTCAGTTGTTAACAGTGAGTGGTTGAAACAAATTTATTATTCAATTGCTCATTCTTTGTTAGTTCAATGTATCAGCATCTGGGGTGGAGACCCCAGTTGCTTCTTTGGTAAATTAGAAGTGATGCAAAATAAAGTTCCAAAGGGAATACTCCTTACTAAACGAGACACAAATAGTATACCGTTGATGAATAATTTGTCTTGGTGCTACTATCCCTTTTAGGTACTGTGTGTTATAACATTGGCGTTTGTATTGTCTAGAAACGCCCACTTTTCTGCCTGTTATTGTTTCACTGTTGGTTTCTAAATACTTGCAACAGTCAGTCCAAGAGTTTTCGTTGTGCAACAAGACGAAGTATTGCGACAATTGGGTAATCTTTTGCTATGCCACAGCTTGTAAAAGTGGAGCGCAAGTAGCGAAAGGGTCCAAAGTATCCTATTGGAAAAAGATGTGTGGTACCACTTGCTTAGGTCCCATAGGCGGAACTTTGACTGTCTGTGTATGGCATTCAATAACGAAGGGCACTGATTGCATTTTTTTTTCTTATCTTCACCCGAAAATCTTTAGGAGAAGCACGCACGATACAGCTGTGCCCGATTCGTGGCATTCGTTACCCTCAGTGCCAAACTCTGCAGTTCGGTATCTGTTTTATTTTCTGATCTGTGTTTTCATGGTATTCGTTGCAATGATCTGTGTTCGGCGGTGTACGACCGCCGGTGTTCAAATCAGCTGTGACCGGTTTTTAGAGACATATGCTGCAGTAACGTTCCGAAATGTCTCAGAGTTGCCCGGTGCTTTCAATGGGTTTTCCTGGAACTGGAGGGCTATATAAGCACGTAGTATTAGTTATACTAACAAAAATACCAGGAAAGCTTCAAGTTCTGAGTCCCTTGTAGTAGTGTGCACTCCTATATTACAGTAACAAATTTATGAGGATATTGGAAGCCCTCGCTCTTCAATAAACTTTGAAAATTTAGTGATCATTTCCTCGATGTTTGGCAAGCAAGATTCGCTCCTGCACGCCTTCAAGTTCTTCGTAAGTACTTTATCCGATTGCCTCTTTTTTTTACAGCATAGCTCGCTGCTGCTTCGGCTGTTGAATGCTAGGAAAAGGTACTGCGCAGCCGGCTCTCGTTCCGAACCCATCAGTGACGCATTACTTGCTTTTGGTAATAAATAATACACACAACACCTATTGCTTGGCCTAAGTTATTCTATGCAGTTCCAATGCTCGTGTAGTTGATTTACTGGTAGTTGGGGATAAGTCTGAATCTTGTGATCCATTCCCACCGAGCCTCACGTCAATAATGTGTGTAGAGAATTCGCGTAAATATTCAAGCTTGTATTAAAAAAAAACTACTGACATGGCGAGCGATCAGCAGGCTGATACCAAATACTGTTCATGCAAAAGTGAAGTTTAAGCACGACCTCAAATCTCGCTTTGCTTCATTTATATATTTAGGAATTTAAACTAGATTGGGTTAGATCCTTTACAATGTTCAGGCATTGAATATGGACTGAAAATTGCGCTATACGAGTCACCGTATTACTTTATGCTTTAATGGAAATCTGCAGCCAATGAGGCAGTCAAGTACAAGAACCTATCTTAAAAACGACTTTCGCTAAGAATGTCGAAAGCTCGGAGAAAAAAAAAAAAAATTCCAGAAGGCATATTATTTGAATTAAACTGAACATATGGAACCTGGATGTGCTCTATTTAAATCGATTAAATACAATACTTACGCAGATGATACATATTGCCCTGCACTGAGTACGTTATTCATTTTAATCATCCTGAGCAGCTTCCATTTTGCTTAAGTCTCTTAACGCTGTTAAAAAAAAAACGCTTTCATCCCATCATGCATGCATGGATTGAAGATTAAGAAAACAAAGAACTGTCGTTGCCTGCTCATGCAATACTCACGAGATTACAACTATATAGTTCCACTATTTCTATGATATTTGTAATGGAATTTATGCGTAACTCAATTTACTGTGAAAGTGATCTGTCCTGCAGCATATTAGCATTAGATATTTACCAACGTTAGTTATCTTGCTACAGAACAGAGGATTAATCTATAGCCTTTATCAACTTTTAGATTTTCAATGCATGAGGTGCTGTATCTCTATACATGATGTCAGACTAAACTTTAAAATTTAGATTGTGGAAGGGTGTGCTAGATTGGCTCAACTGAGTATTTTTACGTCTGTTGTTATATTTATTGGAGTCATTATTCTATTTTTTTACTGTATTGCACGCCTCCTATTCATTGTTATTTGTCACTGTAGTACAAAGACTTCCAAAAGACTATTGAATAATAAAAACAAAACAGAAAAGTGCTGGAAGCCATGGCACCCAGGGCAATTTCTCACGCTGGATCTGCTCATGGCTCACTGGTCGGCAACAGTGAGAGCAGCTCCAAGGAGTGAATAGCGACTAGATGCTTGTCGCATCTAGGGCTTCTTCATACGGTAACATGCTTGGCTCATTTTTTTTTAAAATATGCATCAACTAGAACGCCTCGGTGGCGTAAGACCATCACCCGTGTTGTAGACAAATTTCATCGCCTTCATTTTTTATGGGCAGTTAATCCTCGGTTTCTGGCATGGATCACATTGAGGAGAGCCCACCAAACTCCCTGCAAAAAAATCATGAAGATAGCTCAACTCCTTCTACCTGTTTTAAGGTAGGGAGCAAATATCATTAACGTATTTTTTATGGCCAGCTGATCCTATTTTTAGTTCTTTTCTGCATGAGTGATATTAAGGACAGCCCACCAGACTCCCTGCAAAAAATAAAAAACACGGGCGTAGCTAAACTCCTTCTACCTGTTTTTGGGTGGAGAACAAATTTCATTGCTGTCATTTTTTATGGCCAGCTTTCCAGTTTTTTTGGCATGGGTCATATCGAGGGCAACACACGAGCCTCCCTGCAAATAAATTATGACAATGCTCAACTCGTTCGACCACTTACTGGGTTGAGAAGCAAATATATATTCTACAGTTTCTCGTCCCGTCAACACCCGGAATAATCCAGACAGGGGGCTCATCCGCCCACCCTTGTGTTTTAATAGAATAAATACAAAAAATCGAGCCGGGACGCGATCTGGGAACCTAGAGATTACCACACCGATACCATTCCATATATTCTACCACTATATACAAATATATATATACTTAAATCTTCAACGAAAACATTATCACTTCTCTTACTTTGTCCGCGGGTGATAATGATTTTAAACTCAACATTCGCAGTTGTATCGGTAAATTTTTGTGCAACACTAAACTGCTACGGAGCCGTATTGGACAGAGACAGAGGAGAACTCGATCAAGACCTTGACCACCTCATGGAATGGGCCTCAGCTGGGCAGATGAGCGTCATGTCGATAAATGTTCAGTAGTGCACACTGGAACAAAGAACATCCCACCCTGATCAATAGAAGTGAACGGCATAGAACTAGCAGCAGCCACTCAATGACGTGACCTTAGAATAAGTATCACAAATGGTCTAAAGCATCGTCAGCAAGTTGGCAACAGCGCACAATGACCAGCTCAGTCTTGAAATTATACCAGGAATTGCGAGTGCAAATCTAAGCACATAACCTTCCCTTTATTACGAAACATTGGTGCGCCCACACTTGGTGTTTGCTGTTCAATATTCTGGTTGCCTCCTTATTGTAAAGCAACAGATGAAATTGTAAAAATCGCACCCAAAGCAGCAAAATTTATACTACGTTGTTCAACAAGTGATACAAGCGTCTCCTTTATGAGCTTGAATTCATTTCTCTCGAACAAAGACGACCAAGTAGGCAACTTATTGAAATATTCAAGTACTTGAATGGCTTGAACAACGTCATTGCATCGGAACTCTTTGTCACGGTCGCTGATAATCGCCGTCTGAAGAGCGAGCGAAAACTCTAACATCAGCATCGAAAAACTATGTAGGGACAGCAGTTTTTCCCGTACTACATAGTGAACATTTGGAAGAGCTAGACTACCTTCGGACATTGTCGGAGCAGAGGCAGTCAACACGTTCAAAAATTGTTTATTTCGAGTCCACGCAGAGGATCGTGTCCACGGAGGTATCTCATGGGCATGATCGTCGTAATGTTACCGTGCCTGCATTTGCTTATACACAAAGGGGGAAGCGCCCGACATGTGAGTGAGTACGGGGCGACTCAAATACTTGAGCTTTGCGCCATGGTTTTGGCACATTGACGCCTAGTAGGGCCATCGTCCGAGGTGCAGGTCCCGTCTCAACCCTTTTGTGCTGAGTTCATTGACAAGCAAGGCATGTCCTGCCTCTCAAGCAGGTAGAGAGGAAAAAAAGTAAGAGCGGACGTGTCCCAGGGCATACACTGGGACACGACTCGTCATGTGGAACTGCCATAACTTCTTCACAGGCCTTCTTATTCTAACGTCTTCCGTATCCTAACTGACTTAACGCCCCAAAATCTCTATGGATCTACTACACCTAATCATACCTGCAAAATCACTCCCTTTTCTGAAGTTTTCCCTTGGATACCTAATTTTTTTTTACTCAACAGCAATAGCTCATAGAGGGTCGGAGCGTGATCTCGTCTCCTACCTGGTAATGGGCTTATTGGTCCATCTACTGCCAGCCATCTCGTTTAGTCAAAGCTGCTTTTAATTTCGAGTAGTTGATATCGTACGTGCAGCATAGCTGGAGGAAGAGAAAACAAGTACCGATATTATTTTTCACTTTTTATGTTTCCCAAAAAAAAAAAACTTCATGACTGCAATGATGAAGATAAATTAATGCGGAGGAACAGTACTAAATTTCCCAAAGAACGCAGTACTAAACGTATGGCCCTGTAGGAATTTACTGAATGTTATCACAGACATGACAGCTGCAGTGTCTATGAAAACCAGCATGCAGTCTGTTTCAGGACCTACAGTATATTTGACTAAGTCTGAAATGTTCACTATCCAATGTTTCCGTTTGTGATTCAGGCTTGGGAGTTACTAGGTTGTCCCAAAAATTCGCAAGAAATTGAAATTTTGCTAGCCAAAGAATAACAAAATAATTATTCTTCAAAATAAAGACCATCATTTTCCAAGACTTTTTGGAATCAGCTGGAGCCCAGTCAGGACTGTAAGCTGGATGTGGCAAAACATCAACGCCGTCCAGCTCTTCAAACTTGTCTTTTATCTTCTTCGCGCGGTGTTTGGCATCAGAGCCGGGTACTTTTGTTTCAACTTTTTGTGTACTCAAAATTTACAAAAAAAAAATTCAATTTCCCTCAAGTGTTTGCGAACTTTTGGGACAGCCTAATATTTGCATTGGCAGCATCACGGTCTTAAGAAATACAGTATTTCCGTTGGCCTATCAGATTCTAGCTCTTTGTAGCAACTTTAGTGTCACGGACTTTTAAGCCGCTAATGGACTTAAAGCTGATTGAATTTCAGTACTTGTATCACATACCAGCGACGTCTACTGAATTTCTAAGTAACTGACTTCAAAACGATCTACTATCATATTTCCTAACAGATCTTGATTTGGTTATTTCTCGTCATTTTTATTGATTTCATTCAAGCAGACTTCTAACTGATCGTAACACGATTTAATTTTCCAATTGGATCTCAGTTGCTTCAAGACTTTTCTATAATTTTTACATTAATCATCAATTATCATAAATTGATTAGATTCTTCGATCAAACCTATCTTTAAAGTTTCAGAACTAGGCAGCGACTATATGAGAACAGATTAATTCTCCTATAATATCTAATTTCAAATATTTTCACAGAGATACTAAAGGTGTCAGCATGAGGACAATGCAGCGCTGGAAGACCTCACCATAAGACCGAGACACAGAGACGGACAGCGTTCTTACTACAGCAAAGATTCAATTTTCCAATCCGTGATCACAGCTGAACGTTTGCGACGACTCGGATTTCGAGCCATGACATTTAGTTTCCTTTAACCATCCCTGGGCACGGGATTTACTATCCTCTCTTCACCTCCCCCAGAATTTTCCTTGGGCCATTTCATAATTCCCGGGACCTATTTACCACAAGTGTGTCCCTTATATTGAGGAGAAGCCCTCTCGGCCTGCCCTGAGTAGCGGCTGCTATCATTGCGAGAGTCTCTGATGAGACAAGCTCTGGTCTGCGTGAAAAGACCTCGTCAGTTGTCTCGTGGTGGTGGTGGATATGATGGTTGACGTTGTGGTGGCACTGGTGGATGTGGTGGTTGATATGGTTGTGGAGCTGGTGGTTATGATCGTTGACCTGTTTGTAGAGCTTGTAGGTATGATAGGTGATTGAGTTAGTGGAAAAGATGGTAGACATTCCTTGAGAGTCTTCGGAAGAAGTCCAGGTGACGTTTCTCACGTTATCTCACGTGTGTGGAGTCACTCTGCTGGGTGTCTTCTGTGGTGCCGCAGTTTGAAACCAAGGAGAGAGCCAGCAGCGAATTATCTCCACAGTGCACGTAACCGCTGACTGCTGGTCTATATGGTATTCTTCTTAAATGTGAATCCAGCAAATTTTTTAACTCTACAGTTTTGATATCAGTGGCGTTTCGAATATGCCGAGGCATTTTGTTAAACAATCTTGCTCCTCGTACAGCGAAGCT
>LQNS02278143.1:36964347-36976845 GCA_001587735.2 Parhyale hawaiensis | reverse complement strand
AAAATCAACCGTTATGTTCGGTTTTGAGGTAAAATAGAGAAATTCGGTCATCTTTATGCTTGTAGATCCTTTTCATGTGGATTTGAACTAAATTCACTCAAAAATTATTTTTGATCGACTTTTTCGTGAATCTGGACCAGTGTGCATAGGCCAAAATTTTAGTACTTCAATGAAGCAGGTATTTGAGTTTAAAAGACAGTATCATGGTCACGGTGCACTCACATTGCACATAAGCTGACTAGAGTGGCATTCAAGTTTATTGCAGTGTTTTACTGAAAATTTTACTTCTGCCTCTCTTTATGGAAGACGCACATTTAATCAAGAAGGAGGATAGGGAACGTAAAAGAAGAACGAAACCACTACAGTCTCAAGAACGAAGACGTGCTACCAATGGAGAGAGAAGATCCGTCTATGCGATACAGTGTCAGGAAAAACTTGAAGCAGCAAGGTTACAGAAAAGAATAAGTTCTGTGTGGACGGATTGCTGATTCCTCCAGTCAACATTGCGGACTGGACGAATAGTCTGCTCGTCGCTTTTCTCGCGCTCTAGTGACCCCACTGATCTTTCGGTGAGCAGTCTGTGGCTGGACCCGCTTGGGCTTGCGAGTTTCCTTGCTTCTCTTCCTCTCTTTGACTTTCTCCCTCCGCTGCCTAGGCCCCATCCTAAGCCTCCTCCTTAAGCTGGCAATGGTGGACCATGACGATGGAAATCAACAACACAACTAAAATATGAGAGAAAAAACAAAGGATTTGGTTGTGTTAAAAAATTATAGGGGCAAAAATGAAAAATCTGTCTCTATAGTTTGGTTAGGAATGTTTCAAGGGTACCAAAACTGTCCTTGTTTTTATTCTAGCATGACAACTCATTGAGTTTTATCCTTTTAAAATTAAAAATACACAAGTACCTCTATATGGGCAGAGGTACCCTATATCTATAGCTATATATTTCCAATTATCTCAAAAAACTAAAGCCTAAGACAAAAAACTGTGGGAGCAAATTTTTTTTAAATAAGTAGGTTTGCTATAGGCTAATCTGCAAATTTCAGAGCAATCTGTCCACAATCGAGAATCTTGCCCCCCCCCCCCCCCCCGCCTTCTCTCAAAATGTACCTGGTCCAAAAATTCTACCCAACTTTTTTATTATGACTTCAATTTAATGTCCGAAATAATGCTGTTGCAAAATATCAGAAAAGTACAAAACTAGTTGCATCTTCAACTTAATATGTTGCTATATATATAGCTATGGGTAAAAATTATTTTGAGACGTTCCATGTTTACATTAAATACTAGTTGAACCTAACAGTCGGCAGTCAGAAATCAGAGTCGGGAAATCTTAACTCTGAGTTGGAGTCAGAAATTCTGGTGGGCCAGGAGTTGGAGTTGGACCTTGAGCCATCCGACTCCTCAACCGTGGTAGTACTGCTGTCAGGGTTGCGGAGTTGGATCACTCGGATGGTTCAAGGTCTGACTCCAACTCCAGGCCCTCCAGAATTTCCGGGTCCTTAAGATTTTCCGACTCTAACTGCTTGAACCAACTAGTAGTTAATGTAAACATTAGCTAAATAGCTATGTCAAAATTTTGTTTGTTAATATATATATGCATAGGAATTAAATATTAGGCTAAAGCTATAGTATTTTTGTACATTTACAATATTTTTTGCATCATTATTACCATTTAGGGTATTAAATTTTTATGCAATTATTTACAATTCATTCATAATTATAAAGCAGAATTATCTTTTTTGTTTGGAGAAGATTTCTATTCTGATTATTGCATAGACTAGTATAAACAATTTGACCAAGCTGCAGAAGCAAGCTTCTGTTAGGTGGTAAATGTACTTTAAATTTTATCTTTTGCTGGTTTGCAGTTTTTTGTAACTAAATACTTTTAAGCGCTATATATTTATGCTATAATTATTATATGGACATAGTTTATGACCAGATAGCAATTATGTTGTTTAAAAAAATTTACTTGTATAACACTGAATGTTACATATGAAAAACATGTTAGAACAATGTTGTGTAAGGTTTTTATGATTTTTAGCGTTACTTAGCAATGCAATTTTATTAGTGGAAAATTCTGATATCCTAACATCAAAATCATATCATGAACATATTGTTATAACTAACATTATGAAACCTTATTCCAGTATTAGTTTCATGTAACAGTTATTATCATGTAACATTTTATGAATATAAAAATAATATTAAAATAAGGCTTCAGTGTTATTTTTTTATTACAGCATAATATTTAATATTTTGCACTAATATTATTATAACATTATGAAACCTTTATTGCAATATTAGTTTAATATTATTATTATGCAATATTTATTATGATATAACATTTAATTAAGATTGGAATAACATTGAAATAAAGCTTAAATATTATTTAACTATTATACCTTAACATTTAATGTTATGCAGTAATATTATTATAGTATTAGGAAATCTTATTTCAATATTAGTTTCATATTATTATGTAACAATTATTATCTCCTGGAAGATTGGACGTCTTGGACCATCGTTGTTGAATGAATTAGCAGACATCATCAAGATCTTAGTTTTAACTAAGATCTTGATGATGTCTGCTAATTCATTCAACAACAATTATTATCATAATAACCTTTAATTAATATTGGAATAACATAAAAATGAAGAATTCAATATTATTATAATATTATACCATAACATTTAATGTTACGCTGTAATATTATTATAATATTTGTGAATAATGTTATCGTAACATTGAAATAATTGGCACTTTATAATATTATTTTAATATTGATGTATAACTTTATATAATGTTACTTCATAATATTATTCTAATATCAATATAAGTTTCAATGCTACCTGGGATGTTCCTTCTCTTATGTAACCTTGAGGCACAAAATAGTAACGAAATTGTGATCATTGAAAAGTATTATGAATTTTTTGTAGCAATTTTTTAGTGGCCGGGTACACTAGTATTTTATAAGAAATAAATTAAATGAATGACCCAAAACTTTTCGATGCCCTACGCTTTTTGCTACATTCTGTACTGCATGCACTATTGCAATTGACCCATCAAAAATGCAGCGATCACTTAAGGAAGATATATAGTGTCGTCTGACTGCTTTACAATTGATGTACTGCAAGAGACGTTAGACCAGGACTGGTGCTAACACATTGTCGATCGTCATCTGCGCAGAGATAGTAAGTGTAAAGTATTCAAATATCAGAATCGAATAAAAACTACGAATGGCAACATTCTTATCAAGTGGTATAAATATTAATGTAAAACACTTGTAAACTACGGAAGCGCTCTGAGAGTGCATACTTTATCCAAGTAATGCAATGTTAAAGAAAGACTCAAACTGGTCCTGAAACCCGCATTACTTTCTATCATCATCAAAATTAGGTCAACAGTTGTGTCTCTTGACATTTCAAACAGCTTTCGTATAGTCTGAAGATCCTTCTATAACTTTTTTTAGTCATCTTCTAACAAATATCATACGAACATACTATAGTCAAACCCACAAATGGACAGAGAGATCATCACAAAAATTAGATAATTTTTGCCTTTTAAACTCCAAGGCAATCTTTGAAGAAAATCCGTTTAACTTTTATTGGTTTTGATGCTCATAAAATAAAAACAAACATTGAGAGAGAAAACAGATAATGGCCAATAGATCATCTCAAACTTTGGTCATTCAACATTCCTAACGCATCCTGCTAGCTTCACGAAGATCCGTTTTTAACTTTCTAGCTGTGTTCCCGAAAAAAAAAAAAATAGTCAAACAAACGGCTGAACGGATCTTCACCAAAAGTTAACCATCTGTTCCTCCAACATACCTAACAAGTCCTGCGTATTCTTGAAAATTTGTCTTTAACTTTTTCAGTTAGCTTAGTGACAGACAAGCAAAGAGACAGACAAACAAAATCCAAGGAGGTTTATTGAGGAGGTAGCAGCGGCTGCGGAGATCTGAAGCTGATTTTCCGGCATGGCTGAAGTCTGACTGGCGCGATGATTGATTGCAGGAACGGCTGGAAGCCTCTTAGTGATACGAAGGGATGGCTGAGAGCCTGTGATTGGTGGAAAAGGAGCAGCCGCCGAAGAACGTCCTCGGCCAGTACAATGAAATCTAGGTGTGCTCTCTCCTACTATCAAACCATCGTGACAAGGACAGAAATATAACCTCATTGCCGGAGAAATAATAAAAATGGAAGACTAAAGTGATCAATACAAATTGATCAATGTGGTCAGCGTATATAACCGGGAAAGTGAAAAAAAAAACGCAAAACAGTACAGACCAATTAATGTGTATTCAATTACAGGTGTATAGATACATTTTGTGTCTCCCTTTCTGCATGGTGCCAAGAGAGGCTGAAATTTGACTCACGAATTAACAACCGCAGATGGTGATAAATGAGCATCAAGTAGAATCCATGGCCCGGATGATGTAAAGTAGCTACTAACTTCTAAGTGCAAAAGTAGGTAGTTTAAATGATGGTTACATCGATGGAGGATCATGGAACATGCTTCAGAGAGCTTTGTATTATGCTGCAAGTGCTTTTCAACTAGGTCTCCGACTCCTCAGAGTGCTATCTGGATTTTCTTCATTCTCCAGTAAATCATCTCAAATTTTTAAGATTAGTCGATGCTTATGAAGTTTTCAATTGAAATCAAAGTCACCACTTACTGGTAGATTCCACGGACCGAGATGCGATGGTACTAATAATTCTGACGAATCAGTTGTACTTGCAGCGTTGTTAACTTTTTTACTTTCGAGAAAAATTTCACTTGGGTAACTGAAGTACGTTCCAAGAGTATCCATGTTATGACTGTGACTCTATGCCTTTGTGAATCAAGACTAAGAACATGAAAAAAATGAAAAGCTGACCGTGCTATCAACGCTGTTTCAGCTCCTCAGTCTTTGACATTGGCGTACGCTATAGTCCTTTCACAACACGTCAAAAAATTCAGGAGGATTGTAGAGAAGCTGGAACGGAAATAATTAAGGACTCCATTAAGAGACCGTTGATCAGTTAATATCACGTAGGAAGATTCCGTTACTAGCTAAACTATGCAAGAACTCACACGAAATTTCTTGAGACATAATAAAATAAAGTTAGTAAATTCTTGGATATTAATAACGTCGTCAGATGAGCTCAAACTTTAACTCTTTGATGTTAACACGGCAGCACGGGCTTGCAGAAAAACGGCACGACTTGCAACGATCCCAATACCATCAAAACATAATATAAAATTTTGATAGGAGACAGGGTGGGGTGTGTCTTCTCAAATGGCACTTGTGAAATAAAAGTCACCATGAGGAGATGGATGACGAGTAACATGTATCGCGATAGATTCCAAAGAAAACTACAGTACCGCAAGTTGCCATATCATTCGGTGTTGGAGTAGGTCTTTGGTTGAAACAGGATATCGATCCGAAACAGGTAGCCAAGGCAGCTGAGAGATATCGCGAAGATTATGGAACAATATGATGTCAAATCAAAGTATGTCGCCCAATTTCAATCTTATTGAGTATTTATGAACACATTTTAAGGTGGAAACCCATACATGGAATGAAAACATAAGACGAGGAAATCTGCACAGATTATTGAGCTAAGATTCTTAATGCAAATCTTTGCAGAATACACGAGAACAACTATGAAAATCGGATACAAACTATTGAGACAAAGAAAGGTTTTGTGATAGCAAAAGCTAAAGTTTCCAATGGTACATAAATAGCAACGTGACTTTTAATGAAAGAAAGTTTGAGCTACTTCGATGTGGAAAATACTTTACACCCTTCTAGTCCACAACGTATACCACTATTGCAGTGGTTCCCATTGGAGTGTATATGAACCTATGGACCAACTGTTGGTTCACGCACGGACCCCCAACTGGTTCACGATGTTTGAAGCTTCTGTGGCAATATGACACTGTGTTTATCCCACAGATAATAAAAATTACAGAATATTTTAAGGTTATAGAAGGAAAAATATAAGTTTAAGTAGCTTATAATTATCTTTTACATCAATTTACTGAAATTGAAAAATTTTAACTATGGTAGAGTTACCCCTAAATGTTTCAGCCCGTTCACAAAAACTTCGTTTTTCGAAAAAAACGGCGTTAACATTATAATATGTTAACCTTCATTCAAAGCAAATAGTCATTTAGGCAAGTCAAAATACATTCAAGAGAGTAAAAGGTGAATGATTACTCACTGTATGTGCATAATGGGCTGAGCTGCGATGTCACGGGACCGTGTCATGAGTAATTATGTGTTTGGCGTATGTTGTTATGCCTCTGCCATTCTGTATCAACTGAAAAGTAATAGCCTGGAAGCCATCGACATCTACAGTACTCATTTAGTACGTAAAATGCTAAGTTGATAGAATTTTAATGGCGGGCGGTCCGTGTGCTTTAGGGCGATTTCACAGGTGTCCGTAGAAAACTCAAGTTTGGGAACCACTGCACTAGTGGTAGGCTTGATGTTGAAAAAAAAAAACAGTTGGCTTCAGAATGCAAAAACAACGTTCTAAAGTTGTAGCCCGAGTTATTGCCGTAGGAAAGATAAGGGGGATGGGTTTTACGAAGTTTCTTCTCGCACAAAGCAGAAGTGATGCTCAATCTATGAAAGCAATACTGCGAAACAAAGAGTACTGTTCTCCACTTTAGAAGTCTAGTATAAGAAAAAAAAAAAAAACTAAAACCGCATGAAGGTATTCGGAGATCATTCACTACTAGATTCGATGCATGCAAGACGTTGAATATCACAAACGACTTGCCCTTCTCCATTTGTGTTGAATACAAAAAAGATTTGAACACTTGACTATTATATATATATGGGTTTGAAAAAATCTGGAAGGTATCAGGAGTTGAGCAATGTTCATATTTTTTTGCAGGGACTCAAGCGGGTTGACCTACATGCGAAAAAAAGCCAAAACTCTAGAGTAAGCTGGCCATCAAAAATGACGGCGTTGCAATATGCTTCCACCGTGGTGATGGACTTACGCCACAAGGCGTTCTAGTTTTGGACTGTTTTCTGATTTTCTTAGACAAATGCCAAGTCTTGAAGTAAATACTGTAATATATTGCAAAACTAACAAAAAAGTTATATGAATCTAATAGGTTCAGTGTCACTGTTACTGGAATAACGAAAGTGACCGAAAATATAGAATTTACCCTAATTTGGCTTCAAAATTTGGGTAAGATGCAGTACAGATATGCCGTTAACAGCAACGAGAGATAGTCGATCACTGCGAGCAATAGTGTGTCATTCAAAGCAACGATTTTTTTCGTTTTCAATTCAAATGCAGTAGTAAATACGCAGATAAGTTCACCAACTTTGCACATATTACCACAACTGCAAACTGCACAGACTGTAGTACTGCCGCAGCACCACAACTGCACAACGCACTTTTGACTCGCGCGTTGGTTTGAACCATCACAATCTTCTCTCCTCTAAACTGACAGAAGTACCCGCAAAGAGATCTCTGCAGGCTGTCAGGGTTAGTTTAGATTTCTGAAATGGATACACTGTCAACAATGTAATCCAGCCATGGCATGCAGATGAGAAACAAGGAAGAACGGCTGCCTTGCTTGTACTTTGAAAATTGGTTGTAAATGCTTAACGGGGCTGTGAAACTGGTAGCTTCGTAACCTGTCAACATGACAGGCATGGCAACGGATACATAGTTTTGTATCCCTGCTATACACTTGGACGGGTGGAAATTTCATAATTTTCAGACGTGTGGAGTAAAGGTAAAGTCAACTCTGACTGCACCAACCCCTGGGAAACCTACATGCACTGGTTCTTGCGGCAGATATAGGCCAACGGGCCGCAGAGAAGTAAGTACAGCTGTAGCCGACCACTGCTAGCTTAGACCAATGTTGCATTTTAAAGGAAAGTGTATCGACCCGTGCCCCCTACCCTGAGGTTAGCACCCCCACGGTAGCTGTGCACACTAAGCAACTTTACTGATTTAGCGCTCCAAGCGCCATGCACAAAGATCGCTCACCTGGCTTGGGGATCGTTCCCAGGTCCTTCCGCACAACTGTGCTGCTGGGAAGTTCCTCTCTCCCTCGAGTATGAACAACACATATTAAAAGTGTGAATCATAGAGAACAGTTTCGCCAATTAGGAGCGGTTCTAGGATGCAAAAGTGTCATTCTATACTTTAATTAATTTCAAATACCTACCAGCCGTATTTGTAAATACTCAAACTCAAATACCTTTCAGTGCTACTACTGTTGTTACTCTTATCAACGTGACTGCAATATTACAAGCATGCGTTACATACGAGTTCACTCTTATAGTAATGGACAAATATTGTGACGACTCATTTTCTTTGTGACAGAACATTAGCTCATACGCGATTTGTGAGTTCAGCGTGGAGGGCAATGGCGCAATGCTGTGTCTACATTTTTTTTTCTTTATAGGGCTTTTCAATTCAGCCAACAGCAGCATGCCCTGCGTGTTCGACTTCCGTGCTAAAGGTCCCGAGTTCTAGTGACATGCCTGTCAAGAGATCTTTGCTGCGTACAGAGTGCTGAGTCGGCAATTGTTTGGTATCCGCAGCCGAGTGGGGACACCTGCCTAACCAGGAATGCGAGGGTGGGGGGCTCAGATCGTTGAACCTTCCGTTTCAGTGCCTTAGTTTTTAGCGTCCTGTGGTCGGCTGCGGCTCTACTTACTCCTCTGGGACCAGTTGGCCTATATCTGTTACACGGACCAGTGTGTGTGTGGGTTACCCAGGGGAAGGTACAGTCAAAGTTGACTTTACTTTTACCACTGTTGATATGTTTTAGCGGCGCTATAGTGCAGTATAAGTATAAAAAGTATCAAATTTGCAATTTAGAGAAGTAAAAAAATGGGTTATAGAAAACACCTGGACTGAATTTTTTTTTTGGACAAACTCAGCGAACTCGAAAACATTAGAACTACAACAGCCTAAGCGCTAGTAGACAACATATAAGATACCAAACTTGGAGCAGACGTATTTAGCAAGTTTAACGAATTAAGAGCAAACCATGCAGCCCAAATCTCAGCATGCATAATAGGCAAACTTAATAGACTTTTTGGACCCGACCCCACTTACCCACCGAAACTTGAGGGATTCATTAGTATTTTCTATCACATACTCCGGCAGCGCAAAGCACCAGCTACGTCTAGGAATTATCACTTCAAGCAAAAATTCAACCCGTTTCAAAAGCAAGTTGAGCTGGAAATACTGCATGAATCCCTGCTGAAACTGCAATAAAACGGTAATATATACAGTGCCTAGACTTAAGTATTTGCACAACTCTATTTTTTATGTATTTTAAAAAAATTAGGGACTGCTTTAGGATAATAAATGCAGGAAGTTTATCTAACATATATAATAGAATATTTAAACAGAACAGTCAAATGTGCACCAATAACAAGAAAATTTAACACATTACACACACATAATGAGGGACAAAAGTATTTGACCAAAATAAATATGATGTTGAAGCTTTGATATTTAATAGTATAATTTCAATACATTAGTTTGGAAATTATTCTAGAACGTTCACGAAACGTGTCGAAACAAATGCAATGTAAACAAACTACAGCCTGCGCAATCATTACCTCTCTAGACCTCGTTGAAGTCGCGCACACTCTCACTACAATGCCCAAAGTTAAAAAAAAAATTGCTGAAGCTACTCGTAAACGGATAATTCAACTTCGTAGTGAAGGTATTAACTTATAGAGTAATAGCAGAACGTGTCGATGTTCCTTTTTCAACGGTTGGAGCAATAGTCCGTAAGCATCAAGTGACTGGGGCGGTCTTCAACCTGCCAAGAGCTGGAGCTCCGCGTAAGATCATGGGTCGTCCTCGACGCTACATGCTACGTAAGGTGACTAATGACCTCATGACAACTTTTGCTGACCTTCAGAGTGAACTGGCGTCTCAGTCACTGCATGTCAGCAAGAGAACTATTGTTAGGAAATTGAACCGTACTGGCATTTATTCCTACACTCCTCGCAAAACTCCTCTTCTTACAGCAAAGCATGTCAAGAGCCGCTTAACATTTGCCAAAGACCACCTGGACAAAGGAAATGAGTTTTTGGAAGGGGTTACATGGTCTGACTAAACTAAAATAGAACTTTTTGGCCGAAACGAAGCTCAGCATGTATGGAGGAAACGTGGTACTGCCTATGACCCCAAGAACACCATCCCCACCGTGAAACATGGAGGGGCAGCATCATGGTGTGGGGTTGCTTTACTGCCCAATGGCTTGAAGATCTTCATATTATTGATGGCAAGATGAATAGTTTCATGTACAGGGGGATATTACAGAAGAAAATGCTTCCAAGTGCCAAAAAAATTCTACGGACGGCACGGGTGGACCTTCCAACAAGACAACGACCCCAAGCATACTGCGAATTTAACGAATGAATGGTTTCAAAAGAAGAAAATAAATGTTCTTCCACGGCCTAACCAATCACCGGACCTTAATCCAATAGAAAATTTGTGGCGTCTTTTTAAATCTGGTGTCCACAAACGGTGTCCCAGAAACCTTACTGAATTAAAGGTTATCTGCATGGAAGAATGGAATAATTGCCAGCAAGTGAATGTGAAAAGTTAATTTCCAGCTATAGCAATCGTCTCCATGCTGTTATTGCCAATAAAGGTCACGCCACCAAGTACTAATATCATATTTTTTTTGTCAAGTACTTTTGTCCCTCATTACTTTTGCTTGTGTTAAATTTTCTTGTTATAAGTGCACATTTGACTGTTAAGTTTAAGTATTCTATTAGCTATGTATTCTGTATGTTATATAAACTTCCTGTATTAATTATCCTAAAGCAGTCCCTAAATTTTTTAAAATACATAAAAAATAGAGTTGTGCAAATACTTATGTCTAGGCACTGCGCAATGTGCATGCCTTTCCAGCTGGTCGCTACGTTGGCCGGAATTCTACTATCTACGTTCTGTTGTATGAGGGAGTCAAAAAGTTTATTCAGATAGCCGTTGTTGACAATAGTCTGTAGTAGGCCCTGGATTGTCTACGAAAAAATTTGCCAGTCAGATGAGGTCTTGTATGTACGGTGAATTAGGGTTTTCACTGTAGCGTTATTATCTAAGACTCAGGATATTCGCTGCTGTAATTTGAGCAAACTCTTGCACTTGTTGGCGTTTGGTAATCGGAAGTACAACAGCTGTCGTTAACTGTACTGATGTTTGCGTCTAGAAAAATAATTTTGTTTGTCACGTGAATCTAAGAACTCTAGAAATATTCTGAAAAGTTTCTTTTAGTTGAAGGAAAGCCTGTACTCAATCTGTTAATAGGAAACGATCGGGTATGTACCAACAGTAAGGTATGGGCTTAAAGGTTTGGTCACTTTCCAATATGGAATCTTTGTGTGGGTCCTGTACTTAAGTACCGTGGGCTATATCCAAAGGCGAGTCCATGCTAGCTCCGTAAGTTTGCTAGTATAATTTAGCATAACTGTGGGTATAAGAACTTTTGCCGATGCAAGCCAGCAATAATTTTTCCAGTAGTTGTCATGTAAATGGAGGTGTAGAGATAGTAGGGTGATTGTGGACATTATTGTAAATAACGGTAATAGATTTGATGGCAAGAATGTTAGCAGCGAGAGACTATACACCTAATGAAGCTTCAGTGCCTTGTTGGGTAGCTGCACGTAAGATTTGTGAGAATTCGCCCGTTGATTTGATTTGGTGTTTCTCAGACAAGTGCAGGCTAATTAGGCCATCACGTTACTGATCAGTGTTTCTCAAGAAGGTGCTGACCAATTAGGCCGTCAAGTTGCTTCGCAGTTCGATAAGTTGATGTAGTGACCTGCGAGATGATAGGCCGCCATGGATTGCCCTGTTTCTAAGTTTTGATAAATCCGTAAACGTAGTTTGGTGAAATTCTCCCACTATGGAATTAAAAATATTCTGAAGCTTATCATTAGCGACGGCATTAGATTAGATAGGCGGCAGTAGACGAACCAATAGGCCCATTCTCAAAGAGACACCGGAACATATGCCCCGGCACTCTATGAGCTATTGCCATTATGTTAATAGGATATAGAGGACAGGAGAAAAGATAGAGAGAGAGAGAGAGAGAGAAAAAGAGTCCATGCCCAAGAGACGATCTTGACTGCACGCAAGCACGTTCAAGAGCCGCTGACATGCGGAAAAATTGCGGAGCTTAGAGACATCAAACTGTGTAGCTGGAGCGAGAGAGAGAAGGAGATGGATTAAGGCTTTGGCCGTTAAGTGTTTGCAACTCCCGGAGGAGTTCTTAATTGCGGAGGATGTCTCTCCCAATATACGTCAAGACGATTTTTAAACACGCTGACTGACTCCGCCCTAACAACATCGGATGGGAGTCTATTCCAAATGCTGACTATGAAATACGGAAAGAACTGCTGACTTAAGGTCGTTCTTCGAGCTTTATGCTTGAGTGTTTGACCGTTGTTTCGCAAGCGATCATTGAGGTCTTTTTCAAAGAGCCCCATTGTAGGTACA
>LQNS02278143.1:36930495-36957054 GCA_001587735.2 Parhyale hawaiensis | reverse complement strand
ACCACTGGGGTACAGGGAGTGTAGTGTCAGGAGGCGGCGACCACTGGGGTACAGGGAGTGTAGTGTCAGGAGACGGCGACCACTGGGGTACAGGGAGTGTAGTGTCAGGAGGCGGCGGTAGTATCTAAGAAAGCGGCAGGGAGGTGGCGCTACGGGGGTAGCGGTGGGGACATTGAGGCGGTGGGTGAGGCTGCGCGAGAGAGACGGGGAAGCGCCGGCAGGGACGGGTCGGAGAGGCGGCGGGATGGACGGCAGGGAGGTGGCGGGATGGACGGCAGGGAGGTGGCCGGATGGAAGCGGGGAGTTGGCGCGATGGCGGTGAGGGGCCGGCGAGAGGCCGGCAATGGACTTGCCAGGTTTAAAGCTGACCGTCTAATGCTGCTTAAATCTGTCGGTTCTGCAGCAGTAGCCGCAGCTGCTACCGTTGCTACTGCTGCTGCTCGTGCCATTGCTGTCCTGTTGCTGCCTTAACTCGTCCTCACTTTACTGCGATAGTCACAGTGTTATCTTCACATATTTTAGGGCTGCAGCTGCAACTGCTTAAAAAATTATTGCTCTAATTCATGTGATACTCGCTGCTTTGCTAGCGCCCTGGGGTTTGTTTATCACTCCTACATACGCTGCTACGGCCGCTACCGATATCTCGTGCTAAGCTTATTTTCAGTTTATCTTCGTATCGCTGTGGTTTACTCCGGCTCGTCGCCGGCGCAGCTGGGCATAAGGGCTTTTGTTAAGCTTAGCCAGCAGTATGGTGCTGCTGCTCCTGTAAGCTCAAGCGCAACATAAAAATAATAAGAAATTTAGACGGAAGCCGTAAATTGGAGTAGCTAGCTAGGTATATATCAGAAGAAACTTCGTTGGTTTCAGTTCGCTATTAATTTCAGTTAAAACTACCTGAAAATTATTGAAAATCCATGTGCCAGAAAATCATTGTTAAACTGAATTCCAAAGTCATATAAATATCGATTCTACCTTGAAACTAGTCTTTCAACTGCTTAAAAATAATATGTATATCAATGCATTCTTACGTCTGCTATCTGCATGAACGTAAAATAAAGCCGGAATTCTGCAGTTCATAGACTCGAAAAGTTGTCGAAATTAAATTTGTTTCCCAATCGAGTTGTATCCCAGCCTGTATGACAAGAATTTAAAAATAGTTTCCCTACACGCAGTTCGTTTGAATCAAAGTTGGATTTGAATGCTGTGATTCAAAACACAATAGTGCACATCCCCAGAGTATTCTAGCTGTAGGTTTAGAATGTAAAAGTAAATACCAAATTACCTTCACGATACATGCTAGGTACCTCCTTTAGCACCGTGTCATTAGGTCTCTAATTAGAACTGACCGGCTACCACCCAATTCAATTTAGGAACTCATTTCCTTGTAGCCTTCGCATGGGAAGCGATGCCATTGCCCTCCTGCAAAGCACAGCTCAAATGCCGGCACATTTACGAGCATTACAGACCTGGAGCAGCTCGAATGGCTCGCAAAGTAACGAGCATCGTAGCTGTACAGTTGCAGGCGAGAGTGCACCGACATTATGGGTATAGTTTGAAATGTTCATCTGTAGGTATTTTAATTATTTAGTGCCATTTATGTAGTTAGCAGTGTTTATTTGTAGCACAAAATGAACTGGATCATAATTATGTAATTATCAAGGTAAGTGGGAACATCTAAGCCGTAACGTCTGCACTGCTGCACGGAACTCTACATTTTACGTTTACGACATTCACGAAGCTTTTATAAATCCAGACCCTCAGTTAAGGATCCGCGGTAAGCAATCATTATCTAGCAACTGAAGCTCAGTATGTCCCTCTTGCTCGAGACGGTTCTACACGGTCAATTACAACATCAATGAGGAACACGAGGTTCGGGGAAAAAACATTTCTCTTCTTTGTCCAAGCCGCATGAAAGAAGGAACCACAAGCACTTCACGACCTCGGTAGCTGCAGGCCTTGTATCCTTTTCTTATGTACTAAAGGAACCAGTAGCCAGCAACGAGCCAGCCGAGAGGTCTGTGTGCTCTGTGGCGCGCTGAGTCAGCAAATTTGTTTGGTGTTCACAGCTACGTGGTGCACTTACCTTCCCAAGAATGGGAGGGTAGGGGACGCGGGTCGTTGAGCTTTCCACTACGGTGCCATAGTTGTTAACGACCTGTGGTAGACTGCAGCTGTACTTACTCATCTTGGGCTAGTCGGCCTATATCTGCAGCATGAACCAGTGCGCGTGGGTTGTCCAGTGGAGGGTACAGTCAAAAGTGACTTTACCTTTTCTCCTCTTTCATAAATTCATTTCTAACATTTCACAACGTAGTTCTTTTCGAAATTATTATCCTGGATTTTAAGTGAAATATTTCAACAAATGAACACAAAACAGTAATAAAAACGGTAGAGAATAATCATCAACGACCACAGACGATCATCGGCAGCTGAACGCGAGCCGTCTACATGCTTACATCCATAGAGACTACCATCAATCAATTCGCTTTCTTGGAATGCAATTTTAGCACTGGCAGTTAAAATACAAGAGAAGTAGCAGACGACAATTTCTTGTTTTTTCAATTCATTGCTTCACTTTACATTGCGATTCATAAAGCGCACATCATTTCTTGCTTTAAAACGTAATTCTTGCCCCGTTGTAGCTTTTAGTGATAAAACCAGAAAATTCTGTCGTTATTTACTCTTATTATAATGGGCAACTAATGTCAACGGATGTACCTAGTGGCTAAATGCTTCCCGTTGTCCAGAAGTTACAATAAAATGCTGATAAGATTCACTACGTGAATTAATTTTATTTAAAAAATGAAAAGTTTTTTTCTCACTACACACTATAATAAAGCCATATATAGATGTAATTATGTCATCCTGGTAACGAAATAATTCTCCAACGTCGAGTTTCCTCAAACTTCCTCTCCATGATTTTCCAACTTGCTTTCAATCATCAATGCCAAACTTGGAGCACGTCGCCGGGTGTCTTTTTGTCCTCGAACTGAGAAAAAGAAACCCTTTTTGAGGAAAAGTTTGATCGTCTGGACGGGCTTCAAGGTTCGAATTGAAAGTCTTAGATCGGGTACACTGGGAGTATGATCTACGCGCATTTACTGGTGCAGCTGACCACATCAACAGTTGCTATTTATTTCGTTTTCTATGTAGAATGATACCGTGCGGCGCATCTATTCCTTTGTGATGGCCATACTTTTAATTACGTCCGTGTGCAGGGTATAATTTTAATCTTGATACTTGTCTGCCCACGTAACATTCGTCCAGGTGGCATAGCACCTTCTGTATATGTGTCTAAGGGCGAGTTCACCTCATTTATCTCAAAGTGTTCACTCGTGCCAAAGGTTTGTAGTGTCATTGTGAGCACAACTTTATGTTCGCCAAAAGATGCTATTAAAATGTGACCGTCAAATCAATTCCCTCGCCAAGGACACTAGGCAGGTTACGGACGTCTCTTCAACTTTGGTGTAAACTAAAATTCAGGAATTAGCGCACTTGTCTGTTTTTTCTTGGGCACAGTGTCGCATTCTGACGAGTGGATGAGCGAACCCGTTGATATGAATGGCGTGTGAACTCGACCTTACGTCTCTGTTATGCAACCCGGCAATGTTTTTGATTAATTTCAGAATAACGGTATTTAAACATTCTATAGCAATTGCCTTGCTACTTCTACAAATCAGTAGACTGTAAGTTTAACTATCTAGATATCGTATTATTTGCATTGCATTTATAAGTAAAAATGAAATCTTCCCAATATATTTTCTGAGTCGCTCTTTTTACCAGCTGTCGGGTGGCTGGGCAGCAGTACGTAGGCTGATCTAAAAAAGGTCGCTATAATTTCATGAAGATACAAACGGCTAACTATGGACGGGTCGGCTGAAGTACCGTCTCATAGAAGTAACATTATTCAAGTAACCATACATAGTCACCTGGCGGGTGTAACGTTAAAGGTAGCACTCTCTTAGGTCGAGGTTGACTTAGGCCTACTGATGTGAGTGCAAATATCTATTCAGTTTGCTCTAACACCTAAAACCTGTCAAATTTACTAAGCATTAAAAGCTTGCAAAAACTTTCCCATTTCCATGAGGCATAGATCGGTGCACAATGTTGTACGAAAAAGAAATCAACACTTGCCGCATGTAGTCTGGAAGCCGGGATAATAATCTCTAAAATGCGGCAAGAGCAGTTGACAGGCAGCTCGTTTAGATTTGACTTACCTCGTCGCTGTGTGTTTGCGAGGGGACAAAGAGACGTGTCTGACAAGGTATCACGGGTGCTGATTCTTAGTTGTCAAGGAAAACGACACAGCACGATTGATAATTTTATTGTATGTACAGATAGATGTGGAATGTACACCATGTACAGTAAAGACTTGTGAGGTATCAATGGCAACACTAACAATTGGAATGAAACAGTGAGCGGGGGCAACAGCAAATATACATAACACGGTATCATTAAGTCTTCATTATCAATTTTTGTTGCTGTTCTAAAGCTTTTATTTCCGCCTTCATTCAATTACTTCTAGCAGGTGCTGGAGATGGACCAAAACTATACAGAACTCAAGCTAAGCTGCACGTAACTTAAGTTTACATATCAGCGAGCTGCGGCCGTCAGGGGCAGGGAATCTGCTGCTGAAGGTACAGTGGCGATATTTAGGAAATTGCAGTTTACCCTCAATGAAAAAGTGATATATTGTCACCGACTAAAATCTGCCGATTAAATTGCAATGAGCGAGCCTTGGTTATGTACTGAAAATGCGTATAAGAGGCTTTATATTCTAGCCTGAACCTTAAACGCTACTCTTTGTTTCTGAATTTTTGCTTGCCAATAATGAGAAGCTGTAACAGTAAATAGACCACAGATTAATTATGCATCTCAATGCCCGCCAATCAGGGATTATATTGCATCGCACCGTAACATCGCACCGTAAAATAGAATCCTGTAAAAAAAAAATGTCGCACCATAAAATACAAAGAAACGCACACGCGAAATTTGCTTATTCCAGTGTCAACCTTGAAGCTGCTGAATGCGACTTTTATTCGCGTACGTTCAAACAGAGAATCGAAAACCTGCTACAGAAACTTAATTAGTGTCGCACTTCAAACATTCCGGTCAGAGTAAGTCAGCAAAACTTAATTACAGTGCCACAGATAATACATACCCTTCATAATCAGTTAACGAAAGTTAATTATTGCCTTTGTTCAGATCATCAAATAGCCCAGCAAATTATAGTTAATATTAAATTTCAACTACCATACCATGATCATAATATTTATGTTAGTCCTTAACAAATGTCATTTCACGGGGATTATATTCATCCGCTTTAGGACTTAATAGTGACCGTTAATTGAAAGATACAATGAATTGACCTCAACTTCAATGTTCACAGAATCGAATGATTTGACATTTCAACAGATAAATTCACTTGTATCAAACCAGTGCTACCGCTACACTACGTGCAAAAGAATCAGCAGTTTTATTTTTTCATAATAACATTTTTTATTCAACTAAATCCAGATATTTCCCTCTGAACGTTGACAACGCCTCTCCCAATGCGCTGTTCCAAGACGAATCTGATTCGCCAATACGTTGGTAAACGATGGCCAGTCATTAAGTAAGATTAATAAAAATATTAATTACGTCCAAAAACAAAAACATCTAATACAACCAATAAATTACCTCAAAAACCTATACCCACAATGGATTTTATATCGAACATAACGATATGATACAAGTGAATTAGTGACAGAAATATACCGTTATGAGGTTCTTAATTACAGATGCACGATCCCCCAAGTGAAGAAAGCGTTCCTGACCAGTTCTTCCATGGATTCGTCCAGGTAACAACACCATCTGGTGTAACACTTTCAGAAGTATCTACAAACGTTTCTCAGCCCGCATCTTTCATTGAAAGCTGCCGTAAGTCTTGCTGCATCTTTCTTTTTCTTCAGAAGGCGCCACAGATTTGAAATGGGGTGAACACTCTGGCCACTTCATTAAACGGAGTACAGAGAAGCCAAAGTATTGTAGACATTCTAAGATTCTAAGTAATATGGGAGGGCGCATTACCTTGCACAAATACCAGCGTTGTATGCAATTAAGCTTTCTACTTCAAAAGGCAACGTGGATATTAGATGTTAGCTTAATTGCATCTAGAACTTGTATTGGGCTCACCTAATTCATCCCCAATTGTTTCTACCAAAGACATGACTCTGCCTCCCCCCTTGACAGTATAAAACCTTGGGATTCTTCGGACGACAAGGTTCAGGTGACGTTATGCACGTCACCCATTTGTGCAGAGGTGATGCCGAATTCTGCGACCAGGGGTAGGGGGGGGGGGAGCTAGTATAGTTGCATCTCAGACTATGACTATAATATCAGCTGGTTGCAATCCTTCCTTAGCACACCCATCTGTCCCGCCTGGAAAAGCGCGCCATTCGCTACTACGTAGAGGAGACTTAAATTATTCATTAGTGGACAGTAGACGGACCAATAGGCCCATTGCCATAGAGCAACCGG
This sequence comes from Parhyale hawaiensis, assembly GCA_001587735.2. NCBI lineage: Eukaryota > Metazoa > Arthropoda > Malacostraca > Amphipoda > Hyalidae > Parhyale > Parhyale hawaiensis. Next base: position 36,950,535 of record LQNS02278143.1, on the reverse strand, counting down.
GACTTATGCTTCAGCCCTCTATGTAGTATTGCCATTACCTCAAAATCATGGAGATAACTGAGGAAGAAAAGAAGAAGATGAAGAGCGTAAACTCAGCCAAAAGTTGATCGTGCAAACACAATAAATCAACTTGGCCCGAATTAGCTGATGACCATATTCAGCCCTTGCCACCGTTCGATGAGCTGTTACGAGGGCCTATGATTTCTCCAGTGTCGTTTTTCTTTTTCTGGCTCTAAGACAGACATTATCTTTTCGGCAGATGTTGCATTACATTTTGACTCATAATAACCCAATAATTATTTAGCAGGATAGACGTGCTAATTTTTCGCAAGAGTGGCTAGCGCTTACTCGCATCAATACAATCCAACGTAATTCACTACAATATGCAGTGGTAACAGCTGCCATTATTAGATGAGTGAATATCTTAATTCGAGGGAATAACAAATTTTATAAGTGAGGAAACGTATAGCTGCTTAATAACTTGACTCGCAGTGCAGTTACTATAACCTGAGTAACCCATCGATAACTTTATCGATTTGATAGAAAAAGAGATTTAAATTTCATTGGTTTTTATTAATTAACATAATATGTTCTATTGCATCGTGAGAGCAATGCTGTCATAATATATCAAAGGGTGCAGACAAATTATCTAACAACATAGAAAAACGTTGCCATATGCAATCTGCACGTGAACATAAAGCATATATGTTAGCAAAGAATTGTCGCTATACTTTTTCCTGTTAATTAGTATTTTCGTCAAATTCGCATTTTTATTCGCTATCTTCGCTTGGGTTGCGAATGAATATTCTTATCGCAAGCACTGATAGCGGTGTATTTAACAAATTTTTTTAAGCTTGCCTGCCACTACGTTCATTATTATTAACGTCAATTGGTGGCTATAGTCTCCAAGGGCAGCAACCTAACAATTCACAAAATACTAGAACTATGTCATACCCCATGGCAACACCCCAACTCAACTAGTGTCATTTCCAGCTCCACTAATGATCATCACATTACTTCTCTAAAATTTTATCCTTCACCAAAGCTCAACGTTATTCCGTTCCATTACTGATAATTAAATCTAGAATTTCTCGAGCGTCAACAAACAGCTGTAATGATTGTCAACAGGGACGTCATTAGCTCCAAGAATTGCCAATTACAATGTCAGCGGAGAAGCTTGCATTTGTCAAGTAATAATTGGAGTTTGGCGCTTCACAGACTGTGGCAAGTAAAAAGTAACATCCGTGATTTGAATCCTTGCTCAGTGAGCGCTCCCAGTTCTCTGAAGTGTGAGCGTAAAATGTCTAATTATTAGCAATGGAACCAGCTGAAAAGTGTTACTACGTCATTCAGAGTCTGCCCTGTACAAAGGAAGTGATGAGAATGGTGTAAAAAAAAAGTAGATAAAGAACATACTCCATCATGCTAATAAAAAACATAAACACAGTTAATGCTAACCTGACTTCTGGAATTTTCCGCTTTTAAAAGATCACGGACTGAACTCCATTGCTATAGTTTCCAGACTATAATGAAAAAGTCAAACGTTTTCGACTAAGCAGCTGGCAGTTTTGATTTACTGAGTGCGTGGGATATTCTCGGCAATAACGCTTTCGCTGAGCTGCTATGATACAAATAAACGTAAATTCAAGCATTATTGCAACCACACAAATACTTAAGGAAAAGTATAAATCAAACACCAATCGGCAACAACTTAAAAGAAATGTCTAATTTTTTCAACTTATGTAGACTAATTGCGATGTGCTAATTCCAAATGTCACCTTGTTTTTGCTCATTCAGGTCAACCTTCTGAACTTTCGTCACATGGCTTTACGTTTTCTGCACTTGTACGGTTATTTTCGCAGAGTATCGAAGTGCCGGCCTGTTTGCTGGAAAAGTGAATTTTTGGGCGGCTTTGCCTGTTGAGTCAGCATTTTTATCATCCAGACGCTACCGCGGAGATATTAACACTCACCAGAAATCAGGTAATCGGGGGCGGGGGCGCAGTTGTATCATGAGCCTCCAGTCTTTGATACCATAGCTCTGTGATAGACCGTACCGTGCACACTTCTGGAGCAAGCGAGCCTATATCAGCAGCACGAAGCAGAGCATGTTGATTTCCAGCTAGTGTAGGTCGCCAATTGACTATACCATCATCTGGTATACAGTATATTTCTTCCCCTCTGAATGATAATGTAGCATCAGGGAAAAGATCTTGCTAGAGTACGCCCGATGTACCGTATGTTGTTATATATATCTGTGGCGAATACAATGTTCACAACAGGAATCCCACAAGAGGAATCCAGTCATAATTTCATAAAGCCTGCTTATTACCAATGTTTATTTGGGCTTATTTTCATAAGATTAACCGATAAGGTAACAGGAACATTATCGATATTATCAGTAGCTTGATTTTTCTTTTTTTTTCAGTACTTGGCTTAGCACTAAAACCTGACCTGATGCAGAGAAACCGATAACATTCTCGTATTTAGCGCTTTGAAAATAGACTAAATAATTTGAAAACACCGCATCGAAAATAAAAAAAAAACACTAAGTCACAATACTTAAAACACATCAACTTATAATCTCTTTTTAAAAATCTATGTAATTGTTGATAATTCATTATTACCTTCGCCAAAGAGGTTATATTTTGTCGAGTTTGTCTATCTGTCTGTCATTTTGTCTATCTGTTTGTTTGTCAGTCATCAATATAATTCAAAGTGTTATGGGTGAATCTTTATGAAATTTGCAGGTATTGTTAGGTAAGATTGGAGAAACAGATGATTTTCTTCCGGTGAAGACGCGTTCAATCGTTTGCTTGTTTGTCTACAACTTTTTTCCCGCAGCAAAACTCAAAATGTTGTAGCTAGCCCAGGCTCTGGGGGTGTCTTTGTACAGTTCTCTTTCACGGCTCTACCATGTATTTTCCCATTCCATATGATGAGGACATTAAAAAAGTTGTGTAGAACTTTCGCAACTGGTACATTTTTGAAGGAAGCTTAAATTGGGGGGGGGGCAAAATTTTGAATTATCATCTAATTGTACTGAAACTTGCTCAGGATATGTATTTTTGAAAAAGAAACACAGTTTCTTCATGCAACTTTTTCAATTTAGACCTTAGTTTTTGAGACAATGGGGTTTATATATAAATACGGTATATAAATAAGTATGTCTATTCTGGAAATTTCAAACGAATAGCACTCAATGAGTTTTCATGCTAGAATAAAAACAATGACTGTTTTGGAACCCTTGAAATATTCTTAAGAAAACTATATAACTGGATTCTCCATTTTTGCCTTCATAATAATTTTTTATCCCCAATGGATTCTATATTTCTAATTCGTTGCGATCGCTAGCTAAAATATAGGGAAAAAACAATTATGGCATTTGGTTTTGATCTGTGATAAAAAAATATTATGAGGGCAAAAATAGAAAAATCCAGCTCTATAGTTTTGTTGATAATGTTTCAAGGATTCCAAAACTGTCATTGTTTTTATTCTAGCATGAAAACTCATTGAGTTCTATTGGTTTGAAACTTCCATAATATTCATATGTAGTTATATGTAAACCCTATTATCTAAAAAACTACGGCCTAAATCGAAAATGTTGTGGGAATAAAATGTGTTTCTTTTTCAAAAATACATATTCCGAGCAAGTTTCAGCACAGTTAGATGATAATTGATAATTTTGTGCCACCATGCCCCCCTCAAAAATGTACCAGTTGCGAAGGTTCTACACAACATTTTAAATGTTTTCATCATATGAAATGAGAAAATACATCGTAGAGCCGTCTAAGGGAAATGTATACAGACACCTCCCAGAGCCTGGACTACGCCGGATATTTATGCAATTTGTAGGAATTCTTGGGGTTATTATCAGAGACAAATGCCCTGATTTTTTGTACTGATCAATTATCCGTTTCTTTGTCTCTTTGTATAAATGCCCTGATTTTTTGTACTGATCAATTATCAGTTTGTTTGTCTCTTTGTATGTCACTAATACAACTCAAAAAGTTACGAAAGGATCTTCAGGAAATTGGATGGGATTGCAAAGCACGTTAAAACACATAAATGACCCCATTTTGGTGATCAGTTTTTCCGCTTCTATGTTTAACTAATATTGTGAAAATTTGTGTCAGAAATAAAACTCAAAAAGATTACTAATGGATCTGCCTGAAATTTCAGGAATTGTTAGAAATTTAAGAAGGCACCAATGCCTAAATAATGATGATCGGTTTGTGCGTTAGCGTATGTAACAAAGGTTTGTCAAATGTTCATCAGAATATAACTCAAAAAGTTGCTGACGGATCTTCAACAAGAGTACAGAAGCTGTAGGTACAAATGATCAAATGTTGACAATGATAAAGAAGAAATCCTAATTTCACGACCAAATTGAATTTCTTATTAACATTGCCTTGCTTGGCGGAGGTATACGTTCTCAGACTGCTCTAGTTAACGCTACGATAATCACTTATGCAGCAAACAATTACGCCGTCTAACTTTAGCAAATCAAATAATTAAGTAGTGGGTGTTTGTAGATTTTAACTTTGCAAATGGGAATTTTTATTTTTGTTCAGAGAATAATCATCACCTGGACGATTAGTGAAAAAGTGGAGAAAGCCCCTGTTTGACGATTTTATTGAGTTGCCATATTTCTCCTCCACCTGGCCTCTATTGAGTCCTCCACGGCGACCTGTACACATCAGAACCAAACATCAGCGGCGCCAGTTTGGTATGCGCCAACCTCAAATTAAGTGCTGGGTTAGGTTAAGTTGGAATAGGCTTGGTCACTTGAGAATAGGTTAAGGCAGGATCAGAGAGATTCGGTTCTGGTGCCTTTGGTGCGGGCTCATACGCCCACATGATGCCTATTCCTGAACCTCGGGCTGGCTGCCTGCAATACGGACATCGTATCAACTTTATGAAACGCATGGCACTTACTGTTAATGAAATTTAGAACACATGTAAATTCATTTCTCCATCATATCAGTCTTAAATGATTTTACTGTCGGGTAAGGTGATAATATCGTCTTGTGACTCACTTTCTGAATTAGCAAGGGCACATGGAATTATTAAATGCTCCAAATACTGAAAGGGATCTCACACTAGTGTTTAGGAATTTTAAAAGAACATGTTTGAGTTTCTATTTTGGGTTCTTTAGCAATTGACAGTAGTTGTCTTTGATATTTGTTGGATATCATTTTTTTATATTTAAAAGATAACAAGTAAGCCACATGAAAGACAACACGTAGATGCAAAGCGTGCTCTGATGCAAAAGACATAGCTTACGTACACTCATATTCACATCATTATGTAACAAGTTATTTTTACACGTTATTTAGATATTCATTTGTTTTCACGTACTCATAAGGTGAATTTTCCATAGCGAGTAACATTCAAGTGTGAAAAACTTGTTTGGCAACGAGTGGAGCGGCATTAACAAAGGCATAAAGAAGACGTTAAGTTTCAAGGTTCAAATTCTATTTTTCTTGTTTTCACATTAAAATACGAATAAAAATCATAAAATATACTGCTAGTCACGGAAAATATGTGTACACTCCATTTCTATTGAGAGGGATATATGTAATTTCAATGATGCCCTACTTTCGGTAATGTTAAAGCGCAAGTAAAACAAAGGCAGCGAGAGCTCCACTTGCACGTCTTCCCATGTTCCGTACATTAGCTCGCCCAGCGGGAGGTGGCAAGGTTCCCTCCAGTACCGCCCTGGGCCCGTGTCTCGAAGGTGGTCCCATCACGTGCAGTCCTTTGGCAAATTATGCGGTGCAGCCTGAAAATTCTTTGGTCCCTTCTCTCAATATTACGGCCAGATCTGGATAGAAAACTGCATTTCAACTAGGTAAGTTTACAAACTACGATACGTTGAGTTTGCAATCAAGATAAGCCCGAAATAAGCAGAGTAGGTACCAATAATATCAGGCTGCAGCAAATAATTTGTGATGCGACTGTACTGGTCGGACCACCTGTGTGACGTCTACACTCAGGCTTGTACGTTAGGAAGCCCCGGCGGTGCGCAGCCAATTAGGTGAGAAATTACTACAGAATGTCGGTTTGACAGCGCACAATTTTTCTAAGCTGACAAGAAATAAGATTTTATATGGGCATTGCCTATGTTGTAGATTATCATGTATCTTACGGGCAATAACAATCGTTGAAAGTGCTGGTGTTGTCACACAAACATCTATGAAGGCAATTTTACCGCGACAAATTAGTCATACTGTATTTCATAAGGGCGCGTATAGGAAGGAGTTTCCTGTTACCTCGTCAAACTTTCTATATTTTTTACTAGATATGTTACACCAATCGGTCCCGTTAAAGTGTGGCCTGCATCAAAATTTAGGTTGGGTTAGGTTAGGTGAGGTTTCAATAGGTAAGGTTAGGTTAGATTCGGTTATAATAGGTCAGGAAAGGTTGGGCTCAGCTAGACTAGCTGCCAAGCCTAACTTGTAGGCACACACACCTGAATTTCAGTAGACCAAACAGTATGCCGACGGCGGTTGTTCTGAGCTGAGCGCCAGCAATGTTTCCCTCTAATTATGAGGCGGTGAGCTCTATACTACAGCAACAAGTTAATTACCGGCACCAGTGCTCGCCGCCACAAAAAAAAAAAAAACACAAGCGGTAAATTTTTGTTTCTCATTATATTAAATAACTGACTTTCGGGAAAGAACTTCGTAAGTACTTTTTTAGACACCATGCAATGTTCTTAAGTGTTTAAACTAGTTTGATCGAAGCACAGCTTGCATTGTTACCCGGTATGCATACTTAAGATTTACCTATTATAGCTCACTTCATCCTTTATTAGAAACAAGAATGCATAGAAAAAACCATGCACTTGGCATTCGACGCCATACAACATCGCCCGTTTCTCTTAGCACAAAACAGGAAGAGGCAGTGAGACATGGCGACATTTCTTACAGTCTCCACTTCTTGTAGCTAAAGGGCGCCCTTACTCTGCAATTCTCACATTGCACAAAGGAAACTGCCGCCTTTACAAAGTTGACACAGCATCTGCTGCGGCGTCCATTATCTGCCCGTTCATACGACCCGGCAGTAACCCACCTGATCTATTTATTTGCCTTTCTAATAACATTGACGCAGTCAATTGACTCAGCTGACATTGGACTGTTGCGATGCTGGTTGAAGAGAAGAGCACAGGTGACGCTCATATTACAGAATGCAGATCACTGCAAGCGCTTGCGTCGGACCAAAGGCAAGTACAGAATAAAGGTGCAAGGTAGATGAACATTGGTGCTAGTGCGATACATTTGACTTGTATTGGTGAATGGGAAATTATTATAATACATTGAAATAAATTAGTAAATTAATTGCATCAGGTTGACGAAATACGTGACTGTTGCGTTTAATATATAGGTTATAGTGACAATTTAGTTATGAGTTCGTTTATCTAGAACCACTCGTATTTTGTGTCGGTGAAAATCGACGTTTGCTGCGACAAATAACGTCTGTTTGCAGTTCGTCATTTCGCCGAAAGTTTCGTGTTACTGCAACGCAGTGCACTTTGACAGGGCCCTGTGTCAGACTTACTATGCTTTATCACAATTATCAGTTTCTGAATTTAATTATGTAAACGACAGCCACAAGAGATTGCATGCGTAAATAAGTTAAAAAGATCCTGTTGTATTTAAATATTTACCGAAATTTATACCATACCTATGCACATACACAGAAGGAGTAACTAGTCTATAAACATTCACTGAATAGTAGTTTGTGAATTGATGAGCATAATTTCCTGTTGCTCGCAATTTCTCAATGATAGTGTCAGAAGTTTGCAATATACAGTAATGGTAACACCTTGTCGACTTGTCCAATTATTGTCTCAAAACAAGAGGACACATTTGATGACATTCACTTTCTTTAACATACACACGCTTTAATATCTGTCATATACCAAGGACAATTTCCCGTCATACAATTGACAAGAATTGATAACTCAATTCTTTTACTTCACTGTTTTAACTGGGTTAACACAGTTATGGCCGTATGGTATCTTCCTGACATTTCACTAGTCTGTTATTTTTCTAATGAAGCCCAACAGCTGAACTGTATAGTTTTGTTGCTCTTCACCATAATTACACTAAGACTGTGCTCTCTGACTATTTCTTTCAGTACCACAGTTGATTCTTACATTTATCTGCTACCGAAATCGAAAATTGAAAGTTTTCTATTAGCATTGGACGGTGGATGAGAGCTGAGGCGACGATTGTTGTTGTTGCTGCTGCTGTTGTTGCTGTTGCAGCTGCTGACCAATGTTATTTAGCCGAATTGCCGTTTTCCCAGGATCCTCTCTTTGCTGTTGCTGCTGCTGTAGAAATTGCTTCTGTTGCATGTACTGTTGTTGTTGCTGCTGTTGCTGTTGCTGCTGCTGCTGCTGTTGTTGCTGTTGGTACTGCGAAGTATGCAGGTCAGGAACAGTTTGGCTGGCATGGTACTGAAGCTCCTGAGGAGGGGCCGCCTGTGGGACTGTCGGCGGTGGGGGAGGAGAGGCGGCGTGTCTGTAAATCGTCGTCTGCTCTCCCATTTGGGACAAGTGTATCGGAGTTCCTTGCAGAAACGAGGACTGTTTGTTACAGGTGGTGTACTCAGGCGGACAGTCCGGGGAGGGTGGGTACGTGGCACAGTCGGGCGGAGAGAAGGATGTCGGTGCGATGGACCTGAGGGTCGAGGAGGATCGTAAGGTGCCGCAGTGAGACGGAGACGGGATAGACAGGGCGTTGCCGACGCTGTCACTGGCTTCCGTAGATCTCTTGCTGCCACCGCCTCCCCTGCGGCAGTGAACGGTGGCCAGCACGAGGGCGTTCAGCAGCAACAGGGACACCCCAAGGGCTGCCGTGAGGCTCAGGGTTGTCGAGTACGACAAGGGCCCCACGTCCTGGGACTCGCGTTTGTCAGGGGGAGTCTGAGGACCAGTGGCTGCCTGAAGCCATTCGCCACCTCCCTGGCGACTGCGGTTAGACGATAAGCTGCTGCCGTTGGGGCCAAGTCCTTGCAACTCAGGGTCCTGCAGCCTGCAATATAAATATAGACACGTTTTCATACAATCAAGTAACGCCACATGCCTACAAATGTGGTGTCAACTATGAAAATATCAGTTATAAAATTCTGCCAGTATACGAGGCTTATGCGTCCGGTTTGAACAATCTGCACGCTGAAATACAACGACACAATAAGCTCATACAAGATAAAAATACATGCTTCTATACATTGCTATTATTTGAAAACTAGTGGCCCAGGCTGTCATTATAAACGATGGCAAAAATTAGTATACCTCAAGAAACCTCGGTTGTCTCCTGTGCTTCTTACTTTTCAGAGGGCTTCTTAAATGGAGTTCAACATCCTGTCTGTAAAATGAAAATGTGTACTATGTGGCGCACTGAAGTGGCATTTGCGGTAGTACCTTTGCACGTGTCCGAACATGGTCATGGAAGCGAGCTCTGGTCCCTCTGCTGGAGTTCCCGATTGAGACTTCCGTATCCTAGATACCAATTTCGGCGCTCAAATTTCTTCCTATCATATTCCCGTAGAGCGAGTCAAGAAAAATATAGATATACTTATAAATAAAAATACAACGTGAATTATTATATAGTACTGATGCACTTTTCGTGTACCGTCGCCTTCAACATACTTAGGGATGATTTTGAATTTCTTGGGGAAATTGCTAGTTGATTACAATATAAAACTGGTATACTTCTATTCCGTAATCCTTAAATATACAAATCCCTACCGTTATAGCACGTTTTTGTCAAGAAATGATCACTACTTTTGTCAGCAATGAAAAAGGAGAGAGCAATAATTTTGGTGAACTGGTACAATGATAACCGTGCGGTGGGCTAACGTGTGCAATCCATACGAAGATTATTATTTAGGTATATTGTAAATCGGTACCTGAAACGGTTATTTGTTAAACAAAAAGAGCCAAGTAAATTAGAATAACAGTGACTTTGGGCATCGCTTCAAATGTGCCGAGCGCTGCTTGTAATTCAAGTTACATTAGTTCATCGCTAGTGGAAGGAAATAGTTGGGAAAGAAACCCCAAGAACTACTGAGAGAAATTCAAGAGTTGCGAGCCGTGCCAGCGACAGTGAACAACCCCTAAGAGTCCAGTGTACTATCCTTCGAAACAACAGGGAGGTTGCTACACATTAGGTTGCTTGGAGAGTCGACGCTCAAAAGAAGCACCAGAAGAGTTTGCTAAGCAAAAGCTGTAGCCACGACAATAATTGCTCGCTGGACATCATGCATGGTTTCTTTGGAATTTGCAGCTACAGATTGTTAGCAAGAGATGGGTGGTGTAATGTTCCTTGTATCTAATATAATAAAGCGTGAGAAAGATGTGAGTAGTTCAAATAAAGCATGGTATTCCAATTTTTATTTTTAAATCTTATGGAAGTGCATATGATTGAAGTTAAACTAGATTCAACTATCTCGAAGTAATTACAAGCAGCGAAACGCAAAAGTATATTTTCAGTAGGCTTCATCGAATATTTATGAAAATCTCATATTCTATCCGATGATAAATAGGAGTTCCAATAGACATGAATTATTATTTTGAACGCAATTCGTAAGTTCTCAAAAGGATGCTAAAACTTACTGCGTCCTAAATTATTTATTGAGATAAATATCAAAAGTGCTAACGCAAAAATATTCAATACCTCTCTATGTCATATGTTTATAGAGATACTCTAGCACTTTGTTTGACATGAATTTCAATATGAGTCCGTTTCATTTTAATGTGAAAACATTTTAGCCAATCACTGACGAACGTATGTTTTACATCACACATTTGACTTGGTAACCTCCATCGTCAAAGGTTAAAGCTATAGCTATTGCCGTTTTCGATTATTTAGAAATAGTTAAAAAAATATTAATCAAAGAGCAATCTAGTGACTTTTGGTAACGCATAGTGAACCTCTACTGAAGAGAAAAGGATACAAGAAGATATACCAGGCTGTCAAAGCTAGAGTAAACACGGTCGGGAGGGTGTTCAGAAAGTGGAGGAAGACCGAGTCTGTCACGAATTCACGCAGGAGCCGCAGTTCGAGGAAGTTCACTAACACAACAGTAAGGTTAGTTACCAGAAAATAAAACTAGAACCCATTTGTGACTCTTACCGAGATAGGGACGAGTTGCAAAGAGTTAAAGTAACTATTAACCAAGACACCATCAGTCGAACACTTCACCGGGGTGGGATTAATTCGAAATCACAAAGAAAAACTCCTATACTGAAGGAGAAACTTGTTTTTATCGTTGCTAACAAGTATCTAGAAAAGTCGGACACATTTTAATATTCTGTTGTGTGAGCTGATGAAATGAAGGTAGAAATTTTCAGACGCTCCCCTAAAAGCCATGTTCGGAGAAAGAATGGATTAGCCTATGCTTCAAGAAACACAATACCAACTGTTAAATTTGTAGGGGTTTGTGTTATGGCTTGGGGTTGCTTCCCTTCACGTAGAACTGGAGAATTGAAGATCTTCCAAGGAAAAATGAGTGTCATCAGGCATAGAGATATTCTCACGAAAAAAAAAAACTTTTCAAGTCTATTTCTTCCAATACAATCTGAGGGTGATGGCGCATTTCAAAAAGATAACCACCCAAAGCACACGTCGAAATTATAATGCAAAATTGGTTTAATGACCATAAAATTACCGTAGTGAAAGGGCCCAAACTGTCAATTAAACTAAGCCCGATAGACAATTTGTTGAGATTCTCAAAATCAACACCCATATCTATCAATATCAATGATCTAAAATTTTTCTGCGTTGAAGAGTGGTCCCGTATAATAGCTGAAACTTGTATGGAGCTCACCTGCAAATATGTAAACAGGCTCAAAGCTATAAAACGCAACAAGGGACTTGCAATTAAATATTAAAGGCATGTTTTGAATACTTTTGCGTCAGCTCTTTTGACACTTCTCTCCATAAGTATTTGAACGTAATGATTTTATGGCATCTTTATCAGAACCTAAATAATTCATGTCCAGTTGAGCTATTATTGATTAGAATTTGAGATTTTTACAATAACTCGATGGATTGAATACTGCGGGTTTCACTGTATTTCTGATAGCACACTAGTTTTCCAGCTGTCGATAGTCGCTAGTATGTTCATGCCAGCCTTGTGTTAATAGTTCAGTACATAAAGTGCTATCGTTAATAATGTTTCGAAGGCACAAAGAAATAAAACTAAAGCACTGGGTAAGGCTCTTGCGTCGGTTCAGCTGCGTTATGCAACAAAAAGTCGTGTACTGTAATACATCTACTGCAACGCCTCCCAATTCAAGGCAATCAATGACGAAACATTGATTATAGACTCACCATTTTGGTGACTGGAAGATGTTATTCTAGGAGATTTATAATACCATTTTTTTAGCTAAGTTAGACAAAAGACCTGATGACATAATTATAATAAACATTCCGCAGTGGTTTTATCTTTTCAAATACAAAACTAAAATTTGCCACGTACTACCCTTTTAAGAGGTTGTGTCTTTTTGCTGTACAAACAATAGACATACTTTTGAAGTCTACACCAACTTTGTTTCTTGCCATGTGAAGGTTTTTCTGTGCCAATGAGAGCTATAGTATTCATGTACAGACTAAGAACCGAGTCATCCGACCGTGCAACAATCTGCTATATTTATTCCTGGTTCAGTGTAAAACGTAAAGTAATCGTTAGAAAAACTGCTATCATGATGTTCACAGCAGAGAAGCCCAAACTTTCTAACAAATCTTTCAGTCAGTTGGCAAAAGAACAAGCGTTTTACTGTTTATAAGAAAGAATAACACCCAAGCTACTCATCAGTTCAGCCATCCATATGCTCTAAGACCTTCCACTTCTGCATTCGTTTATAGCAAATAACAGTGCAAACTTAACCACAAACGTATCCTTTCCGCAGTTCCAAGACTAACCTTTTTTCGTTTGGTCGCTTCGATAAAATCCCAAACGTATTCAGCAGATTCTCTTATATATGTTCCAAGACTCTGCTTTCTTTCGCTGCAGATAAAATGCAAAGCTTAGCTCGCCGCTTACGCGTTCAGCTGGAATGCTTGCATCCTTCAGTCTTTATGAACGCGGGTCATTGATTTGAAAATATGAGCGAACCGAGCTTCTATGATCCACTGTGGGTGAGGTACAGGGCTTCTCTTACACATGGGTCAATGTCTATGGAAGGTTTTCGGTCTAAATATCGTACTGCTCATCAACAAGATGCCACATAAGTCTAAAAGACCACTGCCATACTTGGTGTTCGCTGAAGACGATTCACTGACGTAATACTGGTTAAGAGCTGCTGTCGTATATCCAAAGCTCTTAACTGCTGAGAGAAAATTATCTACTCATATCACGTACAGAAAAAAAAACTGGAAATCAGCTACAGAAGGTGTGCAAGAAGCTGAGGCTGCGTTACGCATGCGTGTCTGCTCTATAAATGTATCTCACAATTTCCTGTCCCGTCGACACCTGGTACCCATTATCCAGACAGGGGCTCAAGTATCCGCCCTTGTGTTTCAATGAAAGAAAAAGAAAGCGTCGAGTCAGGGACTCGATGTGGAGACCTAGGGGTAGAGTGGCGGCGTGGTAATCTCTAGGTTCCTTCAGGGAATCCCTGCTGCGACTCTATGTATTTTTTAAATTAAAACACAAGGGCGGGCGTTAAGCACCGCCAGCATAATGCCAGGTGCTTGACAGGACGGGATTCTGACAGATTTTTCCGGTTGTTAACTACTCAGGGTAGACGGATGAGCTCCCTCATATACACGTTAATACACGTTAATATCTTCGCCATGATGCAGCGGGTAGCACTAGCACTTCGCGTGCTTGCGGTTCTATTCTGCTGTGGTAGCCTAGGGTTAGAGTAGCAGCGTAGTAATTTCTAGATCCCATATCAAGTCCCTGGCTCAATTCTTTCTATTCAGTCTTTACAATATATGTATGTTTGTAATATATGACCGCACCATAAATGCAAGTAGATCGTTTTAGAGATTATAATCTATAATGGTACCGTAGCATGTACTATGTGACTAACATCATGATTTGTTCATATTGATGAATTTCTATTTGTTGCACCTTCTTAAAGCTTATGGTAAATATAAGCTGGCCGAACAAAAAATTAGTCACCTGTTACAACATGAAGCCTTGAACGAAACTTGTGTGCAAGGGGCGATACAACCAGGAGGTGGGTCTCTCATATTCTGAGGCTGTACTCGGAAGTGGTCCTTTTGGTTCAAATAACCATCAAACTGAATAAGGAAAGCTAAATTTATTTGTTAAAAGACCAAGCTGTGCCATTTGCATAGTATCTGCATCAGTATCGATCTGTTACTTTGTCGGCAAAGTCTCCAGACAAGAACCTCATCGAGCATTTATAAGATCATCTTGAATAAGTTAGGCGCTGAGAAGATCCTCCACGGAGTTCATTGGCTGATTTAAGGAATCGATTGATGCAGGAGTCGTTCAAAATGGATCAAGTGTACATTAGAAATCTTGTAGGCTCAATGCTTTCCAGAACTGCTCTTGCTCGTGAAACACCTACACCTTATTAGTAACAGGTGACTATTTTTTCTCCGGGGAGCTTATTTCAAATTAGAAATAGAGTAATTAAAACAAGAAAACTGAGAAGACATTCTAAATAATCGCTCAAACGGAAATCCAGAGCCTAAAATATTTTGAATCATTAAACACACCTTTCTTCATATCGAATTCGCCTTCTTTATACGATACAGTTCAATGTACTGTAATTCGAACATGACACAATATGTACAGCTACATTTTGCCATATTATAGAGGAAACAAATGGTTAAGGCATATTATTATAAACACCTTGCTCAGATGTGACTGTAACTGTATCTACTCTAGGTAACATCGAATGTATAATATAAGACTTTGGGAGTTGTTGAAATAATCTAATCAAGGCAAATAGCCCTGCCAGACGATCGGGAGGGGGGGAATAGTTTGAATGACTCAACGAGAAAACAAGACACCCGGGAACATTTTTTTTAGTTATGTTAAGAGGATAAAGAACACAAAACATGGACGATAGAAAATGGAACAATAATGGTTTGTTGAAGAATTGTAGTATTGTACATTTAAATCGCGTCGTTCTTACTGCAAACGACTGCCATGATGTGGCGCACTGCGGCCAGGCTCGTGTCTCTGGGCGGTAAACAAACCGCCAGTGATGCCCATGCCACGAGCGCTCAATGTAAGTAATATAACAACTACACCCAAGCTATGCATCCTTGAACATAAAGCTGCAAATTTAATAAAGCCGTCAGGGGAACTAATTAGTATAATCTCCTGATGTTTATTGCCAATTAAAAAGAAAAATCTAGTGATAAAACGATTTTACTGTTTGCAAAGTTTCTCGGTAAAGAAAATGAAACGTGTGATTCTTAATACAGCAATAAAGGAAATGCATTGTGTTTATGATGAAGAATGAAGAAAAATTTCCATTATTTTTTCTACCATTAAATAGCAAAAGCACAATTATTCCCGTGTTCAGGAAATAACTAGGCACAGTGGGCGTTAGCTCGAGTCTTCTCTTATTGCAATGTTAACAGCTACGTTCTGTTACCCGGTGTGGTGAGTAGTGGTGGGTGACACGGTGGTGGGCGGCAGCAGCGGCCGGGGCCTGGTGGGTCCGGAGAATGTATCGGTCCGGTGGTGGTCGGGCAGCGTGTGGTAGGGCGAGTCCGGTCCGTGCCGGGCCCCTACACTCTCAAGGGCCGGCAGCAGCCACGTCCATAGGGCCACTCTGCCCGAACGGTAGTGTGACCGCACCCTTGCCCTTTGCAGTCCTGCAGAAATAATATTTAGTATTGCTGATAATTTCTTGTGTAATGACAAAGAATAATTCTCAGTTCGTATAGAATTAGTTCCACGCAGCAGCACGTCCATAGAACTGCCCCACTTGACATGGCTGAGCCCTTGCTTTTATAGCCCTGAGCAACTGCTAGTTAGAAACTTATGATATGTATATGTATTTGTGGTTAGAGCCAGAAACGGCATAATATTATCATTCGATGATTTCCATGTTACCAAGGATCCGTTACGCTCAGCAGTACTGTTAAAATACAATTATTGCCTCACTAGAAGCATTGTCCGGTGAAAAAAGACTTCCTAGAAGCAACTGAATCACGCAATGAATATATTTGATAGGTTTAATACACACTGACACATTTGATACAATACAAATATCTGATAAAGTAGTACTATACACTGCTGATTAATATATCTGCGTAGCCACTGAAAGTTAAACAAACTTTTTGGGCAACACAGAGCAGAAGCTAATACAATTGCATGATGTATTCTTTGAAACGTTTTTTTTTTTTAACATTATTAGAAATGGGATCTAATAAATACTCATGAAGTTTATTGAGAAGCATTGCAATTTAAAATACTGTAGCGCATTTTTCAACGGTAACACGCACAGTTGGGAGATTGAGAACTGAATGTCTCATTTCGTAATTTTGTTGGGGAATAAGGGCACTGAAATACTTTAAAAATACTTCAGGATGATTATAAAATACAAATCGGAAAATTTAATTAAGGAATAGTTGTAAACATCCTGAATTTGCAACATTTGTAAAGACGAGTACATTTCACAGCAACTCATTACAGGCGCATTGTTTTCGTTACGTCAAACACGGAGTATTCGCCTAAGTATATTATTCAATACTACTTCAATTTTGTGAATGCGACAACGTGGGGTTCCGCCCCAAATGATGATATTCTGGACCAGCACTGAATGAGCCGATGAGTAATAAACTATTTTTAATGATTCACTATCAACATAATTAGATATCGCATAGATTACGCCGAGAACCCTGCTAAAATTACTACCCACGAGTTCAATATGGGACTGAAAACACAGCTTTTCATCCAGGCTGAGTCCAAGATATTTTTTGAGGCACCCACTCAAGTAGATTATTGCTAAAGACAATAGGTGGCAACAGTAGTGAGTACAGGGGGAGAATAGCATTACTTTTTTTTCTCCTGGGCAGTTAATCTATTTTGACTTAACCATTCAGACAATACATTTAACATAAAATGTTGGCATATCAGTTAGAGTAGCTTGAAAATTAGTGCTATTGACGTAGAAAACTTCGTCATCCCCATACAATATACAATTGATACTGTGGGTATTTTTATCATTAACAAAAATGTTAAATAATAACGGGCCTAAAATGCTTCCTTGGGGAACGCCCGAATGAATAATAGGCAATACGTGCGATTTGGCATCATTATAGAGTACTACATATTGTAGTACAGTATCCAAACGCCGTAATGAACTAGTTTGTATATAGTAAAAGTGACTTATCTACGATATCGAACGCCTTTCTAAGGTCAAGAAATAAGGATTTACCATAAGTTATATCGTGGAAGCATTTCAGACAATCTGTTACGAGTTGAAAAAAATGCTAGCGTAGTATTTAGATTTGGTTCGAAAGCCAAACTGCTTTCCACTAATTACCCTATGTGATGAAATAAAATTTGATAATCTAGAATGAATAGCTTTCTCTAAAATTTTATTCAAGATAGTTAACGTAGATATTGGTCTATAATTAGCCATATCATTTGGACTTCCAGACTTGAAGATAGGAATAACACGAGCATGTTTCAATGCATTAGAACCAATGCCGTTCTCAAAGCACAAATTGAAAATATGACAAAGAGAATAAGCAATACAATGTATAACTTTAAGCAGTAATTAACGATGAATCTCATCGCGACGACAGCGGTTATTCCTAAATGATTTAAGAATATTAACAATTCATTTCGACAGGCAAGTCTGAAAATAGAATCAGTAACAACAGAATTCCTATTGATTGTGAAATTTCTTTCTTGGGGAGGGAGAGCCTCCACCAGTAGCTTTCCTACTGAAGTAAAATGTGCATAAATAAGTTAGCTGGTTGTGCGTCAGGAGAACACTGAGAACAGACTTACGTTTGGTTTCTCCATCAAAAACATCATTCAGTACCTGTCATAATTTACGAGATGATTTTCTGGACTCAATGATTTTGTTTCTATAATAGTATTCTTTACATTTTCGTATTAGTTTACTTAATATATTCCTCTACGATGTATAGCGTATCTTTGCTATTATTCGACGTTTGAATATCCTGAGCAATCGAATTTTTTTCTAAGTAGCCCCTTCTGCGAGAGCTGTGGTATGAGGGAAATCTTACTATTCATAGCCCTAAGAAATTCTCAACTGACATTTGTTTTTGCATAATACCGAAAGAATATCATAATCAGCAGCCTGAATTATGTCTAACTGAAAATGATACAGGGAAGGAAAAAATTGTCTCATCTACAGAAATGCTACTACAAGAAATGACTAGAACACTCTGAGAGCACATACCTCGACCAAGAAAGGTGGCGCCAACGAAAAATTGAAATTGGTCCTGAAGTTGGGGTTCAATTCTTATCATCACCAAACTTGTTCATTTAAGCCCCGTGACAGATATAACACCTTATGTAATTGTTTTGAATATTCAATCTTAATTTTCTCAGTTATGTTGTGGAAAACATTTTGACGAACATAAGTCAAGTACACAAACGAACGAACTGATCATCGCTAAAAATTTGGTAATTTTTGCCATTAATATCTCTAACAGTTCCTACAAATTTCATGATGATTCGTTCCTGAGTTTTCAGTAATGCTACTGACAAACATTGGCAAACACACAAACAGACCAACCGATAATCACCAAAATTTGGTCATCTGCGTCTCTAAGCATATTTAACAATTCCTCCAAATTTTGTGAGAATCCGCTCACAACTTTTTGAGTTACGTTACTGACAAAGATAAAAATATACACAGAGAAAACAAGCAACTGGACCAACAGATCAATACAAACATTTAGTCAATTACACCTAGTTACAACGTCAACGTTTCCTGCAAATTTCATAAAAATCTCTTCATTCCGTTTTGACTTATGCTGACAAATATGTCAGATAGACAAACAAACAAACGGTTGAATGGATCTTCATCAGAGTTACTTATCTGCACTCCTAACTTATCTAACATTCCTGCAAATTTCATAAAAATCATGGTTATCGTGGTGACAGACAGACCGACCAACAAATAGACAAACTCGACAAGGACATAATCACCTTGGCTGGGGTAAACGTTGATAGCGTATTCCCACAATAATTCATACAGCGAGCTGCTTGAATGCATAATTCATGGTAGGATTTATGCTGCTGTTTAAAAAAACGCTGAGCAACACTGTGAAAAGAATTAATTATTCATCTGTACTGCACAACATGGTAAGACAAAGATTCATATCTATAATCTTTGCAGCTCTAAATACTTTCAAAAAACTGCCTCGCCATCCCCCGTTCTGAAGGAATTGTTCATAGAGGCTCCTGGCATCTTATTTTTATTGCAACGCTTTCTTAAATTCTAAAATTTGTGTGTATGGGTGTCTGTATTTTTGTTCAAGAGTTCCATACGATGGAGATGCACAAATTTGCTCGTGTCAACAGTGAACTGATTTCTTATTTTAATCACACTGGTAAACTTACGTTCCTTTGAGCATGAAATATTACTTAAATGGAAAATTAGACTGCGCGGGATTAGTATTTTTCCTGGAATAGCCAAGGAAATGTAGCCTTAACCAAAATAGAATGACATTTGTGATATTTTGTACAATGATAATTATGACAATAATTTTAGAGCAAATAAGCAAAACTGTAACTAACGATAGAACTCGCAGTTCGTTTGTCGAAAGCTTCCGTTGTTCCTCGCAGAGAGATAGGCAACAAAGACGAAAGGCGTTTTTTTGCCAATGCTAAAAATTTCACAAGTGATACCATTCGTCCATGCAATCATGGCATGACAGTCATTTGGCGGTATCATTTCTTTCTGACTCCATCATGACGATACTAGCTGGACCCGTGAAAATTTTCACGGTTTACCAACATTATTTTGAGTGTTTGGAAAATTTCTTCTACCGGTATGCTTGTTGTTGGATTTTAATGTAATTAGTTGCACATCTAATTTAAT
>LQNS02278143.1:36879752-36924242 GCA_001587735.2 Parhyale hawaiensis | reverse complement strand
GCTGACAATAGTCGAAATGTGCCGGAGGAATCGCCGTAATGAGTCGTGCGCACAGCGATTGACTGTGCCGGCCGATTGTCGAAATGAGCTGTAAAATTCGGCTCAAAAAAGGGACATGGCGACTCGTACACCTCAATTCTACGACGATTCCCCGACACGTGCTACAGCAATTATCTGCAGTCGCACGACTGTTGCTCGACGATTTATTTTGCCTGGGTGATGGAACTACACGACAACACAACTGCAGAATCTCCTGGCACATTATCTCAAGTCCAGTTAGCTGATAATGTGACTCCCATATACCTTGAAGGAATCAATGCAAAATTCTGAGCCTGTACACATATCAGAGTTTTGTTCAAGAATTATGCTGATGGCACACGCTACATTCTTCATTATGTGTTTTTTTTTCTGGACTACCTCTGGTAGTTGCTTCAAAATACCGAGTTTTTCGCATTATTTCGTCAGTAATTTACAGTAAAGTAACTATCACCGTTTTGTAAACTCATTTAACTTGTATATCTGCACAATATATTGATTTTAATTCGTAATCATTACTTGTCGGCAAGAGTGTAATTTCCGCTGTCTGTTGAACTACACATTATTGCCAATGGTGACTTCATTATTTCATAAGTAATGATCATTACTGGCAGGTAATTGCACAGAACTGCTCTGTAAATTCATCAAATGGAGCATTTATGTAAACCGCCGCACTTACTCCTGATGTATGGCCCAATAAACATCGCAACTCTCTAATTTATTAAATCAATGAGCGCGACCTCTGCACAATATTGCCCACTTGTGTTCCAGTGGTCACATAGATGCTTTGTGGTGCGCAGTGATGCAAATACATTGTGATTTGGAGAGAAATATTGCTCACTGTACCAATGATCTATTTGTCTTGTTGGTAGTGTGCTTGAAAGGTAATCAATGTGGCAAACAGGTGATATTAGCGTTGAGAGTATGGGTATGATAAAAAGACTATTTTAGTAATTTGAAGAGTTTCTGCCAGGGATTTTTATTTCCTTATGCAAAATATTTACACGCTAATGGCAATGTGATAACACTTAAAATATATACTGCTACTTCTTTTCTTCTAATAGTAGCTAGCACCAGTTCGGGTAATGTGTCGTATAAACTCAATAAGACTTCAACACAATTTATTTTGTAACAATAGAACTAAGAAACCCATAGTTGTCATGCAATCAATGATATTTCAAAGATATTCCGCATTTGGACGAGGTACGCTTTGTTCGATAAGCAAGTCTGAGTTAGAAGAGGCGCAGTAGCTGACGCGTGTATGTGTAAGGCATGGATTGGTTTACTCAAATAAGTGAAAATCCCAAAATTCGAGAGTGCACTCAATACCCTTGTTCCAAAATCTCACTGTAATATTGTTATCTGATTTTGAAGAGGTCTGGAGCAGTCTAACTGCCAGCGCCTCCAAGTCATATGTAAATAGATGCACAGTTTGCCTGCCCAAACTGCCGGAAAGATCTTACAGAGCGGCGGGAGTGTTTTCCCTTAATATCCTATTGCTTTTCAGTTAAGCTTGCGCCAGCACTTATCGAATGATTATCGGTTTATTATTTTCTGTGGAGCCAACAATAATTTAGCATTATTTATTATACATCTTATCACATGACTGCATGTTAAACTATCCAATCAATGTGATTTTTAAGTTATTTCAAGTACGTTATTTCCAACATAATTATATGCATTATAAAACAACATTATGAACTATGAAATCCTGCTATGCTGCGTTTCAGTGCATATTGCCTGAAAAGTCGGTTCTTAAATGAATGTTAATTCCTAATCTACAAATCAGACAATATAATAAACACCGCCGTGAGTTTATTTGTTAATATATTTGTATGTTTCGTGTTCCCCTCTTGAAGAAATAGGAGAAAAATAGGCCAGGTTGCAGATTTTGTAATTAAGTTGCGTTTTCATGGAGATCGATGACCAGATTGTAGAAGATGGCGAAGGTGGGATCCTTATTCCTTTATTAACTCAATGCACTTCTTGATTGAAACACTCCTTACAGCTTCCCTTAGCTGTTTATCTGTCCACTATAGTCTGACCAGCCCACGAAGGCGGCTTAGACGGGGCATGAGAGATTGCGCATGTGTCATATTTCGTACTTAGATAAAATTTATCTTTCTATATTTTACTTTTCCAATATATATAGAATTATCTTGGACTGTTTTCAAAGTTAGAATTCTAATTAGCATTGAATAATGGCAACAAATTTCTTGAAAATGGTAAAATAAAACAATATTTCGGAAACTTGACAGCGAAGAATTTGTGAAGCCTTCATTGATCATACTTTCGTTATTACAACTGCTAATCTCAGCACCCTGAGATGGGCGTTTACGGCTTCACAGTCTCTTAGTATCGAACCTTTTTTTTGTTCTCTGAAATGGAGAAAGTACATTGCTTATTGCCGGCCGATCAGCAACGTTCAAAGTAATAGCTTCGATTCCGGATTATGGATACGGTAGGATAGCCTATACAGGTTCAATGGTTTTCGCTTAGGGAAAACTGTTTCATCTACCATTGAATTAAATTTGAGAGAATAGCTGACGCAACGAAATTATCTATGGGAAGAAACAAAGAATCAAGATGCATCAGAGTACTAATGGAAGCTTCAGATATCTTCAGTGCTGCGATTTCAACTTCGGCGATGCAAAGTGCATTCAGACATAAATAAGGTCGCCCGATACTTCGCCAAAGATTCACTGTATGGAGAAGATAATACTCGTACAAATCAGATTCAGCCTTCGATATTTTCATCTTTTGAATTATTTCAACTGTCCCTGGTTAGACAAATATCAGTGGTGTGAAATTTACCTTCGCAATTGCAACCATGATTCAGAGCGTATCATAGGTACCCACCTAGGGTGACTATATAGCAACATAGTAACATTGTTAATTGCATTAAAATTTTGAGTTCGAAAGACGTGCAGGACGAAACTAAATATCTTGTAGGCAATGCTTTCTTGACCCGTAGTCGATATCGCTCCCAATAAATACGGAGAACCCGAAAAAAAAAATTGCTGCCAAGAAACCCTCGTGGTGTTTACCCGCCTGCTGATCGCTGAAGAATATCATCAGCAGTTCAAGTTTTGATGAAGGAAGCCTCAGAAGAGAGTACAAATCACGACCCAAGAGATTACTTTGAAAAGCTGAATTTATCTGCATTGAGTAGACTTCATCGAAAGCAAAGAAAGAACGAAATTCAGATGTACGTTTTCCATCATCTTCAACCTGGCCTATTTTCTACCAATCTGTTTTCAATGGATTGAGAGGAAGACCAGAGCCTCCAACCTGGGCTACTTTCCGCCTATCATTTTTGTTTGAGCGTGACAGAAAATAGATAAATAAATAAACAAACAGATTAATAGATATCGGTGTTTATTATATTGTATATTTTCTGCCACGCTTTAAGAAAACAGATTGACGAAAATTGGGCCAGGTTGGAGACTGTGGTCATCCTGTCAGGCTTCATTGAGAACTAATTGGTAGAAAATAAACCTGGTTGCAGTTGATGGCAAACGTATCTTACTTCAGCAACAGTGGAAATTCAAACAGTGAAGATATCAAAAGCTTCTCTTACCGCTGCTATGAAGTCTGATTTGTATGGGCATTGCCTTCTCAATACATCGAATCTATGGCAAAATATAGGGCGACTTTATATTTGAATGCACTTCTTGTATTGCTGAAGTTGAAATCGAAGCACTGAAGAAGTCTGAAGCTTCCATTAGCCCTCTCATGCATCTTGATTCTCAGTATCTTCCCACAGATAATTTCGTAGCTTCACTTATTCTCACAGCTTTATTGAAATCGTCGAAGAAACAGCTTTCGCTAAGCAAAACCATTGAACGTATAAGATATCCTGGGGTGTCCATGATACCAACTCGAAACTATTTTAAGTGTTGCTGATCGGCCTGCAAAAAGCAATGAATTTTTGAAAAAGGGAGAAAAAAGTTTCGATGCTTAGCAGTTGTCAAGCCATGAACGCTCATCTCTATGTGCTTTTAAATTAGCAATTGTATTAACGAAAGCATAATCAATGAAGATGGGTCATCACATATTCTTCACTGTCATTTTTGACAACGCTGGCACTATAGTGTAGTAATGTTTTGCTGATTCGGCAAAAGCACACGTGATTTTTCAGATGTATAAATCTACGGATTTCACGACTAACAGTTAAGTATCTATGTTTGAGTTACAGTGAAATTGACTATCGGGAAACTGAATGCCAAATCGTGAAGATCGACATCGAAATTATTGTAGTTCAAGTTGTCAATACTAAAATAACCTTTATGATACCTATAAAAGTATATTTATTTATGATTTCAGTTCTCTTCTTGATCACTTTCTTCAAGTAAATGCATTTTCTGATATATCCTTTTGTTTTCCTTACATAAGACTTTTTGCCACATTTTTTTTCCTTAACCCCAACTTCGGCATTGTTGTTCATTTCCCAGGTGAGCGTGTTGTGCACAATACAGTATGGAATGGTATGGTATTGAGATAGAACTAAACTGTTTACCTGTTGTAGTACAAGGGACAACAATATCGCATTCATTACCACTTTAGAATTAAAAAGCTGAAAATGGCAGCCATAATTTCAACATATCGCTCAGTGTGACCACGATAAAGTAGAAAGTTATGACAAATGAAAGCAGTCTGCCCTATACTCCAGAATGAGTTGTTTAAATTAGAACTCCAATAAAGAGGTTTGCTGTATAGACTTACCTAACTCGAGGTAACGTCTGTTGAGTGGGTCGAAGAGCTCCCAGAGAGGGGTGCGGTACGGTGGTCGGCCGGGGGACTCCCTGCTCAGCTCCGCCAGCGCCGGATCGTTGGGGTTACTGAGCGAATACATTAATTATATTGGACGTGTTAATAGACCACATGCATCGCGGGATACCTAATAATTAGGTGTTCTCCAAGGAACTGCTTAAATATTATTAGGTGGACAGAAACGGGATAAAATGAATAAAATGTCATACTGACTGTTTCGATCTAGTCTGTATCTATAGCAGAAAAGTGCAATTGAAAAAATAATGAATTTGTTGTATTCAATCAAATACATTACCATGTTACTAATATAGTATTATGAAGTAATAAAAAGTCAAATACTTCTCTGTGTAAAGAAAACGTGCTCACAATGTAATATTTCTGTGAAGTAAAATTCGACCTTTTAATGTTTGTTTGCTATCTTTGTATATCTTCTATATCTCTGTTGATATTTCAGAGCTGTAATAAAAACTTGAAAGTGATTGTTTCAGGTTAGTAATAATAATAATAAACTTCATTTAAACTTAATTAGGCATTATCATACTGATATGCTACATGGTACACAAGACGTTGTATCTTATTTCTAGGTTACAAACAAAGAACCTCGGTCAGGCAACAGTATGCTCTGCCATGTACATATTAGCTCGTTTGTAGCCGGGACTGTACCGATGACTTATTTATGAGTTTTTAGTATTCAATCCTGTATTTTAGGCTCAAGGCACATTTCCTGGTCCTGACTTTGAAACAATCAGTGCAAATACTTTGGAGAAAATATTAGATTTGCACTATTAGACCTGAGCACACTCATTAATATGCGGAATATGTTGCAAGCGATCAATAGATTTCTTTTTAAAGTTACACCAAAGTGAGTTACAGTACAGGAGCTGTCATTCGATGTCTCCAGAGCAGTGACCGAATTTCCGAACTAACGTGTTACCAACTACTTGGAGCTTCAGCGTTTCTTTCTCTATATCCTGGTCATCACGAAAATTATCAGCGATTTTGTGACCCAGGTAAGAGAAGTTGTTTACGTACGTAAGCTAGACACCATTGAAAATAGAATGTTTATGACCAGGCAGGCTTCTACTCCTAGGCCTAATATACACGCACATTATTTTTACCGCATTATACGCAATACACAGATTATTCGAATTCACGTGGCTCTCGTAGATTGCAAGCAACTTTTGTAATCCTGTAGCATGGGGAGAGGCAGGCCCCATGTCGTCAGCATAACTAAGGTCATTAACTGCTTTATTGTTAATATTACAGCCTCGTAGTTGTTCTTACCACAAATAGGAGATTAGATAAAGAAGGGTAGGAAATACGAGGGAGCTTCTACTACTTTACAGATTCTACAATAGCATTTCCTTGTCAGGCCTGGTACACTCCTGCCTACGTTGACTGTAAAAACAATAGTACAATGTAGAAGGAGTAGCCAGCCATTTTAAGCTTGACGCACCAATGCTGCAGGTTGTTCGCTGGCTTCGATCTCTCTACAGATGCGCTGTCACTGTGGCTAGTGTCGGTTGTGTTACACTTGGTGGAGGTATTTAGGAGCTCAAGATCTTTGTTTTCTTATTTGAAATAGCGGGGATGGTGACTGTCTGTTATCCATAAAGGATGGCGCCAATATCCAAATTTTGCTATCATTTGTTAGAGAGTGGGTGGTGACACATCGCGGTTCTAGAGAGTAGCTATCTGATAACGCGGTTTGGACGCGTTTTCTTCGGTACCTACTGAAGTGCAGGCAAAAACACCTTGAGATCTTTGGATCATCAAAATTTTAAATATACTATTTGGATTCGATATCAAAAGAACGCATCCGCACCAAAGAAATTCAGCATGCAGTGCAGCTAGTAGTCTTAGACATAGGAAGATCAAATTTTTGTCAATATTATCATTATAATAATTGAAAGACACTGTACATAGAGAACTTGACTCGGATTATTAAAAATGACCAATCCACAATATAAATTGTTGCAGCAAGTATTCGCTTCATGGAGAGTTCCATTTTATGTGATGTAAATTATAAATTAAGCTACACGAGTCCCTTTGAAGTAACTGATGCGACAAAAGGCGTAACATAACCAAGCAAAGCAAACCATCGGGAGCGTGCCCTAAAGCTTTAAAGCATGATTGCAATACTAGAAGCCATCAATCATCTAAATTAATTATACTCGTATGTATCACACGAACCGTAGCAATTTTGCAGAAGGGGTATTGATGAAATTTATGTCTCTGCAATTAAATAATGCGTCTGGTGATGACGGGGCGTAAGTGTAAGAAAATAAAAAATAGTAATAATTTTTATGGTAAATCATGAATTGTTTATTGAAGTGCTGGCAAATAATCGGAAACAAATTGGTAGCATTTCAGAATGAATGAACTTCTATGCACTTGAATGCTGTTATAAGTACAGTGCATATAATATTATTCAAAACGAACAAAATGAGCACTTATTTATGTGGAGCGTTTGCGTTTCATCACATTTATTATTTAACAATTTTTTGTAAGCTTTAAATATATTTCGGCTTAGGCCCTTCTCGTACAAGTACAGTGTCGATCTGAGTGTAGGCCTGGTGATAGATTTTAGGTTCTTCCAATATCACAATTAATATATTACTAGCTATTATTATATTGTACTATCATATAGTCACAAAACAAGAGAAAAGCTAAACTAAGGAAAGTTTCATATAATAAATATAAGGTCGACTAGTCTAAAATTAAAATTTGACGATTCGGGACGCCCCTTCCTATCATCAGAAAATAAAGGAAATACTGTTAACTACAAAAGGAAAAATTTATTTAGAACAATTGAATTACATTTCTTAAACCTAAAGCCCATCTCAAAATGCCTATCATAGGCCTAATATTTCTTTTCCTTTTGAAAATTAGATTCATGGGGCACAAACCAACAACTGCTACAATATTCAACAGATATGGACCACACGGTATTTCAATTTTTTTTAGAAAACATGAAAAGTTCACCAAGAAACTTAAGAAGTCAAAACTACACCTCCATTTCCTCTTCTGCTGTAAAGCTTACCCAGTCCCCCCCAAAATTTCTCAGCTTGCGGTTATACAGGCAATCGCTTCAAAACAGTCAGTTATACAAATCATGGCAATCTAAACTACTAGACATCGAAATTCGAACCCAACAGAGTAATGTTACCCAACACGTAATGTCAGCTAATTACTATAATTATATCGCAAATACAAAATAGTTTTTCGCACCTTGACCGTTTCAGTTTGGTACATTTTGTGCAACGTAACAATCAATAAAAAATTATAGATACAGTGAAAGCGGTTCATAGCAGAAAATTAAACACATTGGGCGCATCCCGTAACGGCATAACCTAACCTCCTGCAACCTTGACAACGTCATTTTTAACTACTCTTATGTAACTCTTCAACTGCGTCTTAATTTTCTGTTGTCATTCGGTCTAGAGTTTTGTCTGCCTGTATTCAAACCTAATTTTTATTGACATTTCACAACCTTAAAGAATCTAGCCAACAGACTCCCATATTTTCAAAATCTGACCTGTCACTTCCATCAAATTTTAGCAAGGAAAATCCTATTGTAGTCTGCAGACCGGACAAGGGCAAGGGAATAATTTGTCATCTTGAACAAGAACGAATACGATAAAAAAATGAATAGCATCTTATCTGACACAACAAATTTCACCCTCTATGAAAAACACACCGATGCTTCCAAACTTACCCTCAAATTCATAGACATAATCGACAGATTTCCGATAAAATTACTAGACCAAGATATTATCTCTAAATTAACGTACTGCTCCCTCTATAATTCTGGTGCTTCACAAGGTATTATGTACGGTCTTCCCAAAGTACATAAAGCCAATGTCCCTCTATGACCAAATTAGCCGCGTATAATACACCATCCTACCCAAGAGCCAAATTCCTTTTGCCATTACTGGAGTCTCTTACAACTAATCAATTTACCTTGCGCAATTCTTATGAATTTAAAGACTGTATCAAAAATTTTCAATTACCACCCAACGCGTACTTATCTGGTTTCGACATCACTTCCCTGTTAACCAATATATCCTTAGACGAAACAATAGGGATTATATGTGACAAACTATTTGCTGATACGGATTCATTTCACAACTTAGACCAACCCACCTTTTGGAATCTTCTCAATCTGGCCATCAAAGATTCTTTTTTTATTTTCAGCAATAGGCTATTCAAGTAAATCGATGGAGTTTCCATGGGCTCCCCGCTCGGTCCCTCTCTAGCAAATATTTTTTATGTCATCACGAAGCAATGTGGATTAAGGACTGCCCGAAGAATTTCAAACCCGATCACCATAAATGCTATGTAGACGATACTTTCCTCACCTTCAAAGACCCAGCTCATTCAGACGTATTCCAAGAATATATAAATAGTAAACATCCCAACATAAAGTTCACTGCTGAAAAAAGATCAAATGGTTCTACAGCAGTTCTGATACCCTAGTTACAAATCAAGACTCAACACTGACCTCTTAGAGTCTACAGAAAGCCAACTTTCTCAAGCCTCGGAAGCAGCTTTTCAGCCACTGCTATGATCAATTCAAATTAAATCCAAAGAAAACTCTACTGTTTAGAGCATATCATTTGTCATCCTCTTACTTGGCATTTTCGCACGAAATAGACTTTCTTCGAACATTCTTCATGAATAACGGTTATCCACATCACCTTTAAGATCATTACTGCAAACTTTTTCTCGACAAACTCTTTGGTCCCTGCATTACTAAGCCTACTGCTCGCAAATTAGATTTTTTTCCACTCACTTCCATACTGTAGCAGAGCCTCTGTCACTACAGTAAACTCTATAAGAACTTTCCTTTCCGAAGCGTACCCATATATGAATTTTAGGTTCTCTTACAAAAGAACACTTTTATCTTAGAATCATATTTTAAATCCAAAAACAAACCTCCCACACCTCTTCTGTCTAGTGTTGTCTATAAACTTCAGTGCAGAGGCTGCTACGCTTCGCACATTGGCAGCGCTGGACAGCATTACAAAGCCCGCGTTATCAACATTTAGGTATATCTAGTAGAACAGGTTTACCCCTAGTCAAACCTTCCCATTCGGCTCCCCGTCTTCATGCAGAACAAAGCAATCATCCCATTAGGAGGATAGACTTCATCATCATTGATTTTTCAGCCCCAATAAAACTGACAACTTTAGAATCTCTTTACATCCATAAAACAAAACCCAGCCTCAATACAATAACTACAGCTGTATCTCTCATCACGGCCATGACTGATTTTTTTTTCTTCAAGTGTACTAGTTGTGATGACCCCGTTCATTGACTGTACCCGGTTGCTTCCTCTTAATCGCCCAACTGCACAGGCATCTCTCTCCTCCAACTGTACTAGCTCTGATCCTTCCGCTCATTGACTGCACCAGCTGCCTCTTCCTAATCACCGCCTGTACAAGCATTCAGGTTAGGCCTCTCGGAACTTGCTCGGTAATTCACGCTTTACACCTCACACTGCCAAAATCTCACTTCCCATTGGGCTTTAGGTTTAAGGAACGTAATTCCCTTGTTTTATATAAATTTTTCCTTTAGTAGTTAACAGTATTTCTTTTATTTTCTGATCATGGGAAGGGACGTCCCGAAACTTCAAATTTTAATTTAGACTAGTCGACATTATATTTACTATCGTCACAATACAGTTACACTTTTGCATGTTTTTTGCATAAGGTGAACTGCTTCTTAGCAGTCTAAATGTTTTACGCTCCCATTATCTAATGGCGCTGTCGCCTCTTCTGTGACAAACGCCTAATGTACTTGATGGATCAAATCATCTTGTGTGTTTGCAGCTATAAGGCCGTTACTATATGTAATATAGAGAGAGAGAGAGCAGCGCTACATAGCACTTTCTAGTACGTTATGCGCTGCAAACTATTCTAATATCTTCCTATGGGAAGCACTGTCAAAATTAGAATTTTTTTAGGCACGACAAATGCTTCGCTATCTGTCTGTTGTAGTTTCACGTGTTCATTAGCTACAAGTCTAAGTTTATTATTGAGCTTTATAAGCTGTGTTAGCCTGGCATATGGGAACACACCTCCAAATTTTCATCACTGCACTCTGGCGTGTAATTCCTTCCACTACGTTGACCACAGCCAACCTTCCGCTGACTGCCCTGCGCCACCGCCCGCCTCGCCTCGTCTCGCTCTCCGGATATCCTCGCCAGTTTTCCCAATTTTCTGGCCTGCCAATTTCCCGCTCATTTCCATTGAGTGCCTTACCGTCTGCGCAGCTAATCCCCATTTACGAGCCTCTCAAATCCTCACTTAGAGCCCTGACCACCAATTTGACCCTTGCTAATCAAGCAACAGAAAATTCCCCCTGTTTTGAGGGGACCGACCTTTGTCTGGCTTCAATGGCAACATCCTTGGTTTGTTTATCTAATCTTGGGGTCCACTGTTGCCGTGGCCTGAATTAATTAAGGCAAGTCTGTGCCTTCAAATTTAGCCAGCGACCCTTCACGCAAACACAACTTTTATTACTGTACGCGCACCCCCTTTATAAGACATTCATCGTACCAGGACATTTGTATGAGTAATTTCTTTTCAGCTCATTTGCATTTCCCATACAATCCAGTGTTTAAGATATCACTTAACTGCGGCTGCGGAAATACTCTACTCGTTGCTCTACTGTTAGTCCAATGCTTGCTGTGTCACACTGCTGTGAACTTGGTGTTCAACATCGAGGCTCGGACATGCAGACAGAGAGTGTTCCTGTTTTGATCAAAATACCCTTGTGCGTGTGTATCAAGTATTTGTATACTAAATAGAAGTCGACTAAAGATAAAATTTGAAGTTTCGGGATAAAAAATCCCATCATCAGAAAAAAATAAACCTGCAACCTATAACTAAAAATGTATTGTTATATTTGCTATAATATAAATAAAAGTTTATCATTATTATTTATAGGTTTTAGGTTATTTTTTTCGTGATGATGGGATTTTTTTTCCCGAAACGTTAAATGTTAAGTTCTGTCGACATCTATTTCACACCTGATTTTTACCTTAATATAGCTTTTTAGGTAGATTTTTGCCTCAGTATAGTTTTCTAAGTATCTGACTTTTTAGTGTCTCGGTTTTCTATTTCCTCGGTAGAACACTACATACAAGTCAGCTGCAAATATGAAGGACATGAGAGCTGTTGGATATGCACGCTTAAAAAAATTGGCTGCTAATTTCATCGTTTTCGAAGTTTCTGAAGTCTGCCAAAGCAACTCTTTTTATGATAACAATAATTATTTTTGGCTTACTTGCCACTTTGCGGAATCTGCCGCAATTTATGTATAAAGCCAGGTAACCTGAAAAGGACTGACGCACTATCCCTCGATCATCAGGAGAATTTCCACGGCAGTCTAAAACCGTTAGTCCACTTTCTTCAAAGAGTGTGAGCATTTTGCGTGATGCTTGGCATGGAGCAAGATCCTGCTCCAAGCAGGAAAGTCCCTTCTCACCATCAGAAGCAAGTAAGTCTGCAAACTTGTCTTGTATTTGTCACTATTCATCACTGATAAATACGAGGCAATTTTGCGGACTCACTTCCTGTGATGCGAAGGGACCTTCCTGATGGAGTTGGCATTTCACTTTTTTTAGGAGTATCTCGCTCCATGCCTCACTACACGCAAAATGCTCATATTCTTTGAAGGAGCTGGACTAACGGCTTTAGACTGGCCTGAAAATTCTCATGGCGAAAATCCAATAGAAATCTACGGGGGCCATAATCAAACGTAGGCTCCAGAAAGAACACTTTTCGACCATGCAAAATCCGATTAGTTCTGTTTTCTCTTTAAGTACGGTCTCATACCATGAGTAAGAACTAGCAAAAATATTTTCAACTTTGGTCGAATCTCTGCCAAATCGAGTGCAAATGCTTCTAAAAGTAAGAAGAGGTTGTATCTCCTATTAAATACATCAACTCTCGTGCCATTGATAAGTTTTTTAATAAGCTTCAATTTAGCAAATGATTATGTTATTTTATTACTGTGAGAAGTAATTTGCACAGTACTGTATGTACATATAGATACAATATTGGGCCGATTTACTTCACTTTTTTCAACATCTATGTGTGCATCGGTCAAAATTACGACTGAAGTAAAAGTATTTACTTCATGTTCTAATAATAAAGGGTTGCTATGTATATGCCAGTAAATTTTCGCCCTGTAAAGAACGGTGTTGTATACGACTAATATATTATGAACATAAATGTAACAATATCCAGCAGTCCACCACTGGGAGCAAGCTTCGTCAAAATCAACTTGTCGAATATTGACTAGACAAATTGCGAACGCAAGCTTCGCAAGTTCTCCGAAAAAATGAAGAACCCGCGCTTAACAGTTGATACACGAGCAGGCTGTGAGATTCACATGTAACAAGAAATAGCAAGTATGTGGCTTTAAAAATAAACATATTTTGTTTTTTTGTTCTTCTAAATAAATGTTTTACCTCTCTCGTTGCTGTAGCTTCAGACATTCAGTGTAACATTTACGCCGAGAAGTTTCTAATGCACACTTCCCCTACACACTATGTTGCCCCGTTCCTGCATAATATTATTTAGCACGGTTTATCTCGAAGTCTTCAGGCCGCACAAAGCATGATGTTTGGTATTCGGACTACACTGCAATCACTGTATCCCAGCTATATCTGAATAATAAATTCCGCAAACGGGCATCTCCTATGAAGCGAAAACTGATTTACTCACCACAGTACTAAAATATTACCGGCGGTAGTTACGCATTTCGGCATTAATAAAACGCATGGCAGATACCGCACATCGCTTGAAATTTAACCTGCCTCGCGCAGTGCCATAATATCGCTAACGATAGCTATTTCATCATTGCAAATAACATCGAGCTTCATCCCAGGCGAAATTGAATTACCGTACCAGCGTCGCTCGGCTGCATTTGGCATGGCGGCCTCACGACCATATTAGTGTCTCTTCCGACTCGATGACATTTGCTCATTATGAGCAATTTTGCTTTGATGGACACTAACAGCGTCGGCACACGCCAGCGACTGCTTTGTTGAGGGCAAATAAATGTGCCGCTTTTTAAATATAACCCGTAGTGGCCTTGCCAATCAGCCAATTTGCCCCTTTTTTTACTTTCAGCAAGAGAAAACTGAGCTTTGCAGTTGCTGGACCCGAGTTCCTTCCCTCTTCGTGGACCACAAGGTAAAAATTGTGATATAATGAAAACAAAGTACTTCTGTGCTTGTCTCCCGTCCATGAAGGTAAGTCTGAGGCAGAGAACATAGTACCCGAGCAAGTGCCTCGAGACAGCGAAAATGCTAAGCATACAGGCGTCTCAGGGAGGGAAATTAGCATAATTATGTGCATTCACCGTGGGCATTTAAGTCTGCATAATATTAGCATAACTAATACAATGGGTGACAAACAATTATAGCTCCCTCTTCGCAGAGTAATCGAAGCAAGATGAAAAAAAGTACCGCTGGGTAGCACAATTCACTTTGCCTCCACTGGCGTCACAACAGCGTGAAGACGCTCAGGGTAGGAAGACAAATGCGATTCAAAAAGCTCCGATTTCAACACATTTCCGAAAGACAGCATCGAGGTGCTTCTCCATCCTGCTACGACTACATCGAGTAATTTGAGATGCAGATAGCATCCTTTCTTCAGTCTTGTCGTTCAGGATGGATCCAACTATTTATACCCACGTTCAGACGGGGTAATTACCTAGCCAGTCTTCATAAAAAAATCGATGTTGTTTTTCTTCGAAAGGTTTGGGGTTGAAGTGCAGGTTACCACTGTGACAATGTCTGTTGAGTCTTGAAACAATACTGTTGACCCGCCAGGCTTAACCTTAACGTCATGGTGCTCTCGACTCTCTCCCCTATTTCGCCTGACAGAGTCCTCAGACCTTCTACACCTTGGAGCAACCCAAGAATGGAAGGTAAAGGTAAAGCTAAAGTCAACTTTGACTGTACCCTCCCCTGGGAAACCCACATGCACTGGTTCGTGTTGCAGATACAGGCCAACTGGCCCCATAGGAGTAAGTAGAGCCGCAGCCGACCACGGGTCGCTAAGAACTATGGCGCCGAACCGGAAGCTTCAATGACCCGAGCCCCCCTCTCCCATTCTTGGTCAGGCAGGTGCCCCCACCCAGCTTCCGCATACCAAACAATTGCCAACTCAGCGCGCCGGACGCGACAAAGATCACGTGACAGGCTTGTCGCTTGAACTCGGCACCTCGAGCACACGAGTCAGGCACGCATGGCATGCTGCTGTTGTGGGTATGAACGGAAGCGCCGGTGTCCCGGGCCTCACGAAACGTAACTGAACGGATGTGGTCTACATTTCTCATATTTTCACTGTACTTAGCACAGCAGAACACAGGTTAATACATGCAACGAAGAATAAAATGTACTTTTGAATCATATCACCATCATACTTCTGGCAAGTACACTGTACTGTAGGTATTTGCTCGGCAAGGGGATATCATTGTTTGACACCCTGTACTTATCAAAAATATGACGACATACAAACTGCGTTCTACGTTGTTCATCACCGAAGAATGCAAAGAAGCATGGGTGGCTTTGTGACGAATTTCAGTCGTCCAAACGGTAGTAACATCAAGTTTCACAAAGTTAAGGAATTGCAGCACATATTGAAGTCTAATCCGTCCGAAGTGAAAACGCACGATAATCTACATCAAGTACCTTTGCTCTGCGGAATCTACTGCCCAAAGGGTCACTTCTACATCAGATTTAAATTAAAATCTAGTCGCCATTCTAAAATGAAATAAGATATGTATATAAGTGAGTGAGAGGAGAAATAATTATTTTAAAGAGAGGGAGCCCTGGGTGAAGAACACCTCATTGACTTCAAGCCAAGGATCTTCGCAGCAAATTTTACCTGCCTATTGAGCTACTTTGTATCGTTTGGACAATGGGTTACACCCGATGACCATGTTAGCAAAACCTAGGTGTGTTAACTCGGGAAGTGAAGTTTTGCCCATCTTATTGCCATACTGGAAGGGGCTGCACGGGTAAATATATATATACCGTATGTATATCTATGCGGTATATATTACTGATCTTACTAAAATGTAAATGGCGTGTGGTTTTATTCGTTTTGTTTCAAACTTTTTAAGTGTGTGGAACGCTTTTTGATACCAGAATTAGGGTTTGGAAAGATAATAAGAGAAAGCCACTGGGCTAAAACAGTTTAAAAAGGATACATGGGCACTCTTCGGGTACCTGCATCCATAGTCACGCAGAGTAAAATGCAGGCGGGGCAGCTACATCTGCAACTATGCCGATCTCAAAAGCCACAAGGACATTACGGGCCCACCGATGAGACCGATCGTATGGCAAATAAGAACGCTGACAGCGGAAATTGTAAAACAATTGGACTGTATCATTGTTGAATGCATGCCAAAATATGCATGATAGAAATCAGAATCATTCTAAGATCCCGATCGCTATCAACTTGCCTGCCAGGAGGTGGGGAGGTACTTCACCAACGTGCCCGTTACTGATATCATATAAATAGTCTTGAACCATGTGTGCCAAAATCCAGTATCATCACCACCAAAAATACGAGAGAAGTCCGTGAGAGATCTCTTATCTCTCTCTACTGAAGGGACTTCATTCCGTAACACAGACGGAAGTCTTTTCCTCCAGACTGATGAAGTAGTGCTGGGGACTAGCCTGGGTCCAACATTTGTTAACTTCTACAAGTGCGCAGTGGAAAACAAGTTGCTAGGCGAGCAATCAGACGAGGCTCCAATTGTTTACTTAAGGTAAGTCGACTATGTTTTCCAACTGACACCAGCTAATAATGATCTCAACACACCCCAACAGTTATTACAGGCCAAATCAGTGCTGAAATTCACTCAAGGAAATGCTGAAAGACTAGCATTTCTGGATGACCTCATCAGGAAACAAGTTCAGAACCACATACATCTGTCGACACCAAATCATCAAACAAAGGCGAGTGCATCAATTTCAGTGGCTTTAGCCCTCACCGCTACGAGACAAGCGTCATCAAAACACTCATCGATAGAGCCCACAGCATGCCAGCGACTAGAAATTTTTCTTCAAGAAATAAGTCCAACCAAACAGCTTTTCACTAACAACAATTGCCCAATGGCAAGCATGGTGAACAAAATTAAGAGATTTTTGACAAGGAAGTTCAGAACCAGCTCACCGAGGAATTCCACTGAATAGGAGAGCCTCAAAGTGTATTTCCAAGCATAAATGATCTCCAATTACGAAACAGATGGGCACCATCTGCGACGCATTATCAGCAAAAACGTACAATGAACATGTGACGTCAGATAAGTCCAGTTAACCGTATACTATGTACAAAAACCTAAAGCTCCGATAGAACAATATCCACATAGTGTAACCCTTCCAACAAGTATGTACGTTAGGTAAACATAGTAAACTCTGAAAGACAGATTTAAACAGCACAATGCCATCACGTAGCATCTCAAGACCGTCCATAACTTACAGCGACTAGCATCACGAATAATTCTGAAATAAGTCATCGTACTAAGAAGAACAAACAGCAAGCATGACCTTTTTATCCTCCTGCACGGAAGAAAACCACAGCATGAATAACCAAGAAGAAGATCGAGATCGAATCATTCGAATATTTAAGCCTAAAACTTGTAATGGCGGTCAAAATCGTATGTTTCAGTATATTTCGTATATGTATGAATGCAAATCGTATACCTATGAATGTATCAGTAGAAATTGTAAAACATATTAGTTGAGCTCGTTTACTGAATCAGTACAAATCGTTCAAATTTCTAGGGCAAATGCTCCAATTTCTTAGTACAAATCGTCTAGTTTGTTAGTCAACATCGTTCAATTTATCAGTATAAATCACTTATCGTCTAAATACAAATTATCTGTCGCCTAGTCATCTATATTTTAAAATTTGAATAATTGTTCCCTTATTGACAGCAGTAAATTTTTTCATCGATTTTTACCTCTGTCTATTTCTATCTGATGTAGGAATTATCGTTTATCCTGACAATTTTATTGGCTATCATATGCGCAAGTTCTTCAGCAAACAATTAGTAAATGACTTACGTCAGATTTTCAAGTAGATACTATCGCTTTATCCTCTTTGTAGATAAATTCTAGAATAATAACCGGTTCGCATCTGACCGGTAGGCTTATAAGCGTGTGTCTGCTGCTGCATCGTCACTTTACTCCGCACGACCATGAGTTCATGGGCCTGAAATATCGGCCATGAATCCTATTACTGCTCTTTGAGCCAAATGGCTTCCTTGTATTATCTTACAGAAAATCTAATGCAGAGGCAATAGAGGGGTACCGCACGCTCAAAAAGCTTGAAACAAAACGAGTAAAAATCGCATGTGATCTGCGTTTCAACGAGGCTTGGTTCATTAATGAACTGTTGTGCCTATTGACACCGAACATTTGTGTCCAACTCAAAATACAGTCAGAAACCGCCGTGCACAGCAACTCGCATCGCTCGAACTATGTTTGAAGCGCTTGAGGTTGCTGCACGCGTTACTGCAGTTCCTGGGCTGTGGGGGCTTGTGTGTGACTGGCTCCAGCGGTAATCCAACCAAGGAGGTTTAATAGCAGGGCGGAATGAAAAGCCTCAGCGACAAAATTCAACTTTCCGGCAAGGCTGAAGCCTGGCTGACTGGTTGCGCATATGCACTGCACGACTATATCGGAGTTTTGAAAGTTTTCTGGGGATTATACAGTAGAAAAGATAGATACAACATATCGTACGATGCGAGTGTAGAGAAAGGGACTCAACGCACACCAAATTGTAAGTAAGAGGAATGGCTGGAAGGCTGTAACATTGTAGCTGGACAGAGCAGCAATGGGAGAAATAAAGAAGTTTGATGGCCTATTGATGGTAATATACATATACTCTTTTAGCTTTTTTTTACTAATAACAATATACAACACATGTCTTACTCATGTATTTGCATTTTTGTTGGTCACAGATGTAGTTTACGAAACTGAATTATAATAAAAGAAATATATATATTCGTTGTGGCACAGCACCGATAGTGTTTAGTTGATTTTCAATTCATAGTTTATTGTTATAAACGCTGTATCTCTACGGCAGAAAGATGCTTGCATCTCGTCTGACATTGTACACTAAATACAGTAGATTAAGTATTTTTTTTAGAGTTTGACAGGCACGTCAGGAGTAGAACCTTAGAAGCAAAAGAAAAAAAAGTATAAAACTTAATAGTATAGAATAAAAAAAACAATTCGGCACCGTGAACCCTTTGGTAACTCTTTTTCTTAAGATGAAAATGTTTTGGGATCGAGGGTTTCTACAGTGCCTATTCTCATCATATCTGACTAAAGACCGTATGTACAATATCAGATCATAGCTAATTTCCATTACTAAAAAGTTCCGATGAGAAGAATTCCTCGTCATTGTCCTCATTACCGTCAGCCAAGTTTTCGGGGAAAAATTAAGGTCAAGGTGCAAAAAACAAACCTCCAAGTGCATGTTGTCAGTCACTTTCCTGAAGTCCTCAATCAGCTTTGTAGCAATTCTCTCTAATGAGGATCGTTGTTACTTCGTCGGGCTCCACGAACTGCATCACGGAATACGATGCAAACCACGCTTCTTTTTCAACATTTTTCATCCCGTTCTCTGAGTTCAACAGCTGTATTATTTTGGACCCAAGAAATAAATGTGCTACCCTTGGCCCTCGTTTAAGATAGCACCGTAAACAAAATTTTCTTGGAAAGGTTTTCCATGATCTAAGAACTTTACAAACTATATTTCAGATACTAATTCATTGTAAAATGGGGATC
The DNA here is from genome assembly GCA_001587735.2 of Parhyale hawaiensis. Classification (NCBI taxonomy): domain Eukaryota; kingdom Metazoa; phylum Arthropoda; class Malacostraca; order Amphipoda; family Hyalidae; genus Parhyale; species Parhyale hawaiensis. Next base: position 36,904,603 of record LQNS02278143.1, on the reverse strand, counting down.
AGACGACTTTGCTTAAAGCTAGAAGCTATCTGAGAAAATTTAATATTAGCATTTGATCAGGAAGAGAGGAAGATATGCTTTTAGATGGGGAATATAATAACCAGTCCGAAGACATAATAACTTGAAAGACGATGTCTCTCTATAACGGTCGATGATGGAGAAAAAATAATTGCATTTTCTCATTCAGCTCTAAAAATTCATTAACAAGCGGTAAAAAGATTGCAATCAACAATAGTTTCATAAACAATTGTGACGATGTGTAATCACAGCAAGATTGCACGTTAACGCACTTCATATATAGATTTTAGAAAATATATCTATTTTCGTGAAAGCACGCGCCGCCAGCAATCAGCTACGTCAATAAAAAAATAATAATAATAATAGGTGGCTGACTTGCCAGGCACATTGTGCTTGTGTTCCCACCTGGTATTGAACCTCCGTGACTCCAAGTATCGTCCGGTGCATGGCTCCAGATATACAGTATAAGTGCAAGGAAAGGAGCGCAAGGGGAGGACATTGCTAGGGATCCCGCGCTCTGACGGCCGTACAAAAGTTTCATTGCCCCCGCTGGAGATTATGTGTGCATGAAAGGCCAATTTCAGACCTCAGGTGGTCCACTACTGGGCAAAGGCCTGCCAAATATTTGACCGTGTCCGACGTCCCTAAGTATTTGCGGCACAGATCCAGCGCCTCGCGACCATTTCTGCAGTAGGAGGACACAAGACCTGGGCGGTGCCCCCACCTAAGGTTGGTGAGAGCCTCACGATTCCCCGGGTCGACTTCCTTGAGCAGAGGGGGAGCAAGTGCGATCGAATAATCTCCCGTAAAAGGCGCCAGGAGTTACACGGATTTGCTTTACAGTTTCTTTCTGTCGATGGAGAAGAGAACGCGAGACAGAAGGAGGTAGCAACGTCTAAGGTGATTGGAAGTTGGACTTTCCAGCAAGGCTGAAGCTAGGTTGACTAGCTGCACATAATTATGCACGCATGTGCAGGCGGCAATCGACGTACACAGAATCATGTGCGATACGAATGGCTGAGAGGGCGGGAAAGAAAAGGTGGAGGAGCATACTTGGCTGGAGAGTAGAAGCTTTTGTATGAATTTCATATTTCTCTTTTAAAAAATTTTAACGAAACAGTATGGGTACCTGATACGTTCAATGATCTTTTTCTGCCCTAATCGTAGCAAGACTGTATTTTTTGCACACTATAAGCAGCGCATTACTTCCTTCCCTCAGAGGACATGTGATAACATCAGTTTATAATATTGTAGCAGCAGTCAAGCATCATTAAATTCAACTCTAGCTGCTTATCTTGTATAAACAATCATATGACTCTAATACATCAAATTTTTGCGTCTCAGTAAAAAGTGGTTCGTTAAAGAAAAAAAAAACAGGCTTCTGGAAAGATAATTTTTTGCGTCTGTAGAAAAAACGCTTTTCCTGTGCTTCATTGATCATCTAATCAATTTGTACATCGTGAATTGAAAGCAAATGTATTTTCGATGTAAAGTGAACGTAAAAATAAATGTATGTAGAGCTTTATGTGAGGCTACAATTATCGTCAATGTTTAGATTCCAACTCTCGCAGAACAAGAAGTGCATTCAATTTTTGGAATATAATATTTGCTTCCGGCTATCATCTGCACCCTGATCTAATGTTTGCCAATTACTTCCATGAGAACCGGAAAGGATCGCCGGGCCGATTATTTTGCCCATCTCGAGCATAGCTCGGAGCCTATTCCAGGCACAGTGCTAGCTAAATAGAAAGGGCTCGATTTCCCCTCAACCTCATCTTGTTTTTATGTAGGTAAAATTTCTCCTGCCTAAATCCTTAGCATTGTGACGCTGAAACGGACCAACCTATCAAGCGAGGAAGGAAGCGACTAACAAACTGCGTTTTATTAATTAGTGGATCTAATACTTATATAAATACTCGTATTTCAATATATCTATGCGATAATTATGCTTGTCCTTCCGCCAGTTAATTACTTAATTTGTATGACCGTAGTACTTTCATTAGTACTAGCTGGACCCGTGAAACTTTCACGGCTTTGCAAGGCTTTTCAGACAGACCCGTGAAACTTTCATATTTTAGCATGGAGACACCCAAGGAGTTTGTATAGAGAAGGAGGGAGCCAGTAGCCTAGCCCGTTGAAGCTCAAGAGTCTCTTATGGCTGTCAGCCAGTCGCGTAAGCACCAATCGCATATCAGTAACTCGGTTCGTCTGCTGCTCCCACGTGAAACTCAGTGCTCCCCGTCTTTTCCACCATTGACCGTTTCACAGCCATAAGAGATCTGGTTGACTCGCTGGCGAGTTTGTAACTGGGCTACAAGGCTCCCTCCTTCTCTATTGAAGCTTCTTGGAGACACCACACTTGTTCTTCAACACTGGGACTCGATGTGTGATGCATTATGTCCATCCTCTTGGTTGATAATATCCATAATTTTCCCTGCAGTGGAGTAGCCATGGGAGGATCGTGGGGACACACTCCTTCCCCAAACAGTTACACGCACCCTTCACTGGAAATGAGGCCTTGAAAAAAAATGTACTGCTTAGGGCCTAGCTTTTGTGTCTTGCTGCCCCCCCCCCCTTGAATTTAGCTAGCACACCTAGTGCCCACCTCCACATGGGCATTTTCCAGGTCCTAACCAGTTCATTCAGAAGAGCCCAGGAGCATAAAAATTATTGAAAAGACCTTGCCCAGCTTCACAGAACTGCTGACCTCCGCGTATCATTGGACCCGTGGAGTATTGATAGGCCTATAAGCTAGCAGCCCCCGTGGAGCTTTCACGGTCTGCTTAAGGCGCTTCAGATAGATCAGTGAAACCTTCGTATTGTGCCATGGCAATTCCCCGTCAACATCACAAACAACACCGAGATTCCATGTATGATATCTTAAACGACCAGCCTTTTTGCTGATAATTACTGAAGCTGCCCATGTCCAAGTGGCCCGTGGATTATATTTATAAGTCCCTCTGTCTAACTGGACCCGTGGAATTCCTTTGGCAGCAAACCACGGTACAGGTTCCCCAAGATTTATTCTTAAAATTTTCGGGCATAAAAACAATTAAAAAGACCTGGCCTGTGGCCGAGAGCTTAGTCACCAGCCGTATCACAGAAACGCCAGCTTCCCGAACTCAATAAAGCGCAAAACAATGAAGAATGAACGACGAAAATCGCCAATATATTTGCCTCTCGCGTTAGCTGTAGCACATTACCGGATTTCGCACGTAAAGCCAAATGCGAGCTGAATGTTGAATTCAGGCGTAACACACGAAGGAAGGAACGAACGAAGGAACAACGCTATTAATATTTTAGATTAGAAAGGGGAAAATTATGGCTTCCTTAATGTATTCTGCATACGACATTGAAAGCATCTATAGCAGATTGAGTCAATTTCGTATTTAAGTTGCTACTGCTTGCAGGTCTTAGGTAGAAGATTGACTGCCTGACCTCGAACATTTTTCACCCTTCGCATGTATGATACGGCTCAGAGGGTATCATGATAGAGGAAAAATACTTTTCTTCTGTAGAATTTCTACAGGTTCCTTTAGTACTATGTGCACCCGAGAAAATTTCACGGTCTAGTGGGGTCTTTCAGGTTGGACTCCTGGAAATTCTTCTGTAATGAACAAATATTATCAAGTTTTATAGAATACTAAACTGCCCGTCCCCGTTGGACCGTTATCACCATTTCTCCCTTTCGTAAAAGTAGTATGTTATTTAGCTGGTCATAGATAACACGCTACTTGTCCCCGTTCCCTCCTGGTCGTGAGGGTCACCATCACCAGGTCCTTTGCTGTGAAAGCTATATTTAACACTGCCTATACGTCAAGGAAATAAATGTGTGGCGTATTGTCCTCATGTAATGCCCGTATCACCTTTAAATTTAACGATCACGATCATGCAGCCGACCTCGACTTCACATTCCGTAACATGGATACAACCGAACTATGCATTTAATATCCTGCTATCTGTTACTGCTGAAGAGCGTAACCAAGGAGATTCCAGAGGAAGAGGGAGTCCTGGGGCCCATTCACAGATTCGCCAGCGAGTCAACCAGATCTTTTGAGGCTGTATGACGTGTTCATGAATCTCATTGGTGGGTGACTGGGGAGCAGCGAGTATTGTGGGAGAGCTGCAGACAAACCGATGTACTGATATGCGATTGGTGCATACGGTGACTGGCTGCAGCCATACCCGACTCATTACAAATATGTGATTAGTGCATACGGCGACTGGCCGACAGACATAAGCGACTCTTGAGCTTCACGGACGAGGCTCCTGGCTCCCTCGTCTTTATTAAAGATCCTTCGGCATAACACACGAAGGAACGTAGGAATAATGCTATTAATAATATAGATTAGAGAGTTTAACGGTCTGAGATATCACTGAGGAGCATTGCTTCTGTTCTAGGGAATTTCCACAAGTTCTAGCTAGTAAACATATTAACACTCGATGATGTTTATTGTATACTAGAGGACCCAGCCGTAAATAATGACGGTAGTAATTTTGTAATGAAGCTTTTTATTGTTCCGGTTCCCAGAATTGTTTCGCTGTAATATAGTTCATCCATGGAGGCCTGATCTTCCATGAATGAAACGCAAGTTGTACAGCCATGAGCTTTGCGAGATCAAATTATCCCCCCTGCAAGAGAAGGCGCAAATATCACCTTGGAATTCGTCAAACGTGGAGCAGCACTAAGAAAATATAGTCCAGTCAAAAGAATTCACCGGAAATACTGACGGCTCACCGTAACCTGGGCACAAACCCATAGTTGAAACTCAGGCGTCGAAATTTGGCTGCTATGTAAATTCCAAATTAAAAGGCGTCAGCTCAGTGTGAAGTTTCAACTGTTTCGAAGAGATTCAGCAGAAGAAAGCACAAGCGAAATGTATTATGCAGTAAAGGAATGAAAACTCCAAGCAAGAATGACCGTCTCGAACAGCAAAGAAGTAATTCAGCAAAAAATATGCGACATAGCTTATGACTGACAAGACCAAAAACTCTATAAGAGATACCGCCTGTCCTCTACCACGTTCAGAAGAAAAATCACCATCATCTCGTCATATCCAAAAGTACCGAGCTAGTTTGGAAAGCGAAGCGACAATAAAAAATGCAGTAATACCACATTTTGACCACATATTTCAGAAGCTTTATTGATCACTGTTACTTCAATGGCTGAAATTTCATGGTATGCCAACTTGTTTTTTCAGTAGACGAATTTTCGCCAATAAAATCTTTAACAGCGTGACAGAGGGAAGGACTAACACTGGAGCAATTAAGCCCGGAGCAAGCATCCAACAGCTGTGTTTTATATATTAGGATAGTGGACTATATGTGTAACCGCCACCGGCAATCAGCCACGCCGGTAAAAAGAAAAAAAAAAAAAAATCCGCTGGCCTGCCAGGCGAGTTGTGCGTGGGCTTTATGCTTCTATTAAACCTCCTTGTAGAGGTTGCAGCAATGTCAGCGTACACATGAGTGCGGGAACTGGTGCTGCCACGGATATTAAAGTACATAGAGCCTGTGGGAGGTCAAAAGCGATCTTTTGAGGACAGGATAAAAAAAATTCCGCTATGAAGGAGATATTGCAAGAAATGCAAAACTTAGACTCAATCTGAACAGGATATGAGACTAAAAAAGAAGCTCCATGGCCAGCACTAACTGGCATTGAATGCAACACAAGCATGTCTTGGGTGTAAGAGCACCGATATTGAATTGCATGCAACGAGTTGCACTCAGGTCGAAATTGTAGAATTTAGGTCATTTAGATTCAACCTACAGGTTTTGTGCATTAGAGAAGTGATTAAAATTTAATTTATAAAACTGAAATATAATTTTGCTCCCGTTATTAACGATATTGTTATTTTTGTTGCACAAGTGCCAAACCACAAGTGAAGCGTCGAAGAAACAACTTCGTTAGATCGTGAAATTAGAGTAGCAGTTAAACTTGCCTTCCATTTGATCGAAGTAATTAGCAACTATCTTAAAAGTTGATATATTCAGGGTAATATATTTGTGTTTTGCCACAAGTGCACGATACTTTTGCTCCAAAATAATAACGCTGTTTACTTTTTCTTTAATTAAACGAAGCTTAGATCAACAGCATTCTGGATGTTAGAAATAAAATTCCAAGTTATATACAACAGACAAGTAATCGTACGAAGCTTTTCAGAAAATGACATTAAGTTCGATTTTTAAAAAGTAGCTGCAATCAGGGAGTAATAACAACTATTACTCTCTGGTTACGATATTGCGAGATTCTTTTTTAATAATGATATGCATAAATAATAAAAGTAATGTCTATCAAATAGAAATAGGAAGTAACACGTTCAACACAGACGTTACAGACACGGCGTAACGACAGAAAGTTTCAACTCCAATGATCTCGCGTAATTTCAGCGAGAGGAAATGAAATTACGCAAAGCGGGAGCTCGGTGCAAATTCCACTGCATTATTTGACACTCATGCAATTGCCGCCTTTTCTGCTGCAGTGTTAACATTCCTGGGAATATGAAGTTTAAGTGTTTAGTAGACAGTATTCTCGGAACGGGAAACTGAATTTTCTAAGGTTGGGGGTTATTGATAACGAGCAATGTTTAACAATGAGGATAATTAGGGATAGATGAGCAGCACGCATGCAGAGACAATAAAACAGGAATTTCAAAAGCCTCACAACGTTAAGGGGCCGTGCGGGTCAATGGTGAGCGACGATTGTTGAAATTTAGGACACCAAAATTACCAAAAATTCTTCAAAATAAATTTCACAGGCGACCAATGGCCTATACCCGCAAATTTTTGTTTTTTCTATTAAATGTGTTCCTTGTTTCACCTTGAATATTTTACTTTTGTTTGAGTTTACTATAGTAATTGGAGATTTCAATGAAGTTTTATCAATCAGCCATATCACCTATTTGATAGGGGTCAGCTGTAGTTCACTCCGTGACTGATCTCAGGAAACTTCGATCAGAGGTCGATATTACCTTCGAACTTTGCATGATTGAATTCGTGAGTGCGGCTAACTCCTGTGTTCAAGAGGAAAATGCAGAAGTTTAACCGTTATCCTAACGCATTTGTGCCCAAAGCGGCACACCTACCAGCCACACACCTAGGGAGCCCAGGCAAAGGTAGGTCGCCTACGGGTCTTCTTCCCGCCCAAGGAAAAAACACGTGATATGGGACAACAGATTTCACGATGTTATGCTGCTGCTCAAAGTGCTTGTGGCACCGCGGCATATAAGTGGCGAGTCCCACTATTGACTATGTTTCTACGTGCAACTCATGCCATGAGTATGTGTGTCATGTGCCAGTAGGCGCTTGTATTACGTGTTCATTACATAAGATAAATAACGATAAACGGACGATCATGCCCATTTCCAGAGAGGAGTAGAGTAATATGTCCCACTGATTTCCAGTGCACTAGCCTATCCACTCCATAGACACGTGAATCACTCAGCTATAGCTACATCTGCCACCTTAATACTTTACTTACATTTATCACGAGCCATAGAGTAACTGTCGTAATATTCTTAGTACCAGTACTGACTGCCACTCACCCGGTTCTAATGAAGTTGCTCCAGAAGCTTATCATGGCGGTACTCAGGGCGGCCTCCTCCACGCTGTAATTGGTACGGGGACTCAGAGGGTACATGGTGCCCAGCGGTGCCCCGAGGATCAGGGCCATCTCCAGCAGTGGCGGCTGAAAGACAGAACAGAAAAATATTAACTAGATGGGTTCACGTTCATTCGAACAGATAGGAACCGACAGCTGCATGTTATTCCGAACGACCCATGGATTTGCTATTGCGTAGGTGCAGTAACACATATGAGCAGTACTGACTACTTGCTTTTTTGCAAAGTATACGTAATTGAACTTGAGGGTCAATTGCAGGAGTGCAGCCCCATCAATACGAACAGCAGTACTCACTTTTACGAACCGTAAGGGTAACCAAATTCGCCAAATTAGCTTTGTTTTTATCATAAAATTAATATATTCATTTGCTTCATTGCAATAATGAATATCTACAGTACAGCAATAAAGAGGATGAACGTGTGATCATATCAAAGAAAACCATATTCTAAACGCTAAACTGTGTTTGTAAATTTATATATATATATATGTTTTTATATATTCATTAATTGATTGCATCTGTCGTGCCACGCTCTAAAAACAAAGATACGCAGTAAATATAGATAAGGTTGGAGACTGTAGCGATTCTGGCGGCTTTCACGAATACCAGTTGGCGAAAATGAGGCTAGTTTACAGATGATGGCAAAATTAAAAAAACACAACATGGGATGCACAAGTTGCTGACTTTGTTAAAATTTGAAATCTAGGTCATGGAGACTACTACAGTATCCCTTAACACTTTCGTAAATCCTGATAGTACTTTTTCACTACATCAAAACCTGACTTGCTCTAAGTTGAAAATGCCAACTAAAGTGAATTATCACCGAAGTAAAGCGTCAGATTATTTCCAGAGTTTTTCAGCACCATGGAAGTAAAAAGCGATGGTTGTTGCAGTACATATTTTTCTCTAATTAAATTTCTTCACTTGAAGATACAGCGGAACATTTTCTTTCAATTTTTCGTGATATTGTTCATGATCGCTGCACACGAATAGTTAGCTTCAGCTAAAATCCAGCTAGGAACACTGAATATACGTGTTCAATCTTCAATTTTTTGGGTTTACTTGACGTACGTATATAGCACTCTGTAGCCAGGTTACAGAATTCTACCGCATCCATGAACATAGACCAATAAAAACACCGGTATTTGAGTTGGAAAGACGGTATCAACGGTATCATTACTACGGAGCGCCAACCTTGTGTATAAGCTAATCGGACTGGTTTTGCATTCAAGTTTATGGCGTGTTTAACTCAAGATTTTACTTCTGCCTTGCGATATAGAAGACTTAAGGATGAAAGCACGGCAGAGGATCAATTAAGAAAATGAAAAAGTAAGCCAGAGAAGATTCCGAAGATGCCGCCTACAGTTAGTAGGCAAAACTATCGATTATTGCGGGAATTTTTTCACGCACGGGTCCATTGAATGGAGTTCTTGCTCTTCCAGCTTCTCTTGTCGTTCCCATGGAGTCGGATATTCCTTACTTCTTCTCTCCATCGAAATTATGCTTGCTTTTGGCTTACAATGTATACATTTTGTTGAAAGCCAGCGAAGATGAGAGGAACCAATTTTTTCCGGTGCACTAGACGTAGTAATTATTTATTCCAATTTCTTGGGAGCGAAAATTTTGTTTTGTTGAAACTATCTCACCGTGTATTCGGGATACGTAACAGAATTGAAATTCAGTGATGTTTCAGTGCTTAACAATTCAGTAATTTTTTCCGTGTCATCGAATGGAGGGAAGGAGTGTGCTGCTGATGAGTTGACGTGTACAGCTCAGAAGAAAGCACGCATCGCTTACGATAATGTGAGTTGGCCCTAGTATAGCGTTTTCCCTTATATTTTAGTAAGGAAAGTACAATCAATGCAGAAGTGTCATCGCAAATTTTTGGTGATGAATAAGAAGCAAGTCTAGGAAGATAAGATTCTTCACTGGCCTATATTCAGCAAATTTATTGATTATTGAGTGAATTTTTTCACGCGAGGGTCCACTAGGCAAATTATAATGCCGCTTGAGGCTCCATCCATTCGTCCGTACATCCCTGTTCTGTCAGTTACGATTTTCACTTTTGGCGAGGGGCAAAGTTAACTTACCAGAAGTTCTGTTTTCTCTGGAAGGGAGCTCAATAACATCTGTCTTTTTTCGTATGATCTTGAAGATATGTTCAAGTAGTTTTGAAGCAAAGACATGAAGTTCCTTTTGCACGTATCATACATTTCGTACCGATTTTCATATCATGAAATATTCACGTAACTGAGGTCGCTTAGGTAACGATCCAAACATGGTAAAATTCGTTCGCAGACTACAGTGCAGCAGGCTGTTCTGAGCTGCTTCATTCTAGAGCATTTTTGAAGTGAAAGCTGGAAGTTTAAAGAAATGCCGTAAGCTAACAGAATAGGTGCTTTCGGCGACCTAAATAAATTATTGACAAAGGGCTGAGTCTGTTGTATTTTTATTTTGTGGGAAAGCTATGGCACATAAATAAAGTACAAAGTAGTGACGGGTCCCGATATTGAATTAAAATCATCAAAATCACCGATGAGAAAAATGAAAATGTTAAAAATATGAAAGCCTAAATAATATCTTCAGACGATCAGAAATAAAAGTAAGCGAAGGCGTGTCAGTACAGAAGAAAACAATGAGAAGAGTACTTTCGAAGAATGAGATTGCTATAGCTTATTCATTCTTATGCTGTCTTTATGTCTAGCTATATTATGAAATACAAGGACGAAAGCTTCGCCGGTAAAACATCTGCGAGCCCTTTACATTCCTGCAATACATGATTTTGTGCGGGTGACAACGGCTGAATTTATTAAAACACATCGAGTCGAAATCGGTGCCCTTGCGGATTAAAACCCAATAGAAATTCACAGAGAGATTCGGAACTGAGCAAGTAGCCCTGCCGCGGCTCGGAGTTTAAACAGTTCTTAAGTAAAGGTGTTATAGAGAAGCCGATAGTGCATGCACAGCAGCGTAATGGGAAGGATAGGAAGAAACGTTTCCATGTTTAGACTCCCATTTGCAGCAAAGTTGTGGTTAGACGCAGTTCGTAAGGTTTAAGAGAGAGGCGCTGTATATGGGACAGGTTATGCCGACCTGTATTAGGTCGAATTAAAGGGAGTTGCAGCGGCGTAGATTAGGAGTGCTTCATTTTACAAAGTGAGAACATGAACCAACCGTGGAATTTCCACGGTTCCCACTAGTGTGTTCTAAATCGGACAGCAAATCTTCTACCTCTGACAGGTAGGCACTAGCAGCCAAAAGACGAAAAAAAAAAATTACTTGCGTTGTTCCCTCTCGAGATGGTATCTAGGGTACACTAATTTTTCCCTATCTAATAGTGCAGGAACCAATGGAAATTCCAAGAAACAAGTACCGTTCCCCAATTATGTGCCCTCGGATCCATATCATGCATACAAAGTGTGAAAAATGTTCCAAGTCAAGCAGTGACTCTTCTCCCTAAACAGGTGTGGTCTATAGCAGCTTCAATTTGAACTAGACCCTTCATATTGATCCCTCCCAAGCCGTATCAAGGAAACACTAAGTTTTCCCTATTTAATACTGATGAAAGCGTCACGGTCGTACTAACTAAGAGAAGGACAAGCAGAATTGGCTACAATATAAAAAGACTAATATGTATTGATCTGTTTATTAACTTGTTTGTTTATTTGTTTATTTTTTTGTTAATCTGTGCATTTTCTGCTACGTTTTGCGAAAAGAGAGAGACGAAAATTAGGCCAGCTTAGCGACTGGGGTCTTCCTGCCACGCTCCTTTGAAATTTTGATTCCTAGAAAATAGACAAGGTTACAGATGATGGTACTATATTTAAAGGCGCTTGTTGCCTAGCCAGCACTAAAAATCAAACACTGTAGATATCTACAGCTTCTCTAACCGCTGCCATTGAGGGCGAATTTATAACTCTATCCATACGGTGAAATTACAAATTACAAACTTAGTAGATGATCAACGAGGCACAGGAGAAGTGATTTTTCACTGTAAATCAGACACAGCCATCGCTACTTCCAGTTTACTTTCTTCTATTCAAGAATCAATTTCCGCTTGAGCCCAAAAATTTCGACATACCGAAGTTGTATCATGCCGTATAAAGGATACACGGTAGCGAATTTAATGTAATTCAGTGATGCTTCACTGCTAGTTACTATAAATTGACTATTTATGCATGCCATATAAGGGAAGCAAGGAGCGCGCTGCCCAGATCAATCAATATAATTGGCTTCTCTAATGATAATCAATGTAGACCGTTGTAGCGTTTCCTTCAGAAGCATCGCCAATTCTTCGCTGACATTTCTGACAGCAGGGCTCTCTAGTCATCATACAACATGATAAACACCGTCGTTTCCATACTTGTACATTCATGTATTTATATACCTGTATATTTCGTGTCATGCTCTTAACGAAGGTTGCAGATATTGTAACTAAATTGCGTTTTCATGGGGAACGATTACTAGGTTGCAGAAGATGGTGAAAGTAAATTTCTTATCCCTTTATCTGAATGAATTTCTTGCTTAAAACAGTTCTTGACACCGAAATGATGAAACTATTTTCAGCTTCTCTTAGCGCGGTTATGGAATCTGATTTTTATCCCTTTTTCCATACATCGAAACATACAGTATATTTGTTTGCTTCATGAAAAATAATAGGTAGAAAATAGGTCAGGATGTACATGATAGCAACGTTCTGTAGATCTGTATTCAGTTCTTTCTTTTCCAACGTTCAAGTCCACTCAATGCAGATACCCTCTCTTGCATCGAGATTTGTACTCTCTTCTGAGGTTTCCTTCAGCCAAACTTCAGCTGGCCTGAGTTTACGCTGATGCTCGTATTGACGGTATAATCATCGAAGAAAGTGGCAAGATATTCTTCAGCAGTCAGAAGGCGGCTACAGAGCACGAGGATTTTTTGGCAGCAAATATATTTTTCCAATTTGGGTTCTTCTTTAAAAAAGAGTATTTCACTTGTGGAAAAACTTTCGAGTTATATGGTATCATCGAGCATCCTGGATACAGAATGCAATATTTATTAGGAGCTTGAACTAAATATACTACAGGAACGCGAGCGTTCACTAATTCCTACCAGAGCCTGTGTGCCTTTTTGCCTGCCATTCTGTTGTAGCGGGAGGGAGAGGAGATGCGAAGCATCAGGCTCATACTCTTCTTGAACTGTCTTAGCTTGTAGATGCCTACTAAATTTTTGATTTTCAATCTAAAGAAAAATCCACTAAATAATAAAACACAGTTGTTAGTCGCTTGCTTGCTCTTTTGCTCCCTAGCTCTCTTGCTTGCTCCATTGTTGGTCCGTCTCTCCGTCACGCAGTTAAGAGTTTATTAGGAGAAAATTCATGTACTGAAAAACAAGTTGAGATACCATACAATTTCAGCCCCTGGAGTTCCGTTGACAAATATAGCTCTGGATCTCCGGCCTCTGGATCCCGGACTCTGGATCCCCAGCCTCTGGATCCTCAGCTTCTGGATCCTTAGCCTCTGGATCCTTAGCCTCTGGATCCCCGCTTTCATTGCTGAATGATATCGTAGTAGTTGAATCTTCACTCTGAGCAGACGCCTTTTTATATTGAATTTACATTGCAGCCAAAGTTCGACGCTGGAGGTTCAACAGTCAGTTGGTATCGACAATACGGTGAGCCCTGGGCATTTCCAGTAAATTTTGACTGAACTAAATTTTCTTAGAGCAGCTTAACGTTTGATCGATTCCAAGCTGATATTCATGCCTTATCTTGCAGGGGGATCTTTTGCTATCGCAAAACTCATGGTTGTACAGTACAACTCATGGAAGATCAGGCCTGCAGGTACATATGAGACCTACTGTATGATACAGCAAAACCTATACTGGGAACCGGAAGAATAGAAAGCTCAATAACAAAATTTCTGCTGTCATTTTTGACGGCTGGGCTCTCTAGTCGATTAATAAAACACTGGCTTTCCTTTATACCAACCCCCCCCCCCCTCAAATTTTCGTCACGTCTTGAATGTCAGTTTTTTTCCCGGTGTAGAAATTTGCTCCGCAATTTTGCTAGCTGATTCCCCGAGCTGGCTGATACTGATGTGGAGCGGGTTATTCAACTGCTCCTTTAAACTCGCTGTCACACAGTCACTCAGCCAGGTTGACTGCCACATCGGCAGGCAGCCACTGCCAGCGACGGTGGGCAAAAAATAAATAAGTAACTAAAAAATAAACATTGCTTTCCAGGGCATCTCCGAAGGAAAGCTTGTCATTGGTCAGCCCTAGCATTAATAGGAAAATTATGATCAATGAAGACGGCTCATCACAAATTCTTTGCTGTCATTTTTGACAGCGCGGGCACTCCAGTAATAATACAATTACTAACTAGAACCTGTGCAGTTTCAACAGAACAAACGCAATGTTCTACAGTGATATCTCAATCCCGTATCATTCCAATTTTCCAATGTCAATGCTAAAAGAACCTGTGGAAGCTCTACAGAACGAACTAGAGCACTCTGAGAGCACATACCTCCGCCAAGTGAGGCAACGGTAGCAAAAAAATCCAAATTGGTTCTGAAACCATAATTTTCTTTGTATAAACTCCAAAATCTAATCATTTGTGCCTTTTTATATTAATAACAGCTTGTTCAATTTTCTTGAAGATCCGTTCATGACTTTTTTGAGTTATAGTGTTAACAAACGTTATGACAAACATAAGTCAAACATACAAACGAACAAACCGATCTACAACAAAATTTGAGCATTTATGTGTTTTAACATCACTAACAACTCCTATGAATTTCATAAAGTTCTATCAATAATTTTTTGAGTTCTTGTGCTAAGAAGCATAAAATTAAAAACAGTGACAAACGAACGAACAAACGGATCATCACCAAGATTTGGTCATATTCTTTTTGTTATGTACCTAACAACTCATGTTAATTTCATCAAAATCCATCCATAACTTTTTGAGTTATGGCATCGAGAAAGATGAGGCAGACAAACAAACAAACGGATGGACATATCTTTGCCAAAAGTTAATCATCTGTTCCTCCTAACATTCCTAACAATCCCTGTAAATTTCATCGAAATCAGTTCATAACTTTTTGAGTTATCTTGGTGACAGACAGACGGACAAACACAGACAGACAGAGAAACAAACACGACGAAAACATAACCTCCTTGGCGGAGGCAAAAATTTGTTCCTCAGTAGTTATGATGCACTATGACCTGTATCATGCATACGAAGGTTGAAGAACATTCCAAGTCAGGCAGTGAATCTTCTACCTTAGACCTGCCTGTAGTAGCAGCTTATATCAGAACTTGACTCATTCTCCTATTGAACCCTACTCAGGGCGTATCCAGGATACCTAAGAGCAACCCAAATTTTCCTCTATCTAATACTGATGAAAGCGTCCCGGTAATACTATATACGTAACTACCTAACTAACTAACGGAGAGACAAGCAGAATTATAATTACCTCCGCCAAGGAGGTTATGTTTTCATCGTGTTTGTCTGTCTATCTATCTGTCTGTCTGTCTGTCACCAAGATAACTCAAAAAGTTATGAACCGATTTGAATGAAATTTACAGGGATTGTTAGGTATGTTAGGAGGAACAGATGATTACCTTTTGGTGAAGATATGTCCATCCGTTTGTTTGTTTGTCTGCGTCATTTTTCTTGATGCCATAACTCAAAAAGTTATGGATGGATTTTGNGTCATAACGTTTGTTAACAGTATAACTCAAAAAGTTATGAACGGATCTTCAAAAAAATTGAACAAGCTGTTATTAATATAAAAAGGCACAAATGATCAGATTTTGGAGTTTATGCGAAGAAAATTACGGTTTCAGAACCAATTTGAATTTTTGCTACCGTTGGCTCACTTGGCGGAGGTATGCGCTCTCAGAGTGCTCTAGTATAGATATGCTATCTTGGATACAGTTGAGTCAATGAACCTAGTTTCTGGGTCATTAGAAAAGCTTCAGCAAGTGAAATTGCTTTGTTTTACAGAATCAAATATTCGTTATTCAAACAGGTAGGAAAGCATTTTTGCGTCACGACTGTCGAACTCCGACGAAGTAATTATTGTTTCTGGTGATGTAGCTGTTGTGCAACTACCGGCAGGAAAAAGTATGCTTGAGATCACACGGAACTAAACAGGAGATAACGGTTTAGTGTTATAATAACGTGAAAGTACAGCGAAAATATTTTGTACAAAGGTCATATAAACAATAGTCAGGGTTGCCAAAGATTGACTCAGTCTGATTCGGTTGTCTGAGCCTCCTCTGACACAACTATACAGTGTTTCGGGAGATGCAATGACCACTATAGTGGCCAAAATCCATAGATCAGCATCTTCGGTTACGTACCGATGTTACGATGGCAAAATCGATGGCTCTTCCATCGTTCCATCGACATCGGAACCAAAAATCGCCAATTCTCATCGGCGATGACCTACGATGAAATAACCGTCGGCGATGGCCATCGTAGGGCGTCACGATCGGCGATGGACCATCGCATTAACACATTTTAAAAATGCAAACATCTCAGACCACAAACATCGAATAAAATCAGCATCTCTTATAACCTCGGCCTGTGTGCGATTTTCAAACCACTAATACAATTCTTACCTGATAAATGGTCTGGGACGAATGCAACTGTGGTTTACATTAGCTAATACTAACATTTTCCAGGTATTTTCACGAAAAATTCCCGAAAAAAGAATCTGTTAGCTTTGTTTATCTGAACACTCTATATGCAGTGATATTCACTTCGCACCTCTGGCATTACTGCTGCTGCTAATTCCGGCAGCTTCATTCGAACTCCGATTGTTTTTTTTTTTTAAATTTGCTCGATGTTTTAGGCTGCAAATGACACCGATTTCACGCAATAATCATTTGATTTCACTGAGCAGTATGACGTGTTATAACTTTCACTGCTTGCTTTGAAATATTAGAAAACTTCAATGCATATCTTCTATAGGAGCGACTCAGTACACGGGAGGAGTGCACCAAGCCGTTAGGCTGACAGGTATTTTCATTAATCTTATGGCTGACATAGAATAGCTGAAAACGAAACATCTTCTCACATTTTGTGCTGTATAGCGGAAAAAAATGTTCACGAATCTTAACTGTCTATTCGATGAACTTTCTCATTCAATTGTTTGAATCTTTGCGTAAACACAGCTTTAAAAGTACGGAATACGGCGCTCCATTCCCAGCACCTGTCAGCTGCCCGACATTCATTTGCAGCCTCCGCTTTGCTATGCATTATACTGCAGCGAACACTGAGATAATGAATAAAAAATCAATCTGAATACGGTGAAAGTTTCTTTTGCATCGATTCTTTAGCAAAGCGAAGGCTGCAAACGAATAATGTTGGGCGCATGGCAGTTATCGGAAATAAAACGTTGTATACCGTACTTTTAAAGCTGTATTTACGCAAAGATTCAAACATTTGCATGAGAAAGTTCACCGAATAGTCAGTTAAGATTCGTGAACATTTTTTTCCGCTATACAGCGCAAAATGTGAGAAGATGTTTCGTTTTCAGCTATTCTATGTCAGCCATAAGATTAATGAAAATACGTGTCAGCCTAACGGCTTGGTTCGTTCCTCCCGTGTACTGAGTCGCTCCTATAGAAGCTGTGCACTGAAGTTTTCTAATATTTCCAAGCAAGCAGTGATTATGACACGTCATACTACTCAGTGAAATCAAATGATTATTGTGTGAACTTAGTTTCATTCAGAACCTAAAATATTCAGTGAATTCTGAAATTACGCTTTCGAAGTTCACAGGAAGCTACCTGCTGCCAGAGGTGCAGCCTAGTTGCCAGACGTGCGAAGAAAATGCCACTGCAGATGGAGCATTTAGACAAACAACGCTAAGGAATTATTTTTAAATAAAATTGTTGTGCAAATACATCGAGGAGATAAATATTAGCTGAAATTTACAGCAGTTGCGCTCGCTATGTGTTTCTTTATTATATTTGTGGATTGGCAGCTGTTTCTTTAACTGCATTTAAAGATGGTCACTCTAGCCTTAACTTACGTCGAAAAATAAAGGAAAATCTCTCCTGGCGGGAACACGGAAAGCGAATCTGCACACGCCCGCAGCCCACAAAGTGCCTTTTTCTGAAGTTAAGGGAAAATCTGCGAGCTAAGTACACTTAGTGGAGTTTTATGCATCCCGGCTCCGGTTATTATAATAGACATTGTTAGATCTGGGAAATGTATTAAGATAAACTTTGTAACCCTCTCTTTGTTTTATTGTTACTAAATAAATGAATGTTTTACACATGTAAGGCTGTTTTCCTGTAGTTTAGCCATATTTCATTATTCTATCGGCATCGGAAAAATAACCGATGACGATGCCCATCGTATGCATCGCCGATGGGATGTTCAGTCATTTCATCGGACCAGTTCTTCCTCATAACACCATCGCCGTTGGAAAAAATGGCCATCGCCGATTGTTTGATACGATTTCTATCGGACCATCGCTATCGCCGATGGATTTTTGCCATATAACATCGTAGTTTTTCCGATGGCGATGGTCTACAGACCATCGCCATCATCTAATCGGCGATGGCCATCGTGCCAGACGCTGCCAAAATGTTTGAGACTCGTATATTTTTGTTTGCTATAAAATTTTTACGCATATTACCATAATTATAAGTTTTGGCTGACAGCATAAAACATAATGACAATTCAAACATTTTTTTTAAATAAAAGATGGAATAACAAAGGCAAAACATGAAAGTACGGAATACACTCCTTATTTAAAACGACGACCTTTTTTCTGTATACTTTTTTTCAATTTGTTTTTTCCTTAAAATGAGTTCCACTGTAATTTTCGCAACAGATGTTTGACAGTTTTTGCTGAATAACCACATGGCATTGTTTCAAATCGACGTCGTGAATGCGACAATAAACTATGCAAGTGTTTCTTAATATTTTATTGGGTGTTTCTTCCGTTAGAAACTATTTCAATTTCAAGCGGTTTGTTCATGAATTTTGTAAATTATGCCCAAACTTTTCGGCAATAGTTGTTTCACAGTGGCATCCAGGGAGACTATATACGATGGATCAGGGCATGGCTTATGGGTCGGCAACAGCGAGTAAAGCTTAAAGGAGAAGCGAGCGCCTAGACGCACGTTTCATCAGGGGTTCCACAATGTAGCGCGTGCTTGGCCCACGTCTGTTCTCAATTTACATCAATGATCTCGATCTTAAAATCCGTAGTAAAATCAGTAAAGTTGCGGATGGTACTAAACTATGTCATCCTGCCACGAAAAGAGCCGAGCTCCAACAAGACCTTGACCATCTCATGGAATGGAGCAGAACGTAACAGATGAGCTTTAATATCGACAAATGCTGAGTTATTCACATAGGCTGATGAACCCTTCACCCCCATTGCAAATGAACGGGACGGTATTGGCTGCTCTCACCCAACAACGTGACTTGGGAATCACTATTACAAACAAGCTACAACACAGTCAGCAAGTTGACAAGAGTGTTAAAATGGCAAGCAGAGAGTACTGGGATTCATCACCAGAAATTTTGAATACAAGTCCAAAGACATCATCGTTCCCTTGTACAAGGCGTTAGTGCGGCCACACTTAGAATTTGCTATCCAATTCTGGTCGCCACATCTATGTAAAGATATCGATAACACGGAAAGAGTCCAACGCAGGGCAACGAAACTGATACCTCAACTGCGAAATAAGCAGTACGAATGTCGCCTAAAAGAACTCGGTCTGTTCTCTCTCGAGCAAAGAAGACTCAGGGGGCAACAAATAGAAACATCCTAAGTATTTGAATGACTTGAACAACGGGGCACTTTGAAAGAGACCTCAATGAACACTTGAGAAACAACGGTAAAAAACTGAAGCATAAAACTCGAAGAACGATCTTAAGTCAGCAGTTCTTTCCGTATTTCATAGTTAGCATTTGGAATAGACTCCCTTCCGATGTTGTCAGTGCGGAGTCAGTCAACGCGTTTAAAAATTCTCTTGACATACATTGGGAGAGACATCCTCCATAGCTAAGAACTCCTCCTCCAGAAGTCGCAAACTCTTAACGACCAAAGCTTCCAAGGCCACCTTAATTCGTCTTCTTCTCTCTCCCGCTCCATCTACTCAGTTTGACGTCTCTAAGCTCTGCATGTCAGAGGCTCTTGATCGTGCTTGCGTGCAGTCAAGATCGTCTTTTTGGCAGAGACTCTTACCCCTTTTTTTCTCTTTTCTCCAGTCCTTCATATCCTACTAACATAATGGCAATAGCTCATAGAGGGACGGGGCGTAAGTTCCGGTGTTTTTTTTTTAGGAATGGGCCTATTGGTTCGTATACTGCCGCCTAAATAATCTAATCTAATCTTTAAAAGCCATAAAAACGTTTCATTGGCAATGGAAAATGGTGCAACGCGGTGCCGTTTGTTTCTCGAATGACTGGCCCGGCTCACAATAGACTGTCCCATATTTTTTTTTTTAATTGCACACCAGCAACTAAAAAATGCAGTAGTTCCATTACAGCATCTCACAACGTACTACGTTTGCATTTGACTGGTATGCAGCAGCCATTAGCTCGTGCCACTGACCTCCACTGCCTGCCCGCCAGCGGCCGCATGCACGACGTGTCGGCGACCCTGACAGCGCTGGACAGCAATCGCCAGGCGACGGTGTTAGAGAGATATGGAAAGTATGCGGAGCATTCGTTCCCACTCCCGTTGCAAAGTGAGTCGACCTCTGCTACTTTGGCGCTGCTCTCCTCATAATTACAGGTTCGGTGTAAATGTTGCACCAGATACGGCACAAATTGCAGCGATGGAACGTGTGGAACTGCAGCGATAGTTCCGGCTGGAATTGCGGCAATGGCATGGAACGTGTCGACGAGTAGCGCTAATTACGCAGGAATAACAGCAATGGCATGAGTAGATGTGCAATGGTAGTTACAAGGATATGCAGCTATGGAATGAGTTGAAATTCAGTGCTAGTTATGACAGGAATTGCCGCAAAGCAATAAGTTGACATTTAGTGCTAGTTAAGACAAGAATTGCTAAGACGGTATAGTTGAAATTTAGCTCTAGTTACGACAGGAGCTGCAGCAGTGGAATGAGTGGAAGCGTTGCACTATTCAAATCAGGATTTAAAACAGTGAAATGAGTTGAACTTCAGCAGCACTTACAATAACGTTTTTACGTACTATTATATAACATCACTGCATGCTCTGTTGGATCTATGATATAAGCAGGGGGCATAAGGGGGTGAACAATTTTATAGTTAGAGGCTTTACTACCATTACTGTTCACCATTTAAAATCTTATAAGAGATAAAAAGATGTCTTGGTTTTCCTGTAGATGTAACGACTTCTTCTGGTTGCTGTGACGGAGGTAAACTTGGCCCGACCATCTGACCGTATGTCTGTAAATCTAAACGAATAAGCTCCTGGATGGCGAACGTCTGGCGAAATCCACGAGAGGCTGGAAAAATTCGATGCACCAGAAACAGGAACAATTTTGAGGTCTAGCTTGAATTGATTGGTATCAATAGTTAGGTACACTCAAAGAGGTCATATATAGGTAAATCATTTAAATGAAAGTGGCTCTCCTATGTACCTGTGCTATCACGACTGCGTTTGACCTAATTCACCATCACTCTTATGTAAGGGTATGCTTCAGAAACATGTACATGTACAAGACATTAAAGTATTGGCTTCAAACACAGAAGTGCTTTGTGAACTTTGGTGCGGCAATGTCATTAGCGCTTGGTATGACTAACAGCCCACGACA
The DNA here is from genome assembly GCA_001587735.2 of Parhyale hawaiensis. Lineage (NCBI taxonomy): Eukaryota > Metazoa > Arthropoda > Malacostraca > Amphipoda > Hyalidae > Parhyale > Parhyale hawaiensis. The sequence goes on along the minus strand of LQNS02278143.1, from coordinate 36,883,203 downwards.
AGGAGGATTACTCTCCCCAATCTCTTCAATATCTTAATTCACAGTATCCACATCCAACTGAAAGCAGCTGGAGTGGGGTGCTATATTATTGGTAATGAAGTAAATGGGCTGAGTTATGTTGATGACTTGGTCCTTGACACCCACCTCTCCAGAGGGCAGCAAAAACTGCTTTCAGTTTGCGAGAACTAAGCTAGAAAACTATGTATTGCATATAATATGTACTGGCAATACTGTCTGACTGTACATTAAACCTGAAAAACGGAACCTGCCACCGAGTCACTCGTCTTAATGGTGTCGAGCTCAGTTATGTCGGCAGCTTCTCTTACCTGGGTCATAAAATCACCAATCATTTTTTGTGATAACCAGGATACAGAGAAAGAAACACGAAAGCTCCGCACAATAGGCAATATCCTAGTCAATAAGTTTGGTTAGTGCTCGGAAGAGGTAAAATGCCTGACATGTCAGAGCCATTGGTATCCCTTCTACTGTTACTCGCTTTGGTCGAACTTTCAGAAAACGTCTCTTGGCTGCCTACGTGCGGCCAGTAATGACATATTTCGCCGAGTGATGAATGTGCCGAGTTCGATCGATACAAGCACGCTTTTTGCTTAAAAATATACTGCCTGCATCAAATTAGGACAATAAATGCAGTCACAGTCTACAGATAAGGATAGAAAAATCGGATAACACAAAGTGATTCGAAATGGTACTGGCTATAAACTATCTAACATGTATAACCGATGGCAAGGCATACTATAATTACCAAACAGGAGCCAGACAATAGGCAGCAATGCAGTGTTGTTGGTAACTTTGGTTTCAGAATCCATTCTGCGTGATTTGGAGTGACTGATTCCTGGTGTTCTATAGGTAGGGGATGAGGCAAGACTAAGCCCATGCTCGTGTCTAGGTCAGGTACAGTCAGACCTGCTTTCCCCGAACTCATACTGGATGGTGTGTCACTTCATGTAGTTAAATACTTCGTAATCTTAGATGTCACTTTGATCCAAAGTTAACGTTTGAGCCTCACATATGTTCGGTTGCCTCACGAGCATCGCGGAAAATCGGTCTTTTGCGACGTGCTTGGCGGGCGTTTGGTTCTGTAGAGTAGACACGTCGCTGCTTTAATTGGTATGTCGTTCCGCGGGCCCTTTCTGGAATACTGCTCCTTAGTCTAGGGTGCTGCTACTGATTGTCATCTGAGTGGTTCATCGATCGATGTACATTCATGCTGGTTGGTGTTGTGTCTTTTGATCTGGTGCATCATCGCAGCATTGGTGGAGTTTGCTGTCTCTCTCAAACATATAATTGCCCCAGTCATCCACTGGCGGCTTTTCTCCCGGAGCCATTTACGCGGGTGAGGTACACTCGCTGAACTGGTACTCTGCATGAGCGTGTCTTGGATAAGGTACGAAGCCGTACAAGCTAGTATTCTCGTTCGTTTTTTCCATTATATGTAAATGTTTGGAATGGTCTTGATGGCTCTGCTTTTACTGGTGCGAGTATTGGCAGCTTTAAGCAATCCGAAAACAGAGCTATTCTGTGCTCTCTGATGTTTTTTTTCGCTTACTGGGCTGGTTGCGTAGGGGATTTGTTAACTTTATGGAGCTTCCTCCGTTCTCACGCCGCCAATCTAGCGTATCTTGATAATAATAATAATGATAATAATCTAATGTAGCTCTAGCAATGAGCTGTGCCTTCTGCACTTGCACAATGCACATGTCCCTATATATACCTAATAAAGTGTGTCTATTTATTTATTTTACATTCAGAATTTCAGATTTCTCAGAGATCGGTAAATAATGACTAAAATGTTTAATTTTCTTGGCAACATTTGCTCACTGACATATTACCGTTACTACGTGTCATAAACGCAACAACAATTGGCTTTAGGTCGTTTTTCACGAACGAAAAAGAAAAATCACTTTTATTTTGATCGCCTGTTTTCCCGTACGCTGCTGTCAGCATATTCCCATCACCCGATTCAGGCGGTGCCATGCATCGCTCAGCACCGCCGCTGTGCAGGGCAGCATCATGTTACTGAAGGAGCGTGCACAACCCCCCAGTGTCTATATTGCGTTTCACGCTATAGATGACGTTGCCTTCATTTGCACTTCAGTTAGAGTCTAGGACGGCTCGAAGCTGCCTCGATATCAATTGATTTTCTGTTGGGAGACGAAGCAAAACGCAAAAATTGCTCTACCACGCAGAAAAGTGATACGTTCTTTACGATAAAAAACACCTGGTTTCTTATCACTAAAGACGCAATATTTTAGCTACACAGCAATAATAATTAATCGTAAACGACACTGTTGTTCATCACAACGCTATTGTTCATCTGTTGTTCATCACAAACGACAATGTGCATTGACGCAAATCAAACAACAAGGTAGTTTACAATTAACTAATTTTGCTTAATGACAAACAACCATTTTTCTGTGTACGTTTATATACAGAGGCTGAACTTTGAGTCATAAAACATATTCTGCTTTGTACATACACATGGGTATTCAAAGTAATCCTGTTTTAATAGCTTGCATTTTTCTTGAAACAGAGCGTTACCTTCCTATCAGTTGATTTCCTCGCAAAAGACAGACAGGAAAGTTTATCGCCAGCACCGTATCGTTGCAGACTCCAATAGTGTCGCCTGCCCCGTCCCAGCCCGAGCCCCTTCAATAACACATATTGGCTCTATTGCTTCCCAGTTGACCGCTCCGGAGAGTCTAAAAATCTCATAAAAGTGAAGAAAACGAAGCGAAAGCTGGACAAAATCTAGAGCGGCAGTTTAATATCGTAGCCTAGGAATATTTCATAACTCTGCCACTATTAATCATGCGGTATTTCTGTGCCTCGATGATAAAGAAAGAGACACACCGGCCTAAAATTTGAATGCAGATGCGAGTTGGCCTTTCTCTGAAGCTCAGAAGAGGTCGTGGGAAATGTTTCAGAGCAGAGGCATTGAATGCAGAAGTGTTAGGGAGGTCTCTGCTTTTGAACGCAGGGAAGTAATGACTTTTCTCGCAGGTTTATGAGATGGATCTTTGTAGTTTTACTTTTTGAAATTTATTTGCAAGTTCGAGATACTATATACGTCTAAGCATATAAAAATTGAACTTGTTCTTCAAAACAACTTTTAAAATTCGCAAGCTATGATTTTTGTAACTAGAGAAAGACTTACATAGAAAGTTAATGGGTTGAGAGACAAACTGACGATCAAATCTGACTGTAGGGTAGAGACCATTCACTGTGCTGCACCACAGCCGAGCGTGCAGTGCTATCGGCCTGCCACTGCACTGCTGTTACGGTACAATGGGTGTTACAAAAGATGTGAATGTACCGAACATTTAGGAGGACAGCCAACCTCCGACACAGAATAAATGATCTTAAATTTAACATGCACATGACAAACAACGGTGTCTCACCTGGAAGATGGCAGCGACGAGCCTAAATTGCA
>LQNS02278143.1:36864968-36878559 GCA_001587735.2 Parhyale hawaiensis | reverse complement strand
TGTTGCCCATGCATCATCGAAACAACAGAGAAAAAAAGAACAAACGCTACTTTAATATGTATGTATAATCGACATTCAATCATAGTGTAATTAGCTTCGAAACTTAATTCATAACACTGCACCGCATGCTGGGAAGTGTACATGCATGCCACTGAGCATTTTGGAAGTTGTTAAACTTATTTTTATCTATCATTAACTTGTGTGTTGGAATTAAAAATGCTACTGGTCTTCACATAGTGTTTTATGAGAGCCATTCGTAATCTAATCGCAACCACAATTTTTACATAACCCAGACTCTGCGTATACTTCACACAGAGACCTACATCGTGCAAGAATAGACATTAATCGTTTCCTAGTCTTACAAAGGTGGAGGTTCTGTTACAAAAAAAAAAAATAAATAAAAAATTTATAAACCATCCTTGAAAATTTCATTTAAATTATCTTTACTATAGTGACATACATGTGCATGTTTGAACGCTGGATCATCATAGCCTGTGATACAGCAATATGAAATAGATAAAATCATCCAGTTAGTTCACTGAAAGGCCTGTTGCAAATACAGTTGCCACGCAGATAATTTCTTAGTAAAAATTTTCTCTGTAGAAATTGCACATTAATGTGCAATATTCCTATAGATTTTAGTCATCAAAATCAATGACAGGAGAAGCCGGTATGACTGAGTTTCGAGACCGTGGCACTCACGCTGTCGTCACGGTGCCATGACGCAATACTCTCCTTCATAGGCACATCGCAATCTTCCTGAGCCTTTGACCTCTCCGACAATCTTAGCTTTAGAAGTGAGGTCCCTTTCAATTTCTTCAAGGAAAGAAGAGTGTTCAGTCTCCAAGAATTTCTATTGCGTTACAGCTCCTTTGTTCCATCTGAATATTAGCCATTCCAGGCACGACTGCACAAGGGCTTGCTCAGCTCACTTACGAAATTAAATTGATTAGGCGCGTGAAAGTAAGGATGAGAGGCCTGTTCACTGCGAGTAAGCTGACCATCGCAGTACAATTTCAGGCTTGTTGGGATGTATCCGAGAAGTAACAAAATATTACAGAACTCTGATCTACCTATTTTATTAATTGCGAAATTTATTGATTTCCATGACCAGAGACTGTTGCATGTAATATGGTCAAGACATGGCTTCATCATTGGTGGGTTTTGGACAGGTAGGAAGAACTTGCGGCCTTTAGTAGAGAGTTGGGGGCTATGTGGATACACTCAGATTAAGCTGGGAAGTCAGCCGGAGCTGATCTTTTTGTCATCAAGTTCTTATTTCCTGGTAGCATCTTTATACATGTTTTCTGTTCATTTCTATCCCTAGAAGCTTTTTCTGCCATGATTTGCACAGGAAGAGGTTTCCAAAGATGGACGGTATACAGCCAAAACTTCAAGAATTATTAAGTCATATAAAAAGCAATCAGGCAGAAACTCTTGATCGCACTGGAACTCGACGCGCTCGTTATATAACTTCAGCTACATGTCAAATAAACTTGGACCCTGGACTAACTATAAGTGGAGCGAGAGGTACCGCTTTTACTTGAATATATACCTGAGATCTTTCAGGTTATTAATTGTTCAGGGTAGACGGATGAGCTCCCTCATACACGTACGGCTCTGCCATGTCCTTTACACTGATGCAGCGGGCAACACAAGTACCTTGCGTGCTTGCGTTGCTTTTAGCTGTTTGTGGCTTGGTGGTATGAGTGGTGGCGTTGTAATCTCTAGGTCCCCAGATCGAATCCTAACTCGATTCTTTGTATTTATTCTATTTAAACACAAGGACGGACGGAGAGCCCCCTGTCTGGATAATACCAGGCGTTGACGGGACGAGAAACTGTGAGATATATATATCTAGGTACATCAAGTTTAGTTCAATGAGTGTTGCTTCATGCATTGGGTCGCTAAGAATGAAATGTCCTATTTCTTACTCAGCAGTCTTGAAGAATATTACAACTTCCATGGTACATGTCTTTCGACCTTGATTGCAGCTCATTGGACATTCCCTTCGTTGTTTTTATAAAAGCATGTCATGGTGGCTCACTCTACTGTGGTCTGCTGTTGCAAATGAAAATTATGGAGCCCAAAGATAAATGAAACATTTGTATGGTTCTCGCTTATGAGTTGCGCCATGCTACAGATGCATCCCTGAAGGTCCGACACATCAGCGAGGCGTTTATTGGTGAGGATGTAGCGAGTGACGGCGATTGTTTGAGAAGCTCCGGTCTAATGTTTTTAATTTTGAAAATCTGTCCCTTGGTAGACCTCATGCCAAGCTGGACAGTGAAGAGCTGGAAGCTGGAGGGTAAGCAGATACAGTTGAAATAACGAGTCTGTTAATGGCAAAAATCTCTAGAAGACGTAGGTGCATTTTTTGATTAAACTGCATAGTTTTTGTCTGAGCTATGGTAAAGCAAAGTTTCGGGTGAAAATTGGACAATTCGCTCTTAACCCTTTCATTCCCGACGGCAACTCCAGCTTCCCGCATTGAAGTTTTGATTATTGAAAGCAGCGCGTTGTTTCTTGCTCTTGAAATTTGGACAAGATATTTTACCCCCGTCTAAAGTCAGTGCTTGTATTTTATGTATTTACGATAGTAAAACTAGAGGTGGAACTCAAGTGACTATAATAACGGTGTCTGTTATGAGCTTCTTTTATAAACTCATAGAAAGAGCAGGGTTTTAGGTCGAAATGGTTAATGACATACTTGAAATGAAGTGCTCTGATATATACAACATATACTACATGGAAACTCACAGCCTTCAGCATAACACAAACTCCCACTACAGGAATCTGACAGCGAGGCATTTGATCCCAAGAACAGAAATTGCACAAAAGGTGCAGACTTACAGATAGAGCTTCCATACTGTTGCAAATACAGATTCATCTTCTTTGCTACATAGAGTTGTACAGATTCCACGACATAAAAGAAAGAAAATTACTGATAAGGAAAGGCACACACTTTCGTAAAAGAAACCAGAAGGGCAGCCATGTACAACTTCCCGGACATTTTGCTACCCCCAGACTGGCGATAAAGTCAAGCTGGAGTTGCCGCAAGTCTTAATGATATTCCTGCGGTACTTTTTTCTAATTCCGCCGATGCGGTTTGCTTAAATGTGCCTGTAATGTTCTTTTAATGTTCTCCCTGGAGCAGCGAAGTCTCGGAACTCACAGAACAAAAACAGAAATATACAATGGGCTCTGGTGTGGAGTTGTACCATTAACATGCATGGAATTGGTTTGAACAGAACATTAACGAGTTGAACAAGCGCGAGTGAAAGATTCAAAAACGTGTATGCAAATTAAATAGAATCTATTACATTAAATTTAGAGTAAAAATCATTTTTCATAAATCTTCCTGTACTCTCAGTATTCTATTACCGATTTAGATATAAGTGACATACTTGCATGCTATTCAGCGTTTCTCGTGAGTAACTTAAAAAAAAAAGATGATTTTTTTCTGGCACCACATCTCTAGCCACTAGCGTGAATAATGATACCACTGAGAGCACTATTGTTGCACCTCTTCATGCTGCTGAAGCAGGAGAATAATGTTTCCAGCATCTATTACTTGTACTTATTGTCAAATTTTCCACAGATGGTTTTGCGCGTTAAGCTTGGCTCATCAATCATGTGAGCTAATGCAGTACTACCGGTAACTAGAGAGCACTCTGAGAGCGCATGCCTTCGCCAATCAGGGCAACAGTAACGAAAAATTCAAATTGGTTTTGAAACTATGATTTTCTAAGTATCAGCACCAAAATCTGATCATTTGTGCCTCTTGATAGTATTAACAACTCCTGTAATTCTCATGAAGCTACGTTCATAACTTTTGGAACAATCAAAACAATCAAACAATCATAACAATCAAACGAACGAACTAACAGATCATCCCCAAAATTTGATCATTTACTCTTCGTAATGTACCTAACAACTCAAATAAATTTATTGAAAATCCATCCATAACTTTTCAAGTTATGGTCTTAAGAAAAATAGGCAGCCCAGACAAACAAACAGACGGATGGACGCATTTTCACGAAGGTAATCATCTGTTACTGTTACCATGCCTAACAATTCCTGCAAATTTCGTAAAGATCCATCGACAACATTTGAGTGATCTTGGTGACAGCAAACAGAATAACAGACATATAAGCACGACAAAAACATAACCTCCTCGGCGGAGGCGACAATGGATCAGCAACTTTACAAACGTAACGTAGCATGTAAAACACTTTATTGAATAAACGATAATATGTACATAAAGCATTTAGTCATTTCACCTCTGTTGTTATGAATTTTTTGAGTTTTACAGGCAAGCTTGCGTGATGGAATTCATGGTAACCATGTTTCAATGGATCTCACGATAATTTTTAGTCCCAACCAAACGTTTGAGTTATGTCCCAGCATTTTATCGTGCTTAAATTTCTACGCAAAAACGTTTCAACCATAATGATGGTCACGTGCAGCTAAACAGCATACGAAATGTTGATGAAAAATTATTGGAAAGGCAAACTTTCGCTGGAGGCAATAAATAATATTAAATCTGAAATCTATTAAAATGTTGGTAAAAGAAAGCGTGAATTTTCACACATTTCTTTACCGAGTTTTACTGCAGTATTCACAGATGATGCTATTAAAAAGGATTTTCTCCAAATATCGCCACAATAGATTCACTGCAAAGTAAGAGCAAATTATGGCAGAAGTTCAACAGAAACGCAGTGGCCTCGACACTTATTGCTGCTTGATTTTTTTTTTCTCAGGGGCCTCAAGAGTTTTCGCTGCCACTGGTTTGATCGAAGTAATAGCTAACACTATGTTGAGGTACTGTGCATACTGATCCAACTAAATACACTAACATACGAAAAGATATCATAAACCATTCTCAGAAGCTGCAACGGATATGCATGTAATATAAATTCAATAAGCATATCAACAATTACTATTATCATGACGCGCATTAATAAATACAAAGCTGACTAAATATTATCTATACACATCTCATACGTTACATTAGTTGCAGCTTGTACCTCCCTATAGACACGACGCCGAGCTGCAAACGGCACATACAAGACGGCACGGAAAATACTCGCAGGGAGCGGCACGAGAGGGAACAGTCAGTTTGGAAAGAAGTGAAAGAAGGCCATGCAAATTTGTTGACATTAGCAGGAAAAAAATAAAAATAAAACACCCAAGACAAGCATATCAAAGACCTAACTAAGGCTTTGGTAACCCACGCAGTCGTCCTTGCTGCCCGACTTCCCATACATATTACGAAGGACGAACCTAAACACAGAGATATCTAGAACGGGAAGTTTTTATTTACCTTTAAAAGGGTAATCTAAACAGGTTTCTGATTAGATTGATTACAAAAGGTAAAAAGCAACTTACAACAGAGATTTTTCTGTGCGTATATATTACGGCCCTGCGCCCACAACATCAGCCGCATACTAGTCAGCTAGACATAATAGACACGCAACATGCTATTGGTCACACCTTTGTGTTGGCGCAAATGAAATCGTCGACGGGTTCGTCACAGTCAAGTCAAGCTAAAATCACGAGGACTGACTTGCCCGGGCTCTCCCGCAGGAGCTTGGCTTTGCCGCTGTGAATCGAATTACGGGTGTGAACAGTAACTCCATAATTTTTCTGATGGCAGAAAACTCCATTTCAAATAGCAAGGTTAAGCTTTACGAAGGCTCAAGAGTAATCGGTTACGACTTAACGCCTGACACTCGACTCATGTGTTCGAAACCAGCGTACCTCTCTGAAATTCATGATATTTCAACGCGTCAAGCTTAACTTTAACTAGACAATCAATGGTACCTTAGCTGTAATATGGCCGGTATCGCTCCCCCTTCGGCGTACTATCAACGTCAATAATAATATTCAAGTTTAAGATATTGCAGACATGAGAATAGTAGCAGGCATAACTATACGAGGAATGATATTAATGTCATTGAATGTAAGGCAAAGTTGAAGAAATTGAAGAGAAAATGGTCATGCAGCAGCGGCAAGACGATTGCTGTGCGGGCTACAGCGCAGCTTATTCCTTACGGATCAGGCGACGCTCACGGCTCTGCATTTGTGTAAAGGCAAACGAATGCTAATGCTACTGCAGCACCTACGTGTGATGCCTCCCTCGACTCTGACATCTAACTGCAAACTGCATTATGATTTGGAGAATATACTACGCATAGCCACAAGTGTTGCTTGCGAACGCGAGTAACCTTCAGTAAGAAGATTAGTTCGTAATGGATTTCACTAAGGCGACTGAGCCACAGAGAGGAAAATGAATTTGGCAGGATTTCAGTATAGTAGCTTAAGTATGGTGATAACCAATACCGGGATTGGGAATACGCAACTCGGAACACACCGGAACGTTGACGAGAGCAGTGTACGTAAGTCCATTGAGCATCTCAACATCAATAAGATCTACCGATGAACACGATAGCTCATAATGACCAACATTATAGGTGACTACGATCAGTACGATAAAAACTCCCCTCAACACTGCAGGTAAGTAGTAAGTCGGTTACCTGCGTCGTAAATTGGTTAGGTAACCCAAGAAAAATTTAATATGTATGGTGTGAGCAAATAAAAATTACACATTACGGAGCAAAATTGATTTTCTGGATATCTCAATGGTAACCCATTAAGGGTCAATTAATGACTGAAACTCAATACGTACAATTTGAATCCAGCGCACCTATCAGGAGTATTGGACAAGTTAGGCCTCAAAGGCGTAATGCCAACACCCAGTCGAACGCGTCCTGGATACATTCCAACAACACCAGTTCGGTTCAGTTCCACTGGTTCCACTACACGCGGCCAGACGCAGGCTACAGGCCTCCCTTAGGGCCAAAATTTAGTTAAGGCAACGGTCCCCTTGTCCAGTAGGAGAATTTTCTCTTATCGAAACCTTTACATGCAGAACAGAGAGGCCGGTCAACGAAGCAAGCAAGCTACCAACAAGCTGTGTATTATTATAAAGTGGGTTAGTTGTATTTGAAAATATGCCCTATTCAGCAATTCTCTAGTGAAGATTAGCGCCACGTTTTCTTCTCATCTGCGAAACAAATGCAGATAGTTTATAAAGATTACACAATAATACACTGAGCAGGATAACTATACCCTCAGTAATATAAAACAATTTTTAATACACCTTGATGAACGCAACAAGAGTTCCACGACATCAGACACTATTTTCCATTTACGAGTACACTACGAATCGTTAACTTTTTCGTCTCATAAAAAAAAAAAAACAGAGCAGCTGCCAAGCTGCTCAAACATCTATTCTAAGAGAAGGTAATTGAACGCTGCATCCATGAATTGCAGTAATCTATCTCACAACAGCTGCTTATGCAGAAAAAAAAACACCTCACCAACTTTGTGCGATAACGAAACTAATTCAGGCTGCAGTCACCGTAACAATAATGTATCATAGTAAATTGCAGCATCGTTTGCCCTTTTTTTAGCAAAAATATTGCCGGGTTTAGTAAATAAGTACAAAAGAAAGACTGACTTATAGCAACATCGTCGTTTTAAGAGCGTCAGAGGAAGCACTGCAGAGAAAAAGAGAGCAACGTTCCTAGTGTGCTTTGATGTGAGCACCACAGAGAAGTTGACAGGTCTTCTCAATTTGCTAATTCATACGGTGGTTTCTAACGTCTGAATTATTTACAAGTTGGGAAAGCAGCTTTTAAAAGTCATCTTAATCTGTGAATTTACAAAGTTTGTGGTATATTCTTTGTGTGGAAAATCGTTGGAACTTCGTCGATAATTTCATTGCCTTTATATCAGTACAAATTAAGTGGTAAAATGCACTATTCCGTTGCACATAGAAGTAAAAAGTTTGTGGTTGATCTCAAGTTGTATAATATTTTTTTTTTTTAACAAATGTCTACTGGAGTGTAGCGTAAAGGTCGTTTATAAGCACTGAACGTTTGATTAGATATGTCTATTCGTTACCGAGTAATCTCGTGCAAAAGAAAGGGAACCTTCATTAACCTAAACACTTCAGCTATCGCTATGTATTTGCTGGTAAAATAATGAAAGTAAAATGCCAAGCAAAGCAGCTTCTATTTTGGCCCGATAGTTACATAAGGACTTTCATACTAATGTAATGACTAGAGCATCCCATTCATCCGTCAAATATGACGGTAATGATTTCGTAAGTAGATTTTTATTGTTTTTGCTTGCTGTACGAGTTTTTCCTGTAAAATATGTTTCATAGCTCGATCTTCCATTAGGTCACCGAATGTTGTGCCATTATGAGTTTGGGAGAGTAAAAGGTCCTTCCTACAAGTAAAAGCAGTAATATCAGTTTAGAAATGCTTGAAAGTCATGTGGCAGTAATGGGACGAATATTCGCATCCGCAGACATTCGCACCTTTTATGAACATCCGCATTGGCGAATCAACTAACTAAGATACTTTCGCATCCGCAAGTCAGCATTCAGGAACATCTGCATCCGCACTAAATGAGGTGCGGATGTGCAGGCTTATCTCTGTCCAGGGTACACTAAGCTCATCCACAGTGCTTATAGCTACAGATTCCCATTTGGACATTTAAATGAAATTTGTGTAAGCAAAGTCCCTGTCAACAAAGCACCATCTCATTTACCCCCCTCCCCCTTAGTTTAGTACAAAGCTGCCAGCACTTGGTGTTTACACCTTTTTTTTGTTTTTTAGCTTGGTTTATAGTTTTTTAAACAAACTTGTTATATTGGAGGTTGTTTGGCTATTTCTTAGAAAATACCAGAAAAAGAAAATTATTTACGACGACCGAACAAATTTCACAACTTATTTATGTTGCAATAGATTAAAACCCTGTAAAGCACATGGTGTGCTATACGCTATACATACTGTATTTTTTGCTGTATTAATCAACTTTAGTCCATACTTTACCTAAGAAACTATCATTCGTCCTTTTTTGCATCAAAACTCACGGCCACTGGGAGCAGCGCCAGACATCGAAATCCGACAGGTGAAGCGATACGGTTGCGGTCGGACGTAATGCAAAAAGACAGAGGTGCCGAAGTATTCAGACTGAGTTATCAATTACTCAAATCATGGTACTTTTTTACTTCTTTAGCATAGAAGTAAAAGGCCAATATGACTGCCTTTCTCGGGACGCGGGGGTCGACAGTCCTCGTATACTCACCATGTCATGGTTCTGTTTCGTTAGCATCGCTGCCTGGCCAAGCGACATGTGACAAAAATAAGCAATCATGTATCACATGGAAGCCCTGAATAGATCTGTTGAAAGATCTGGAGAGCGGAGGTCCAGCTGGACGCTATAAAGTGAGACTAAATGTACTGAAAAGCGATGAGCAAGTTGTCGTCTATATTGATATTAACGATGAATAAATGCATGAGGTACCGGTTCGTTCAGATTTGTTAGTTAATTAGTCATTCCACTAAAGACAGGGCAATGAATAACAAAGTTATTAATAAACAAACATTTTTTAGAGATTTTTTTTTCATGTCGTACGCTTTTTTAGGGCGCCATCTTGGTTTTTCGCTAAATGCAGAGTGCAGACTAAGGCCGTCTGCCCACTAACAACTTTTGTTGCCGCTAGCAGCTTAGAGGCAACTCAACTAATCCGTGTACGTAACTACGGCACGGCTTCAGCTTGCACAGATTTTAACTGCTTCAAAAAAATTTAAATATTTCAGTCGCTACTGCAATTTTTACACCCTAGCGAGGGGCAATGTTGAATTTTCAACTATCGCTCTTATTTATGAGCGGTTTGAGTTCACAACGATTGATATTGTAAGAATTACAGCACGATGTTCATAGACGTCATGCTGAAGTCACGGTCACGACTGCGCAGGCGGATAAGCTAAGTTGCGTCTAGGCTGCTAGCGGCAACGAAAGTTGTTAGTGGGCAGCCAGCCTTAGTCTTGCAGTGCAGTCACTGCAGACTGCAGCATTAGCACTGGCGTCTGTTGAGGCAATTTGTTGCCCCGTGTAATAAGCTAATAGCGCCTTCAGTGTTGCTCGAGCTGCCGTTGTGAAAGGCTGTGTGTGAAGGGGCGGCTAAACTGATTGAACGCTACATTTTTTCAATAGAGCTAAAACTATTTTGATTCAAACTTTGAATTAACCCAGTAAGTATTTATGACATCCGCATCTGCAGATGTTCAGATGGGAACATCCGCTTCCGCGGATGTTGGGATGGTAGCATCCTCAATCGCATCCGCGGATGTCAGAACTTCGATATCCGCTAACAGATCCGCATCCGCGGATGTCTAAAATATGACATCCGACCCATCACTACCAAGTAGCCACAAGAAAGTAGAGTTCAATCAAAACAATTCACCGACAATATTTGGTAAATATTTAGTTTACCTCACGTATGTATGTTTTTTTCTTGCTATTAGGATGTTAATTGGGTCAATTTAAGACAATTTACCTGCATGACATTTCCATCGCAAATGCTTAGTTTTAGAGATATATATAATACCTTGAAATTATTATTGTTTTTCTAAAGGAGAAAATAGCCGGTGTCATTACAGGCTTGCTAGACACCAAAAAGGAACTTAACCGAACCTAACTTAATCTTACCTAACCTTACCTAACCTAACCTTACCTAACCTTACCTAACCTTACCTAACCTTACCTAACCTTACCTGACCTTACCTAACCTAATCCAACCTTACAGTACATTGCCTAACCTAACCTAACCTTACTTAACCTAACCTGACCTGGACGATGGTGTTATACCAAGCACCTATAAACACGCAATCATTACCCCAATCCCCAAAGCTGGAAATAGTACAGATCCAGTTAACTATAGACCTGTCTCATCAACGAGCCACGCAGTGAAAACGTTTGAGAGGGTGTTCCGTAAGCACCAAGTGCAACACCTAGCGAGTTGGACTTTTATGTATTATGGACTGAAATATTTTTATTGTTACCTTACTTAGTTTATGACTTACTCACATCAAAGCAACACGGATTTCGACAAAAACGTTCCAATACTTCACAGTTGAGACATTGCGCCAAGGAAAGAATGTGGACGTAATCTACTTAGATTTTGCTAGAGCTTTTGACAAGGTTGACCACGGAACCCTAATGTTGAAACTTTCTTGCATGGGTATCCGTGGAAAATGTCTTCGGTGGCTTGAAGCATTCCTGCCAAATAGAACGCAAAGTGTAATTGTCAACAACAAAGTGTCATTCCGATCGGTGGTACTCAGTGGAGTGTCACAAGGCACCGTGCTTGGGCCTGTTCTCTTTCGCATCATGATCAATGACATGGGTTACGGATGTAATTATGCGGTCCCTTCCTCATTTACTGACGATACACGAATACTAGCTGCGGTGCAATCTGTGGAAGACGTGCTGTCTGTGCAGCGAGATTTGGAAAGTATCTGCCAATGGTCGGTAAAAAATAATATGACCTTTATTGAAACAAAATTAGAACTGCTATGATGCGGAAAAAACAACTACTCTTTGAATCCACGCAATATACCACCAGCGATGGGCATGAAGTTGAGAGGAAAGCGGTTTTAAGAGACCTCGAAGTGAGAATGCAAGAGGATGCTACGTTTGAAGAACATATTACTAGAGCCATCGCTGTGGGAAAAAGATGAAGTGGATGGGTTTTACAAACTTTCTCGTCAAGTGAAGTAGAAGTAATGCTCACACTATGGAAGCAATTAATTCTTCCGAGAATAGAATATTGTTCTCCCCTTTGGATGCCGAGTACAAGAAAAAAGTTAGAACAACTTGAAGGTATTCAACGATCGTTCACGGCCAGAATTCGAGGCATGTAGGAGTACGATTACCACAAACGACTTAGCTGTCTCCACTTGTAATCAATCCAACGAAGATTTGAGCGATTTACAATCATATTTGTTTGAAATATTCTGGAACATATTGTGAATATGAAAGAGCGGATTGTCGCCAGACACTCAGAAAGAACTGGAAGGACTTGTGATATACGCATCCCAAGCAGAGATGGTGGAAAAGCCGTGGCCAAAAATATTCTAGTGGCTTCGCTGCATGGGGAGCAAGATTGTTTAACAAAATGCCTCGGCATATTCGAAACGCCGCTGATATCAAAACTGTAGAGTTCAAAAATTTGCTGGATTCACATTTAAGAAGAATACCAGATAGACCAGCGGTTAGCGGTTACGTGTACTGTGGAGATAATTCGCTGCTGGCTCTATGTTGGGTCGCTAACTGCGGCACCACAGAAAACACCCAGCAGAGTGACTCCAAACCCGTGGGGTGACGTGAACAACGTCACCTGGACTTCTTCCGTGGACCCTCATGGTACCCAAGGTAGGTAGGTAAGGTAACCTAACCTTACCTAACCTAACCTTATCTAACCTAACCTTATCCACGTAGCTCTGCTCATTTACATTTCAGACCTCTTCCCGACAGCATCCGTGCTCCCCTCACTGATTCAGAAATAAAATAATTTTTTTTTATTTTTCATAGGTTATAGGTTCCTTAGGTTTATTTTCTGATGATGGGATTTTCTATCCCAAAACGGTAAAATTCTAGTAGCTATGTCGACATCGTATTTAGATAATTACACTAGTTTAGTTCTATTTGTAAATATACATGGGTATATATTTGTCATTCCACCCAAGAAGTGGTACAAGGAGTTCAGCTATGTTCATCATTTTTTGTGTAGAGTGTGGAGGGTTGACCTAGATGTGACCCGTGCCAAAAAAAACTGGACTTAGCTGACCATCAAAAATGACGGCGTGGAATTTGCCTCTACCTCGACAGATTTTCTTACACCACGAGGCGTTCTATTTTTCTATGTTATTATTGAAGATCTAATCTCTGGGATTGGGACTGTGCCTTGACCTTCTTCATTTAAAATGACTGCGTTGTATTTGCCCCCACCGCGGATGATGGTCTTACGCTACAAAGGTGTTCTAGTTACTTATGTCTAGAGTCTTTGTGCTAACGAAGGACGTACATCATCGCAAGTGAAGAAATTTAACTGAACAAAAACAGATGATTAATGAACACAAGGAAGCGCGCCACGGCCTACGAAGCAATTGGCCCAGCGAGAAAAAGAAAATGAAAACTGTGCTAATGGACAGCGCGCGTAACAAGCATCTGCGCAACACATGAATTAACAATCACTGTAGGCCTATGTGCTCTTCTGAAGTGAGGAGCGAATTTTAAACTGGAGGAACTAACTCTGTCGAGTCAAAGTGGAGTTGAAAAGTAAAATACCACTCTCCATTGTGCTGTTGCTAATAGTATTGCAAGATAAAATCTAGGGAAAATCACTCACAAACGAAGTGTTCATAAGATATACACGTGCTTCTGCATTAATATTTCGAAGTGTTTCTCTGTATTCTTTATTGTTTCTGTGTACGTAGCTGTGTGTGTGTACAATATCCTCTTATCGTTTCTGCTAAAAGACAATATTGCCGACCGAAGCAAACACACTTTCTAGGTTCAACTGGCTAAATCTAATAATACTAAGAATAGCCTTCGTGTGTTTATAAATAAATATATATATAAATATATATATATATTTATATGTTTGGTGTCACGCTCTTAACGAAATAGATAGGCGGAAATTAGCCCAGGTTGGAGGCTCTGGTGC
>LQNS02278143.1:36832515-36864448 GCA_001587735.2 Parhyale hawaiensis | reverse complement strand
AAGATGTTACTTCTGTCTGTCTATATAGAAGACCTAAGGATGCCAGCACGATAAAGGATCAATGAAGAAAAGAAGAAAATTAAGACGCAAATAAGAGAAGAGGAGATTCCGCACCGGCCTATAGCATTACGCAAACGTATAGGTTATTGCGTGAATTCTTCACGCACGGGTCCACTAGTAAATAGATAAACATTGATCCAGCGCGCTAAAATCAGTTGCATCTCCAGTTTGCTCCTTCACAGATGAGTTGGGGACAAATTTTGAACTTAATTCGCCTCCTTGACATCCATGATACATCAGACATTTCGAAATTTCAAGTTTTTTTCTGCTGCACGTCTCTCAATCTCCTAAGTATCTATCTCAACCACTCATTAACAATCCTGTGTATTTTCTGCATTAGCTGATTTTCTTCGTTATAGATCACACTTTATGCTATGCAGATATAACATATGTCTTATTTTAAATTTTTTTACTGCCAAATTTCATCTTAGAGTGACCACTGCCTGTATCCGGCCATGATGAGATGATGAACGTTTCCCAGAAATTTAGAGACTTGACCCCTATATTTCTGTTTCTTGGCTGTCAGACAGATTAAAAATTTTCAATTTTGATCCAAGAATTTAAATTCTACGGCTGTGAACTTGAGTTTGCTTCGCTCACAAGGTGTGTGTTTATTAAATCATATAAGGTACAACCAATAAGTATGATTCAGTAAAACCAGAAAAAAACACACCAGAGCAGAGAAATGGTTTCATCGTAAATTTCTTGCCATCATTTATGATGACATTATTATAACAAAGGTCGTTGGAAAAGGAATGGCTCCTATTTCTAACTCAAAAAGTCAAAGAGCTACGAAGACGGAAGTGGAACCATTAAAACGAGCGTCATTTCTGTGTTGCAAAATTGATTTTCTAGGTAGTCACGACCATGAGCTTTTACCAGCGATGAACGAGAACATCGATGCCTAGCTCGTAAAAGCAAGTGCTTACCGAGGCGGTCCATTTTTTCACGGTTTGCAATTACGGCATTGTTGTCGGGGTAACGCTACCCACAGAATGCGGCCTTTAGAGGCCCGAATAAATAGAAGTCTGCTATACGGTGGGTGAGACAGCACCGTCCAGCCAAACTTTGTCGCCCATTCAGTGGTCATCAGACTTGTGTGTGTGGCCTGGCGTTGTCATGTTGCAAACAGAATGTTTCCCTTTTCTGTGCCCTTACGAGGGCAATCCGTGCACGGGTAATCAGTTCACTGGCACCAACATCCAACTCTACTCGTATTTCATTCATCGTTATCCACCAATCGGTGTGGACCAGTTACTTGAGGAGTACTTTGTTTTCCGGGGTGGTGACTGTGTCACTCACATCTCCGTCGCCACTCCGAAATTGACGAGCCCATCCCATAACTGTGCTGACGTCAACTGCATTGGCTTCGTAAGCGTTCACAAGGTGCCGCTGAATGTCAATCAGTTCATTTTTTTACATGAAGAAATTCGACGGCGCATCTCTGATTCTGGCGCACGTCCATGACAGGGATTGCTTTCTAACAATGTCACACCGTCCATATCTGCAATGATGAAGCTTTCAGGTTATGAGTGCATAAGTTCAGACATCATAACAATGCACTTTGCAATCCCCTCGAGTGGAATAAAAATACGAGGCATTATCTTTGGAAACACCTCCGTGCGTGTATATAATATATATGTATATATGCTTCGTATTGGCCTAAAGGAGGTAAACCCCAACAATGAGCTCTTACTCATAAGGTTAGGTGCAGGCTAGGACTGGTTTTGCTGATGTTCTAATGGGCTTACTATGAAATAACAGCAATTTTGAATGTTAGCAGAACCAGTCCTGGCCTTCACCTAACCTTAATGAGCAAAAACTGGGGCTAGCTGCTGTGGCCAAGCTTCCTCGTACTAGATTGTTTGTGGGAGGCAGGATAAAAAATTATGCACGTTTTACTATCGACAAGTGGGAGGAACTTAAGCGTAGATATATTGTTTCCTTCAAAATGAGACAAAACGTGAATAAATGTACGGTGGTTTTGACCACTTTTACACTGCTTAAAGCTCCAGTCCCTTTAGAGGTACCAGAATTTAGGTACGTCTATAGAGAAGCCGGCCACTTAACAGGTCGTATTTGAATATTCGTGGCCAATTAATAGCCCGTACCGAAATATATATGAAATGCATATTACATCTATCCACTGCATGATACATAATATATATCGTAATTATTTTATTTACATTTCACTGTAGGAATATATCAATTTTGTCTACTATCGCAACATTGACAAAATTACATACAGTAATTGAGACAAAGACCAACAAAGAGCAGATGATATTTTCCCAATCGATTTTTCAACCCCACAGATAAGTTTCAACTCAGCACACAAAGCAACTAACTGTGCTTCCTTTGGAAAGCTGAGGGTAAGATATGCTTTGCCTTTACTTTGCTGCAAGGGTAGTTGGTTTAAACACATGCTGTGTGAAGCTCGATATCCGCCAGTACTGTTGTTACGGAAATGTTATGCACCATCTTTATATTGATAAGAAAAACGTCGCTCTAAAGTGCTATACTGTGTGCGTAATTTTTAAAGGGAACCACATAATCAAGTCGCTCTCATTTGGAACCCTGTCATCCGAAGTAAGTCATTCGTTAAAAGAGAACGTATATTTGTCTAGCGCTTCAAATATTAACAACGACCAACAATTTTTAATACAGTTAAGGGCAGAGACATTGCCGTGCATTTCTTCAAGAAACGCTGATTCCAACGCCCATGCTGCCTGTTTTCCAATAACATTGATTGCCACTCCAACAAACAAAACTTCTCGCTACAAGATCGCATCGATTGGAAATCGATTTGCATTGTCACACGCGTGCTTTTGATGCTGCTGTCAGATGGACCCGTCAGGGCCGCTGCAGAAGCGAAATCTCTGGTGACTTTGGGCGATGATCGCAAGAACATCAGCAACAAACGCAGCCTTCCATCACCGGCCGCCGCTGCTCCGGGAGCATATCAAAGCTGCAGTTCTGAAGTGCTTTGTGTCTGCGACCGTAGAGGGGAAAGTGCTTCTGCGACGTCGTGCAATGTTGCCATATTGTGGTGCCGTCATAATCCGGTGCCACGCCATGTTGCCATAATGTGGCACCATCATCTCAATCGGAACTTAATAGGCGATTATCGGATCTTATTCACCGCCTTCAATGCCGACATCGGGTCATTGCCTATGCTGGGCCGAGCAATGTTGTCGCAGTGTGGAGCCGTCCTCATCCGGCGCATCGCCATTTCTTAAATTTAAAAGCCTTATGACTACATTGAGCAGACACGCCATATTGCCGATCTGCACGGCTGATGGCAACACTGGGGCACAAGGCAGTGTTGCCCACTCGCCCGTTGCTCGGCAGCATAATTTAGGTTTCCTAAAAATCGCCGACCCTTCCAGGCAACTCTTGTTTTGTTGACTGCAAAGTTTTAAGTTAGTGACCAAAAACACGCTATCTTAACTTGAGCTACAGCCTCCATGGAACCAAACCTGCTGGTCAACATTCTGGGCCCGTATTTTTAATGATAGATACTCTGTATTCTCAATGAATGGGGCAATTCAATTTAATATCTACTTTTCAAAAGTATATTGACTTGATTTTGTTCCTGTCACCATTTAGACTGATTCACTGAGAGAAATGAAATGTTTTCATTCTAATCGAAGTTATCAGTTGGTTTTTGCAACTTAATTTACTTTTCTGGTTTATTACTGTGAATGCAAATAGAACATATTTTTATTTTCACCGAAAGGCAGAGCAAACTTGAGGTTCTACAACTCGCCGATATCTTTTTTCTATCCTTCCGGTTAAAATGGACCACGAATAGCATACGGCCAAGTTGTCCGTGTTATATATTATAAGACAATAGAAACACAAGAAAGCTGTACACATACAGTTGCCTCTATGACTATGGGACAAAAATTGAGAACTTTATTTAGCCAAAAATATTTACGGTCAAATCTGTGCTGCCGTGAAAGATTTGTAGCAATTCTTAAAATATCTCAAAAGCTAAAATAACAGTTATAGTGGACGCGCTTTGTTGCTCAATCTAGGCCAGACCAAACTAGAAAACTATTTGAATAATAAAAAAAGAGGGTGCAAAGGCTACAAAAAGTGCTGCTAACTGCAGTTCAGGAAATTTTTAGCCCACAATAAATAGTGTACTTTCTTCACCAAGCTCACCTACAAGTGCAACATCATCCTGTATAATATAATTTGTACATCACCGCCATCATAAAAGTATGCAACCTTACCAAAAGTGCTGTATCTTGATTACGAAACGTTCCAAACATCATTGCGCTTCCACTATTTAACTTGATTGTGTTCTTCGTACACTTTTCACTTAGTGTTTTAACCTTCACGGCTAATCATGTACTGTTTTCATAACACCAAGCATCAAGTTAACTTTCATCACTGAATATAACTCCTGACCAGCCTTTGCAGGGCCAAGTAAAACACGCTTTGCTGTAAAGATCAGCGCTGCAATTTTATTTTTACGAACTGCTGATGAGGGGGTTTTTTGAGGGGTTCGTACAAACGAGCTTATTTAGTACAAACGTGTGGAAACTTACATCCTAGTCACTCAGCCTTTGAGTTTTTTCCATTTTTCTCAAAATATTGGCTGTAGACTTGAAACGGTCCTTTGAAGCGGTATGCGGGATGATTCCGTCCTCTCCAGCAGAATTTTTTCGTAATCTGTCGGTTTAAAATTTGTGCAATTATGCGCTTCCGTCTGTAACACTCTCTGAACTATTCACTGTCGCTAATATTGATATTTTGTTCGTCCTCTACAAGAATGGCTGCTGTGAGAGAACGATCCACTTTCTGAAAATAAATAAGCTGACACAACTATCTAGTAATTTTTGTTCACACTGTCCCTTAATTTGGCCGCTTGAAATCGGGCAATAAAACTTCATTTATAAATTTTACCACATTCTTTATAATATGTAGAGAATTTACTGCTAAAGGGAAGAGCAATCACTACAGTCTGTTGGAATTACGGGTATGTGAGGTAGCTATTTCCAGTTGATATATCAAGTTTTGGATTACTGACCCTTCGTTTTGGCTGAAACTATATACAAACATTATATAACATACAATATATGATGCAGCACTAGCACTAGATTCTACTGTTCCATAACTACATACAATATATGATGCAGCACTAGCACTAGATTCTACTGTTCCATAACTCTAACTCACGTTAAGGATGAGGTAAATCCCAGTTGTACTGCGGTGAATCTCAGCTGCTTTTGCACACTGCGACAAACCTTGCTTATGCAGTTCAACAATTCGACCACGTTCTAATTGGGAGAGTTTGCTCTCTTTCGGCATAGTGACACCTTCATACTATCAGTGTAAGCCTGCAACTGATACGAAACGCCGGAAATTACCCTAGAACTAAACACTTATTACCCTAGCCTTATAATTTGATCAACTGAAACACTCATTACTTGACATGAATGTACGTTTCGTAATAAATTGTCATAGCAGGTATTTGTTGTCTTTCTTATCTTTTACCTTTGGGAACTACTGATCCCTAGTCAAAGGAATTTATTTATTTAGTACTAGAACATTTTTTTTTACATTTTCAATTGTTCTTAAACTTTTGATCAGGAGTGTAATATTGGCTGGCGCCTTTGAGAACCAGCCTTTCACGCAGATATTTTCCCGAAAAATTTTAACCATTTTATCCACCAACAAAACTTCTCGATAAGTTTATTTCTTTCTTGATATCATTTTTGTTGTTTTCGTCTAAAGAAGCCAAAAGTTATTCTAAGGAAAGTTCTTAAATTAGCCGACCGGGCTCCCCAACATATGGCATCATCAGGGCTAAGAAATAGAAATTCTCTTTGGCTTGGCATTCAATTTGAGTTGATGAGCTTCACGAGAGGAAATAATTTCTACGCTATAAGGATGGAAATTTTTGCCGGGCTTTATCGTATAGGGTCACAGCGGTGGCATTTTCTGCTCGTTGTTTGTTTGTTTGGGCAGTTTCTAAAAGTAATTTCTAGTCAAAGCAGTAATGAGTTATGAACAGTAATTCATGCATATTTTTTGCTGTTATTTTCATAATTATTGCCGTTTCATCGTCTGTTTCCTCTAGAGCGCAGCTGACAGGCTCAGTGTTCTTATTTTTGGTACTCCAGAGAGATCTGACCTGCTCAGTATCACGTTATTGGCTCTTTAGAGCAGCTGACCGACCCAGTTTCACACTATTGGTACTCCAGAGAGCGATTGACGGGCTCAGTTTCACGTTCTTGGTACTACAGAGGGCGGTTGACTGGCTCAGTTTCACGTTCTTGGTACTACAGAGGGCGGTTGACTGGCTCAGTTTCACGTTCTTGGTACTACAGAGGGCGGTTGACTGGCTAAGTTTCACGTTCTTGGTACTCCTGAGAGCGGTTGACCGGCTTAGTTTCACGTTCTTGGTACTCCAGAGAGCGGTTGACCGGCTTAGTTTCACGTTCTGGGTACTCAAGAGAGCGATTGACCGGCTTAGTTTCACGTTCTTGGTACTCCAGAGAGCGATTGACCGGCTTAGTTTCACGTTCTTGGTACTCCAGAGAGCGGTTGACCGGCTTAGTTTCACGTTCTGGGTACTTCAGACAGCGATTGACCGGCTTAGTTTCACGTTCTTGGTACTCCAGAGCGTTGCTGATTGCTCAGTTTCGAGCTCTTGGTACTCCAGAGACCTTCGTGTACATCGGCAGCTCTCAAACAAGCCTCACAACCTCCCATTCACCGCACCCAGCAGCTCCGCTCCCCGGCGCCCCACAAAGCCTCCTCGCCGTTTTAAATACCAAAGCTCTTTAAGTGCTCCACTCAATAACCCTCTTAGCTCTTTAAAACCATCGCCGGAAGATTTCAAGCCGTACCTCTTTATCACCAAACTCTAGAAACTTCTAAGTGCGATGCTCGCGCTGCCGGAATAAGTGTGCCTACAATTTTACGATGCATCGGAAATATTAAACGCCAAAATACAAGTTGCACAAGTAAGTTTGCCTACTCTTTCTTTCCTTTTGCAATAGAACAAAACTGTTGCCCTGAGCTTCCACATGGCCATTTTTAGCTGCGCCGAGAATGCTGTACAGCTGTCGAGCATAATTTTACTAGCCTACCCAGCCGTCCAGGAAATGGCAGCATGGAAACTGCTCCGACAGCTCTGTCGACACTTTATACCAGTAATCGTGCTTCCTCTATATAGTGACAACCGTAGTATGGATGCCATTACAACGTACTTCAGTCGTACGAGCGAACCTAAGTCCAGATTTTATTAAATTAAATAATTACGGCTGTGTTAGCTGGAGAATCCCTACCATCGTGCCTATGCATATATACCCACAGAGATGTTCTACTCAAGTTGTCATTTCAAGTTTGCCTGCAAAGTTGAAATGCACAAGCCATCTTAAGTTTAAGAGAATTGCAAGGTAAGTGAAAGAATGGAAGATACGTTCTAATGTGAGGGAGCTCAGGGTAAACGACGCCAGTATTGCATGAAAACAAGAATGAAGTATGTTTCATCGGCTTCCGTCAAGTCGAAAATCAATTATATTATTTGCTTACGAACAGTAAAATTAATAGCTGTCATGCATCGCCTGAACAATGGATTCTGTACGATGCTCGTTTCATTAACATCTACGTTTGTTCATAGGTAAATGCTGAGAGTAGAATTTCTGGTTAGCTTTTCCCCATACATGAGGTGACATGAAATGCATAAATCGATACACAATGGTCGTTATTATAATACTAAACTGCCCATGCTGTAAAAACTAACAGAGAGGAATTTGTGATGACACTTCTTCGTTATTCATATATTTCTGAAAAGATACGCTACAACAACGAACTCAAATTGTCATAAGATATGAGTGCTCCAGTTCTCTTTCATTAGGTATTCATCTGAGCAGCATACTTCTTCCTTTCTTTTGATGCTATAAAAAAAATATTGTATTAGTAAGCAGTGAATCATCACTGAATTTGCTTAAATTCCAGGTGGCTGTTCTATATACTGCGTGAAACAACTTCAGTACATCGAAATTTTTGTGCCCAAGCGGAAACTGCTTCATCAACGGAAGAAACCAAACTGCAATATTTTTATTTTGGTAAACCAAGAAAAGAGCTAGTGTTATCGTCGATGAGACTTCGAAACTTCCAGGATTTGGCTCAGAACAGGAGAGGAGAAAACTTGTAAACTTCTCTATTATTGAATGCAGGCTACAACGAAAGCACGCCTATATAATTGTAGTGTACAGTTTCATGGCAATTTGTATGCAATAATCGCGTCTAGCACCGTGAAAAAACTATTCTCCTGTGCTTCGTTAACCATCCCCTCACTTTGTACTCGTAAATCATGCACTGAAAGCAAATATAGCATTAATGCACGGGGAAAGTAATAAAAATCAGACTCCATGGCAGCTGCAAGAGAAGCCGTAGATATCTTCATGCATTAATTGGACTTTAAAGTTGAGTTAGCAAAAACTGATGCTTATTCATACGTTTATTTATTTGTGCATTTATCTTTTATTTGTCCATTTTCTGTCACGTTCTAAGAAAAAATAAAAAAGAAATCTAATGGGTAGTACATAGACCAAACTGAGAAATCGGCTTGCTTACAATTACGCAAACAAAATCGTTCGTTAAACTGCTACCGCAGTTAAATTTTCATCCTAGCTACAAAGTAGTTAATGATTGCGATTACCGACAGCTTAGCTGAGTGCATACCCAAAATTTGCTTTGCAGCAGCATGAGTAACCGCTGAAACGTCGTACCCTTGGTGGGACTCGAACCAGCGTATTAGCCTGAGCAACCGATAAAAAGTTGTGCCGTAGGTGGGTATCAACCTGACACTGGTCTGAAGTCCTACGCTAAGCTGATGCTCCATCCACTCAGCCAATTCGGTCTGGAAATTATTGAGCCAGATTGCTATTAAATTTGATAATTATCGTTGCTGAAACAAAAAACGACACTGCAACTTGATGGTGTAATGGTTACGTATAGTTTGATGACGTATTGTGCCTTCATGAGAGATCTGATGTATGAGCTAATGAGGAATATAGCAGAGTCATTCGTTGCCCACGTTAGGAAACTAAACTGAGCCCAGCTGGTTCAGATATGCATGGGAAAACCCACAATATCACTCAGTTCGCCTGTGAAAAACGTTGTTCCCTAAGCACGATTCGAATCTTCCACTGGTGTGAATTCCTAGACAAAGCCGTTACCCTCATGTTGATATACAGAAAGTATTTATTTTATGTAAGTCGCACACCAGTGCACGATTGAGGTGACTACTTATTATCGAATAGAAATGGCCTAAACAAGAAGCCAGCAGAATTCTTCATATGTTGTGGGGTTGCGCCGTTATTGCGTTAAGCAGCAGAAAGAATTGAAGAGGTTTTTAATGATGGGCGGACAGTTGAATAGGAACGAAAAAACACTTAACCCCTTAACATATTAATATTTCTAACCAAACTTTAGGAAAATCCAATGTTTTTATTTGGTAGAATTAAAGTTTGAGTTGCGTAAATACCATATTATCCTTGTTTGACGTCCCAAATACGTGTAGTTTATATTTTATTTAACATTAATAGAAACAATAATTGTTTGTCAGTTTTTAGTCCATTACGCGTTAATTCGTGGCTTCTTATTGTTTTATAACGAGTCAACTCGTTATAGACTCGAGTTTAACCCATTAAAAGGAATTAGCTTGGAGAAGACTTTTTCTTAGATGTTTTTAGCCACTGAAACAACGACTAAGCTCGATAAAGTACCGAACTAAGCTCGGAAAGTGACCAATAGTTAACTCGGGCTGATTCCAAAAACGAAACGCGCATATTGATTTCCGAGTTAACTCGGGTTCTACGTTGAGGGGCTAAAATAATGTTTCAGCTTGCACAGACAATATTTAATCTACAGTATAATAAAGACCGATGTGTATTTATCTGTTTGTTTATGTGTTTGTTTATTTATTTATCCATTTTCTGTCACGCTTTAACAAAACAGATAGGCGGAAATTAGCCCACGTTGGACGCTGTAGTCGTCCTCTCAAGTTCCAATGAAAACTAATAGGTAGAAAATAGGCCGCGTTGCAGATGATGGCAAAATTACACTTTATCTGCATCCCTGGTCCACGGTAGACCGTGAAAATTTCAGTGGTCCAGCTGAAAACGAATTGGTAGAACTTTGACTAGGTTGCAGTTGATAGCAAACGTATCTTAATCAGCAACGGTTATAATTCAAACAATGAAGATATCAAAGGCTTAATATGATTTGAACGAGTATTACCTTCTCCGTATATCGAATCTATAGCAAAGTATAGGGTGACCATATGTCTCAATGCCTGTCTGGCATTGCAGAAATTGAAATTGCAGCACTGGAGATCCTGTATCTAAAGCTTTCATTAGCTTTCTCATGCATCATGATTCATAGTTTCTTCCTTCCGACTATTTCGTTGCACCAGTTATTCTTCTAACCTTAATTTAGTGGTCGATGAAACAGCTTTCGCGAAACAACAAAACCATTGGCCCTCTGGGCCATCTTACCGTATCCTTGATACTAAATCGAAACTAATAACTTTGAGCGTTACTGATTGCAATGAATTTTCTCCATGTCAGAGAGAGGAAAAGTTTCGATTTTCAGCAGTTGTGAAGCCGTAAACGCTCATCTCCTGGTGCTTTTAGGTTAGCAATTGTAATAACGAAAGATGAGTAAGATCAATGGAACACGGCTCATCACAAATTCTTCGCTGCCATATTATGACAGAGCAGGCCCTCTAGTTCCTGTATATTTAATAGACCAAGCCAGATAAAGTGTATACACTGCGGTCTAGCACTGTGGCGTCCCTGCCGCAACCGCTCAGTAGTGCTTATGGACCTACGAGGTAGTTTCAAGAAAACAGTTTCGCAATGTAATGGCGCACCGTATTAGCCCAAGCTGCAGAAACACTTGTGTATTACAGTTGTAAGCACTTACTGGCAAACGGTGACAATTTCTAAGCATAAATTGCCGTACTTTGATCGCTGTGAGTAACCGTAAAGCGAATTGAGAAAAAATTGGCTTCGTGCACGATGACAAATATTCGTTGTTCCTAGTACAGGTTGCAGATGATGGCAATCATATTTTATTCAGCGAAGGTTAAAATCCAAGCAATGAGGATATCTAAAGCATGTTTTAGCGCTGCCATAGAATCTGATTCGTCTTACCTTCTCCATACATCGAAACTCTATTTGCTCTCGGTTCACGATGCATTAAGTCAGTAGATGATCCCTGAAGCTCGGGCTCAGAGTAGATTTTTCACGGTGTAGTACACGCAACCATTTTTTTTTTTTCAGTATGCTGTCTTCCTGCGACGAATCAGTTCTCGCTTCAACAGAAAAACTTTGATGTACCGAAGGCTTATCATTCGGTATGTAGGATACGCGGTAGGGGATTGAATTAAATTTAATAATGCTTAGCTGCAGCTAATGTAAGCTAATTTCTCAGCATGCCATCTAATAGGTGGGGTACGAGTGTGCTGTCTCGATGTATTCAATGAGAGCACTTATCTCCTATGACAATTTGATTTGACTGTTGTAGCGCATATAACTCAAAAAGATATGGACAGATATTTAAAAAAAAAAAAGGGCTTGGTAGGCTTGTTACCAGTAACAGATAATTAACTTTTGGTGAACATCCGTTCAACCGCTTGTTTGTCTGCCTATTCCTTCTCAACACCTTAACTCAAAAAAATTATATATGAATGGATCTTTATTAAATTTACGGGAATTGTTCGTAATGTTTAAAGGCATAAAAGATTAAATTTGGGTTATGATCGGTTGGTCTGTTCGTATGGTTGACTGTTTTTCAGCACTATAACTCAAAAAGTTACCAACAGATCTTTAACAAAAATTGCAGAAGCTAGCTGTTATTACTGTGAAATGGCACAAATGATTAGATTCTGCAGTTGATACCAAGGAAATAATAGTTTCAGAACCAATTTTAAATTTTCGTTACCGTTGCCTTGCTTGCCACAGGCATGCACTCTCAGAGTGCTCTAGTTAATCTATAATTATCTTGCACTGGAGTCTATTCCATCCCATAGAAATTTTCACCAGTAGATTTTTGTTAGCAGAGAAGGTTTAAACTTGAATAAATCTATTGAAGTTTAGGCATTCTATTCTAAATTGCTCACGACATTTAGAAAAGGAGAAAATTAACCGAGGTCATGCAAGCATAAGTTCTGACAATACATGCATATGTAATATTTGCCCGAAGTCAGTGTTATTCACAAATATACTTCTCATCATGGGTCAGTATGTAGCACCTAAGTCCACAATTACCTTAGTTGGCAAATATTATTGACACATAGGTAAATCCAACTCAGCATTACATTCTAAGTATGAATTGTCATATATAACCCAGCGAAGAGCATATAATGAATCTTTCCAGATGAAACAATTAGAAAAAACGGCGCTTATATTTGTGAAACACCAACAATTAACCGCCCTCACTATTCGGCAAGTACAGAATACCAGTCATTATGGATAAAACACGCGATTTAACATCAAATGAGCTGGCAACCAATGTCTCAGAGCGTACAAAAGAAAAAACGAGAGTGGAAGCCTCAAAGATCCTGAGAATAGCTTATCGAACTGCGAAACAATTTACGGAGTGGAGTCTCCTACAGTCCGTTCGAGGGCTTACAAGGGTACATCGAGTGCTATTTCCAGGTGTACCATATCACGCTTAACGGAAAAAATAACGAGAAGAACCCGTATCTGGCAATAAGAAGACTATTTTTAAGCACTGTAGTATGAAAGATATTTTGAATTTTTGTCCTCCTTACAGACGAATGGAGTACAGGGCAAAGAATCGGTTACAAATAGCGGGAATCGTCCTACAGCTAGCGAGAAAATTATTCGTATGCCCTCTACATTTCAATATATTCCACAGTAACTGGAATATTACCGTATTGTTTGCGGAGACATAGGGGCTTTACACGGTAAAAACTGCGGAACAAGGAATATCATAAGTACTTTTCAAAATCATTTGGCAAGTCACAATGACTTAAGAAGTAGGCTGTTAAAAATTCAGTGTTCAACTTATTCATACAGTTGGAAAAATTGCATTAGATTGAGAGGACTGAACCGTAATACGTGTTTTATTTAATGTTTCAAGTGTATAAATCGTTCCTGCCCTAACATCATTCTTGGAACTTTTACTAAGGCTAACGTGGTGCAAGAAGAGTCGTGCCTTGTCATTCGCACGCTATCGCCACGATGGGAAAGACAAAGGAGCTCGGTGTGGACTTGAGGCAGACGATTATGGAATTTCACAAAGCAGGAAATAGTTATGGCGACACCTCTAAACGCCTGGATATCCCATCATCTACAGTACAGCCTGTTATAAAGAAGTTTGCTGAGTTCGGCACAGTAGAAACATTGCCTGGACGCGGCCGGAAGCAAAAACTAGCGGCAAACACAGCACGAAAACGGCACCTTGAGGTCAATATTAGTCCACGCGGGGTGCTAGATAAAACTACCGAGAAATTGGATACTGCGGGAACTAGCGCGAGTAAGCGCACAATCCAGCGCTGTGTGAACAAGGTTGGCTTGCTCGGATACTGACCTCGACGAGCTCCACAGACCATGCGATGTTGCTGCTTGCTTGAACTTCCCTAAAGCCTACATAGATAAAGAGGAAGGATTTGGGACCGAGTATAATCCAGTGACGAAACAAAATTCGGACTTAGTGGACATAATGACGTGATGAAGATTTGGCGTAAGAAAGGCGAGGCTTTCCTGCCGAAGAACAGTGTACCAACAGTTGAATGTAGAGGTGGGTAATGATGTTTCGGGGTTCTGGAAAATGAGTAACAATCGAATGGATAATGATTCGTGATGACTATATAACTATTTTGGACGAAAATTTCAAGACATCGGCTCAGAGTTTGGGGCATCGAAGATCTTATAGTAAGACAATGACACGAAGTTTCGAAGCACAAGCCCAAATCTACGACCACATGGCTTCAGAAACAATAAGGTAACACTGCTACCATGGCCGTCGATGAGTCCTGACCTGACCCCCATAGAAAATTTATGGCGCGAATAGAAAGCGAAATTCAAGAATCGAGCTCTAAAGAACTGCCAGGAATTGAAACGGGTTGCCATTGAAGGATGGAGCAATATTCCACCTGAAACGACGTTAAATCTCTTCAAAACTATAGGAAAAGGCTGCTGAACGTTATCAATATGAAAGGTCAGGTTATTGATTATTAATATTGTAATTATGTTATAATTTTTCAACTGTGTAATATAATTTTGTCAGAACATATTTTCTAAGTTTGTTTGTAAAGGCTCCTAAAAGTATCGTTTCGTTCTGATAATTGCGTTTTATATTCACTATTACATGCTTTTTACCCTGTGAAAACCTTTGGCCTCCAGAAACAATAGTTTTTGTGTTATTCAAGAAAATATGATAAAAAGATGGTGTACAGATAATTCTGTCGTTAACTGTATGCCCCTCACCGTTTTAGACACCAACGCGAGAAAAGCGGAATCATGCTTTGGGCTGGTTGAGTTCCTTGATGATTCTTCGGACGAGGTCCAGGTGGCGTTACGCACGCACGCCACCCATTTGTGCAGAGATGATGCTGCAGCCTGTGACCAGCGGGATGGCTAACAACGAGTTATCTCCGCATTTCACGTAGAAGCTAACAGCTTGTTTATCTGGCACTTTCAGTAAGTATGCGTCAAGTAAGTTTTTATGAGATGACTGTACAGTAGCAACTAATATATCGTCAAAAGCAAGTAAGTCCACTTCTCTAAGCTCCAAGGGAAAATATGCCTAATTTTCTTCCACCAAACCTCGTCACAACAAAATATCTTCCATCCAATTTGCTCATCATCAAAGTAATTCCCGTCGAAATTATATTATCTATTATTTTGCGTTGTATACTCAGCTATTGTCTAAAAATTTTCACCCAAAATTGTATATCGCACATATTTTAACAGGATAAATATCCAAGCTCAAATATATTTTCCAACAATTATCCCTCACACAAATATTTGTCTTCTAACCAGTATGTTCGTCAATATTAACTCATCTAATTTAATTACATCCAATTTTTTTACTAAATAATCATGATGTATCTAAAATTCTTTGTTCTAACTTCCTTTACGTCAAAATATTTCACGCCTAGTAATTTTACGCATACTTATGCTCTCTACCATGAGAATATCGTCCAGTTTTTTATAGGCAGCTCATTTTTTACCCTATAAAAAGACTGACACAAATCAGTCCTGCACAACTTTTTACTCTCCCGAATTATAGGACATGAAATTTGTGTTGCCTCCATTCGCGTGTCAGCTAAAAGTCTTCGCGCAAATCTGTTTAAGCCAAAACCTGTCTAGCGTCCAATTTCTCTTCTCAC
Organism: Parhyale hawaiensis; assembly: GCA_001587735.2. Classification (NCBI taxonomy): domain Eukaryota; kingdom Metazoa; phylum Arthropoda; class Malacostraca; order Amphipoda; family Hyalidae; genus Parhyale; species Parhyale hawaiensis. Next base: position 36,848,997 of record LQNS02278143.1, on the reverse strand, counting down.
CTCCACTCGTACCTCCCGCGCGGTAGCTAGGCGTTACCATTCTCAACGCTATCCCGCTAGATAAGTTTTCGGTTGTTTTGCACCAATCATACATGCCATTAGCAAACGTTACTGAGTTCAATTATGGAATAGAAGTGCGATTCGCCGGTGAAAATGACTGCAGTGGAGGTAGATAAACAGCTCATTACTGTAAAATCCCGTAGTGATTTTCTTCTGAGGTCCACGCAACAGACACTGGCTGCCGTTTCGTTGTCAATTTTAAGGCTAAAGACAGGCGGGGCTTGGGGTCAAACCTATGGAGACTAAATTATTACAAAACTAACGGAGACGATATACTCACGATATGACAACGCTGCCACTGGCCGCGGGGATCCACATACAATTTTTGCAAGATAGTTTTGACGATATTTTGGTTAGACGGAAAGTAGAATTGCGAAAGAAAACATGTGCGGAATACATAGTTGCGACGAGGATGTTTGGGGTATAAAATATTGACGATATTCCAATTGGGAGACAAATTTTTGGATGAGAAGTATTTATCGCTAGAATAATTTGGCGTAAAAGTATCGGCTTATTGACGATTAGCAATAAGTTGGTTTGGCGAAGCATATTTGGAAGATTTTTTAGTTTGAGGCTGAAATGTTGTGCTCAGTAAGTTTTGATGAGAGGAGTTTAGGGTATATTTTAGTTCACTAAAGATTTTTCGACTTATAAATATTTGCTAAGGTAAAATTATTACCAATTAAATAGTTGGTAATTATTTTTGTCGTAGCTTTGTTACAGACGAAATAATTTGGGGCTTTTCAAGGTAGCCGAACTTTTAGTAACCGTGAATGTATATGTAACGATATATTTTTGTACGTAAAAAATGTGCAGTAAACATTTCAATTCGTTTGACTGGTGTGACAGGCAATTTTTGTATGTCTAACAGATTTTACCTGCAAAAATTGGCGGGTTATACAATATGAAGAATAGTAAGCTGCGTTTTGATTTTGAGCGCTACACAGTCAACCCAGTCTTTATGTATCGCTATCTCTCTACCGGTGACATTTCGAATGTAACGTGGTATTTTGTTGAAAAACCTCACCCCCCGGACCGCGAAACTATTAGAATACTTTGTGGCCATTGCGTCACCACCAGTTTTGATCGGAATTCGCACTTCACAAGTGGGACCAATATGGTCTGAGCGTCTGGTCTGGATTCGCCCATTGACATTGACAGTAATTCCCTCTAGAATTTTCCAAACATATATGATCGTAAAGCGCTCGAATCTCCATTGAATGGAATACATTTGAAGTTGAGCAAGTCTTTCGTGATAGTTAAAATTTTGCATGCCCCGGATTTTGGCAGTAAACGATCGCTGGATAGCCTCAAGGTGCTCTAAGTCTTTCCGTTTGCTTGGCATCCAACGAGGTGAACAGTGTTCTAACCTCGGCTGTATTAGTTGTTTCCATAAGGTGAGCATTGTGTCTGCCTCCCGTGAAGAGAAAGTTCGAAGCACCCATCCGCTCCACTTCTTGCCTATAGTAACAACTCGAGCCACATGATCTTTAAAAGCGGCATTATCTTGTGTTCTCACCCCAAGATCTCTTGAAATTTGCTTTCTCTCGATTTTGCTCCCATCTCTCGTCGTGTAGGACGTAGATTTAGTATAGAAGAAGTTTTTTCCAAACCGCAATACTTCAAATTTGCATTCGTTGAAGGACATTTTGTTCACCGATGCCCAGTGAAAGATGTTGGTTAGATCTAGTTGCACATTCCGTAAGTATGCCATTGATTGTACCGCTGCTAATATCCGTGTGTCATCAGCGAACGATGAGGGAACGGCAAGCTTGCATTGGTGCCCCATATCAGTTATCATGATGAGGAAGAGTATTGGACCAAGCACGGTGTCTTGTGGGACTCCACTGAGTACCGGCTGTCGTTTGGACACTTTATTATTTATAACTATACTTTGGGTTCGGTTTTTCAGGAAAGCTTCGATCCATCTAAGTTATTTTCCACGGATGCCCATGTTGAAAAGTTTGAGTAATAGTATTTCATGATCTACTTTATCGAAGGCTTTGGCAAAATCTAAATATATTACGTTCACATTTTTGCCTTAGCATAGTAGGTCCAGAATAGAGTCATAATGCTCAAGCAACTGGGAGGTGGCTGAACGTTTATGGCGAAAACCATGTTGATTTGACGTAAGCAGGTCATTGCTCTCTAAATGATGTACAAGGTGTCTCCTAAAGACCCTGTCAAACGTCTTCACTACGTGGCTAGTTGGGGAGACAGGTCTAGAGTTGGCTGGATCCAAGCTATTTCCAGCTTTAGGAATAGGTGAAATAATTACGTGCTTGTAGGTGAATGGAGCTACTCCATCATCCATCGATTTTCGCCACATAAGGTATAGGGGGTATGAAATGCTTACCTTGCACATCTTGAGAATTCTAGCAGGCACATCATCTGGTCCCGCTGCACTATTGCCGCTAAGTTCGTCAATGGCTAATTCAATGCTTAGTTTTGTGAACTCGAAATCCGTTAGGTAGTTTGTAGTTAAATCAATACTTGGGATTTCAGCATTTGGAATTTTTTCACTAAAGACTTTTTGATATTGACAGTTTAGTATTTCGCTCATTTCCTGCTCATCATCAACAAAAAATCCTGTATCATTCACCAGTGGCCCGATTTTCAATTTTACCGAGGAATGATGCGATGCATAGGCAAAAAATATTTGCTATTGCTTTTTATTTTTTCAATGGCTGCTTTTCTTTTTCTTGTGGGCGGTCGATAGCACACGACGCATATCAATCTAAGTTTTTCAACATCAACAATAATATCACACACTTCATTCGAGAATTTCTGCTTTGTATGTGAACCAAGATGATCTCTTACGTGTAATGAAACACCGCCACAGTTCCTATTTTTTCGGCCACTTCTATGTAATACATAGTTTTCTATTTGAACATCTGCATCGCTGACCGTATCATCTAGATGAGTCTCAGTAACGGCAAGGAGTTTAGAACTTGCATAATTTATTTTATCGTGCAGTACCATTTATTTTCTGCAATTTTTCGTTAACAGGCCTCGTATGTTTATAACATGGACTTTGCTAAGTATTTCATCTTTATTTGATTTTAGGTCCGGGTGTTCGTTTTGATTTTCTGTGATAGTATGGCTGTGTACGTTTTCAGTTGATGACGTGTTCCAGGATCCTACCTCCACATTTGGGTAGGATTTTCCTCTCTTGGTTAATTCCAAGGTACTCTCGGTCTTCCATGCTGCACTTTTTCCATATATGTCTTCATGGACGAGATCTTTTCGCACAGTGTCTGTAAAAAATTTTGCATATTTTGCAAATCTCTCCTCACATCTTGATTGTACACGCTCATATCACGGTCATTCGCGGTAATATCTCTTTCCACATTGTACTGGTGGTTATTTTCTCCGCACTTGTTAATTTCTATGATATTTGAGTCTTGCCACGGTCTCCCCGAATTTTCCCCTCGTTCAGCGTGGGTGTGCCTATGCTGGTCAGTGGGAGCCGCTCGAATGGTTCCTTTCAGATGTATTTCAAGGCATGTGGTATCAAAACACGTGCCATTTCTGAATGATTCTTTGCACAACCATGGATTAAAGAGATCACATTCCCGCGTTGGGCTGCAACCTTACCTGCCTTATTTGATGAACCTAGGGCACCTCTTTGGGTGGAAAAATTTGCACCGTTTGCTTGAAATTCAATATTTACATTAGTTTTTGGCATAATACTTGCAGATTCTGGGTTTCTTTTCGCTTTTGGATTTCAAGTTCTCTCTAGAACTACTTTTCTCCATAGCGTTCCGTGCTATTTCATAACTGCTTTTTTCCAAGTCATGATCGTCAGTTTCCGCATATTTCTGCAGTGATTCTCCTCCTGCAGTTTTCGGGCTTTCGCCCACTGATTCCTTTGTATCCAATGCTACACATATTTGGCTTTGCGTTGGAACTTGTAAGCATCTGTCACAATTCCAAATGAAGCTTTCTGGAAATCTGTTAAACATGTTGATCATGCCTTGAGGTAACTGCACAAGCAGCACAGTAAAGGTATTAACATTTTGTGCAAGCAATTTTCTGTGTAGTATTTGTAGTTGGTTCTCTACACCAGGTACAAATCCAATGTTGCTTCTCACTAGATCTTTCATTAACTGAGCACCCATGCCCCGACGGGCACACAGGGGCGTGGTACCTTCCGTTCTGGTTCAGAGCAAGACACGAAGCATGAAAGTTATTCTCTTCACACAACACACACTGAATCATTTTACTTTGCTTTGGTATCATGCACAAGGTACACTCACTTAAACCACGAGATTCTTGTGGCTACAAACTTTATCCAAATCATCAATTGAATTTAAAATCACTGGTTTGAACTGTGTTTTATTGCCACACTTTCTATTGCCTCCCATGGCTGGAGTCTACGCTTCCCCTGTAAGGCAAGCTACGGTGTGGTCACTGGTCCCGCTAGTCACACGGTTGAGTTTATAGCCAGGCTGGCGCACTGCACAACACCTAGTTAGTTTATTGCTTTCGATAAAGACTATAGACTTCTGATTTTATTATCGCTATCAGAGCAAACGACACTGTAGAACCAAACGGCACGGAGGGTAACTGGGACTGGTCCATAGTTAGCTGGGTCCATGCTATTTCCAGCTTTAGGAATGAGTGCAATACTAGCGTGCTTGTAAGTGAATGAAATTACTCCCTCATCCATTGATTATCGCTACATAAGGTATAGGGGGTAAGAGATGCTGAGCTTGCACATCTTAATTAAGGAGTTTTGCAGGCACATCATCTGGTCCCGCTGTACTGTTACCGCTAAGTTCATCAGTGGCTAGTTCAATACTCAGTTTTGTGAACTCGAAGTCGGTTATAGGTAGTTTGTAGTTATATAAATTCTTGGGATTTCAGGATTTAGAATTTTGTCACTACAGATTTTCTAATATTGACGGCTTAGTATCTCGCTCATTCCCGGGTCATCATCAACAATAGACCCTGTTTCACTCACCAGTGACCCACATTTCGAGGAATGATGTGATGCACAAGCATGACATCAATGATGTGATGCATAAGCAAAAAAATATTTGCTATTGCTTTTTATTTTTCCGGTGGCTTGCTTTTCTTTCTCTTGCTTTTCTTCATCGTGTGAACTAGCAAGCTGACGCTCTATCTCATGTAGCTTTTTTGCACTCGGTTTGTCTTTGTAATAGCCCCGTTGATTGCTGGCATTTGATAAGTTTTTTTGCTCGTTTTTTAAGCAGTCCTTTACGAAATTTGTGGTGTCGAGTTCTATATTATTATTATTTTTTTTTGCAGGGCTAAGGTACTTAATTCCTGCATTTTTCCAACAGAATAATTTCTTATATATCATGGATAGTTTCACTTTCTATTGAATCATTTAAAAGTACGTCCCAGTTTACTGACTGCAGCTCTGCATTCAAGCCGTCCCAGTTACTGGGAACAAGTTGGTTTGTCATCGAAGAGTACCAGACGTAAGTAAGAGGATATGTAATGCCAATGTCGCCTTTTTGGAGGAAAAATATAAGCCATGGTTCAAGAAATAAAAAGGTTTACTGCAAATAAACCCGGTTTTTATGCGACACGATGCACCTGCATTGCACCTGAGAATCTCTGAAACACCTACAGGAAATAGGCTTCTTTTGTCACCGTTTGGTAGTAGGCCAGCTTGTTCACCAAATTTAAATCCAATGGAAAATCTATACGGTGTTCTATAGAGGAAGATGTATCATGATTGACGAATGGCTCTGAGGAGCAGTTGTAGCTACTGTTTACAGTATTACTATTACACTTACTGAGAATTTATTTTGTGGCATGTTATTGGATATTTAGCATTTTTTTTCGGGAATGTCTAATAATTTAGGATAATAAAATAGAAATACAGCTCGTCACTATTTCTCTATGAGTAGTCGGATCAGATTTATTTTGCAACCCTACATACAGATGGGAGTTATCTTCATTGAGGAGAAAACGATATGGATTCTATCGACTAGATGATTGTTTTTTTAAGAAAAAATAATGAAGCCTCACAACTTGTTACATCATGCAGTATTTATAACCTTGTCATTATGCCAGAGCATTCTAAGTTAGCAAATATTTACGTAAGCAAATATGTACCTAGTTGACTATTACTCCATGAGCAATATTTTGCAATGACCAGATGATATATGAACGATATTTTGTCGTCCCCCAACAATACAGCAGCGCACAAGCGAGTATCGAGAAACAATAGAAAAAATAGGGCAAAAAGTGCGGCTAGAAACAGCACTGCGCTGCTGGGGGCAGATGCAGGCGGCCACGGAGCTCTCTTTATTTCCTAACTTGGAGCATCACATTTGGGGAGTTACGGTACGTCCCTAACTTATGGGGATTTTTAGGGTAACTTTGTGCGTTGCTTGCCTTGTTTAGCATTGCTATTGAATAGGGGAAGATCTGAGGATTATTGTGGAGGTGAAGATGGAAGATGAGGCGATGGTGGAGGAGGTGGTTGGGCAAGGGCGTGACGACTGTGGTGTAGGTGATGATCGACCCGTAGTGGTGAATAAGTGATGATGGCTTAAATGCGATCGACCCGTAGTGGTGAATAAGTGATGATGGCTTAATTTGCATTTCTTTTCTCGGCCAACGAGGTTATGTTTATGTCACCGTCTGTTTGTCACTCTGCCGTTCACCAAGAAAGTTAGAAAAGTTATGGATGGATCTTCAGGAAACTTGCTGGGACTGTAAAGTATATTAGGAGAAGCAGACTATCAACGATTGGTGGAGATCCGTTCAACCGTTCGTCAATTTATCTACCTCTTTTTTTTGGTAGCATAACCCAAAAAAAAATTATTAACGGATCTTCATAAAAGTTATAAGAAAGGTTTGGGATGTTACGAATGCTAAATGGCTAAATTTTTGCGGTGATTTGTTACTCTGGTCGTCGCTCTGCCTTTTGTTTGTTTTCATGTTTGTCAGTAATATGAGCATAATGAAATACATAATCGGCGAATCTTTGAGAAATTTGCAGCATATATTAGAAATGTTAAAAGGGACAAAAGCCCAAGATCTGGTCATGATCTGTTAGTCCGGTTGTGTGTTTGATTATGTGTTTTTCTTCAAAAAATCAAAGAAACTGTTAAGAATGTTAACAGCGACCATGATCATTATTCGATGATGATGAAAAGGAAATCCTGTTTCCAGCACCAATTTGATTTTTTCCTTATCATCGCGTAGCTTGGCAAAGGTATGCGCGCTCAGACTTGGTCTCTTATTATAATATATAGATGTTATAGTCACAATTCCGTCAATGAAATGAAGTGATAAAGCTTTATCATTGTCTAAATCTGTGACGTAGGTAATGATAGAGTCCCCACTTACAGATCAACAGGTCCCGGGTTCGAACCCGGCACAAGTCATCGGCTCACAGCAGGAAGGGCGTCCGGAGAATAAAAAAAAAAAAAAAAACGAGCTAAGTCCAAAGTTCTTGCATTAGTTGGGAGCCGTCCAGGCCTGTAATCCCGAGGAAAACGGGAGATGGTGGCGTGGAACCGATTCATTTAAATCCCATATTTTTTGTCTCTTTTAAGTTTTGCCGTTTAGCTTACAACGTCGAACAGACAATAGATCTTTATTATAGTAGAGTTGGAAATCAAAACTTGCAGCATAGTACGTCGGGCACAATAGAGATTACAATTTATCGGAAAAGATTTCGTAGCGTTGGCAATTTGATTTTCTTTCTCATGTTAACTTTTTGCACAGGCTTGGAAATTGCTCACCCATTGTGTCTCCAATCATTTGCTTACCTCCGCCAAGGAGGTTTGGCTTTCGTCGGGTTTGTCTGTATTTTTGTTATTCTGTCTGTCATTACGATTGCTCAAAACGTTATGGAACGATTTTGGCGAAATATACAGCGATTGTTTATTATGTTAGGAGGAATAGATGATTAACTTTTGGTGAAGATCCGCCCATCCGTTTGTTTGTTTGTCGGTCTCATTTTTCTCAGTGATATAACTCAAGAAGCTATAAATGGATTTTTATGAAATTTACATGAGTTGTTAGGTACATAACGAGGAGTAAATGACCAAACTTTGTAATGATCCGTTTGTTCGTTCATTTGTCACTGTTTCCAATTTCATGCTTGTTAGCTCAATAACTAAAAAAAACAATCAATGGATCTTTGTGAAATTTATAGGAGTTGTCAGTATTGTTAAAAGTCATAAATGATTAAATTTTGGTGCAGATCGGTTGGTTCGTTCTTATGTTTGACTCATGTTTGTCATAATGTTTGTTAGCAATATAACTCAAACAGTTATGAACGGATCTTCAAGAAAATTGCACAACTGTTATTACTATCAAAAAACCCAAATGATTAGATTTCGGTGTTGATACAAAGAAAATTATGGTTGCGGAGCCAACTGAATTTTTCGTTGCCGTGGCCCCGCTTGGCGGAGGTATGCGCTCTCAGAGTGCTCTAGTTGCAAAATTCATCGTATTTTCCTCTCTCCGTATCATAATTTTTATTGGCGAGCAAGATTTGCTGGTTATTTAGAGATTCACGATTAAGTAAAATCTTTGAGCAAAGCCCGGAGACTTTGACACAAATGTTTGTTAGCACATTCCATATTTGTAAAGAACAAGTCTTCCAGTTCGAGGGCTGATTGTAAAAAACACAGTAAATCTCACAACCATCCCTTTACTTTCTATTAAATTTCGTGGGGTCACGGCACTTGCCTTATCTGCCCTACAGTTGGCTAAGGCACACATCGGAGTGAGTCCCCGCGAACCTTTCATATGCTTATTCTAAAGCGCTTGGCATTAGTTTACTCGGACACTTGCCAGTCATTATAACTACGCGGCCGCTGGAAAACGCTGGAGCTGCCTGTTCTATTATGCACGATGACAAAGAACGTGCAAATTATGCCGTTTTCACCTAGCAAGTGCAGTCAAAAGCTTTTTTTTTTTGCAGAGGTGAGCTTCTATATACAGTAAAAAATAAGTAAATTTTACAGAATTTTCGTAGCATTTTGACTGCCATTGATTTTCTCGTAAAATTTACGGAATTCCTTAATTTATCCGTAAATTGCCAGAAGTCGGAAATGAAGCAGGATTGGTGCCTGCTTTCTTCCCAGACTGCTGGGCAAATTACGGAAAAATTTCGGAATTCCGTAAGTTTTACGGAATTTCTTAGTATTATGGCTGCCAATGATTTTTTCCGTATAATTAACGGAATTTTTTACAGCATATTTAAACCTTCACTGCAGCACCAGTGTACAGTATAGGTAATTTTTGTTATTTGTTAACTACAGTATACATCATATTTTTTTCTTTTTGTATTCAGCAACACGCAAAAGTATTGAAAACCTATATTTTTTGCTATTTATACAAGAAAATGTTTAAAGTTGGTTTATTCTATTGATGCATATAAATTTTTATGTTACAGGATTGTATATTTCTAGAAGCAAACTAAAATATATTTTATAAGAAACTAGCGTACCCAGCCGTTAAAAATGCATTAACGATTTTGTAATTAAGTTTTTTTATCATTCCTGCTCGCTTTACGGGTTCTGCTAAAAGTAGGCCTCATACTTGTAGGTTTGATCTTCCATTAAAGAAATAGAAGTTATGACTCTATGAGTTTTGCGAGAACAAAATTTTCGTCCTGCAAGAACAAGCGCTAATTTTAGTTTTCAAATGTTCGAAAGTTAAACAGTATCAATAAAATCTAATATAATCAAAACAATTTACCGGAAATGCTCAGTTCTTGCTGTATAATGGACACCAGTAGAATCAAAATTTGGCTTTAAAAAGAATTGAAAATATTTTGGCCTCTGCCCAGCTTGAAGCTTGAACTGCTGCGAAGAAACCAGCTAAGGAAAATGTATTATGCACGACAAGAACGAAAACTTCTTGCAAGTTGAGTCTCTAGTATATTTTGGTGAGACAGAACTGTACAACACTGTGAGGCTATTTCATACAAGCGCATTTTGATCCGCTTAAGGTCTGTATGCATGAAAAACTCCCCAATTTGCTGAAAGTTTGGAAGAATAGATTGCTTGACGGTACCTACTCTGTAGCATTGTGGACGTTCACTGTAATAGTTTTTAGGCGTATGCCAGCGAGTGTGTTTTTTTTTACAAGGCTGAAGTAACGAACTGGATGATTGTAGTTTCAATACGCATATGTCGAGAACGTTGCCACTGGCGCTTGCATTATGCGTGTGTTTAGGTACAGAATTAGTCGGAGTGCCTTTTCTAAGATTAATAAATGCGTCTGTGGGCTCTACAATAATGAAACAGTCATTAATGCTGAAGGTGTGAAGGGGCGTCAAGAGTTCAGAGTGTACTGTTTCGCAAGAATTTACGCTTTTACTTGTAGAAAAAATAGCAGTAACTTTACTACATCATTCCTCCTCCTCATTATAATCGTTATATGCTATAATTTTTCATGGGCAGTAGACAATTATTTCCTCTAGCTTATCGTTTTTCTCTGACGAAACAGTTTTCTCTTCATAAGCCAAAATGTCATAACCTCAATGAAGCAGATAGCTATTTGAGTCTTGACGGACTAGTTTTCTCTTTATAGGCTGAAATTTCAACACTTCAAATGAAGTAGATATTTGAGTTGGACACAAGGTATCAACGGTATCATTGCTACGGAGCGTTAACATTTTATCTAAGCTACCATTTTGTATAAGTTTCTTCGGGTCACAGTTCATTTACAGAAGAAAGTTGTGTCCTATTTGAGTGTATGCGTTACACCCCTAAATTTCCAGGATTGTGACGTCACAATTGCGTCACGCCACTGTTAAAGCGAGGAATATTTGATGTTTCCACAGTGGCGTGATGTAATTTTGACGTCCAATTCTGGAATTTTAGGGGCGTAGCGCATACACTTAAATCTGCCACAACTATCTTCTATAAATGAACTGTGGTTCGGGTGTTTTACTCAAGATTTTACTTCTGCCTGTCAATATAGAGGACCTAAGGATGAAAGCACGACAAAGGATCAATGAAAAAAATGAAGAAGCAAGTAAGAGAAGAGAAGATTCCGCACCGGCCTATAGGAATTAGGCAAACATATCGATTATTGCGTGAATTTTTTTCACCCACGGGTCCACTAGTAATGTAATAAAACGATTGGTGTATTTCTTTCATGTTCGCTCTTAAGGCAATAAATTGGCGGGATATAGGCCTGGCTGCAGAAGATGGCGAAGGTTTTTTTTACCGTTATCTGAAGGCACTTCTTGCTTGAAACACTTCTTGAAACCCAAGTAAAGATATTTGTAGCTTCTAGATCCGTTTCTACAACTTTTTTTTTTCTCTCAGGTCACGACGTATAAATTGGGTAGGTGGTCAACGACGCGCTCTGGAGGTGATGATTTTTCACGGTGAGTAGACAATTAGTTCTTCTAGCTTACTGTCTTTCTTATTTGACGGAGCAGTTTTCGCATCTTCTTTTTTCCCTGGTTGCGTTTCCATTTTCATATGGGGTCGCTGTTTCTTGCAGTCCTCTTCCACAGCGCCATGATCTACCACCCAATAATTCTCCAGCTTCTTCTCCCTGACATCTTTTCACATTTTGTTGCTCCATCGTAGTTTAGGTCATCTGCGACTCTGTCGGCCGTTTTCTCTTCATAGGCCAAAACTTTAGCACTTCAAATGAAATAGATATGTGAGTTGGAAAGACGGTATCAACGGTATTATTGCTACGGAGCACTCACATTGTATATAAGCTGACGTGACTGGAGTTATATTCAAATTTATTAGAGTGTTTTATTCAAGCTTTTACTTCTGTCTATGAATATAGAAAACCTAAGGATGAGAGCACGAAAAAAGAACAATGAAGAAGCAAGTCAGAGAAGATTCCGCAGCGGCGTATAGGTATTTGGCAAAAATATCGATTTTTGCGTGAATTTTTTTCACGCACGGGTCCACTAGTTTCATAAAAAACAGTTACGTAAGCTCCTCATCCCGCGCACAAGCCTACTCACTTGCATGCTTTAGCAGCAGCCGAGGGTCCTGAGCTCATGGCAGTGGATGTTATAAATTCGAGTGCCAACCCGGGCAGGTGGGCTTTACAACGCTTGCCACACTGACTCAGCACTAGATATGTATACACGGCTGCCTGGGGTACTTACCTTTCCCAGAAAAGGCGAGGGTAAGGGGTTCACGGATCGTAGCATAAAATCCTTCCGTTGATGGTGTGATAGTTCACATAGTTCTTGACGATCCATGGTCGACTGCAGTCGTAAATGCCTCTGACGCCAGTTGCCCTATATCCGTAGCACGAACCGTTGAGTGTGGATTTCCCAATAGGAGATGCGGTCAAGTTGACTTTATCTTTACCTCCACAGTGTTCCAAATAAAAGTTATTAAATATTGATATTGAAGAATGCGATGAGAAGCAAAAAGTCGAAATTTGGTTAGCCACGACGTACGTTTTGCTGTCCTCAGCTCGTCAGGTTGAAGGGTCGAAGATGGTCGAAATTGAAACTGTTAAATGTTGCAGAAATTTCGGCAGGTTAACACAGTGAGATGTAGCTGTGAACCGAGTATTCCAAAGCTTAAATACAATTTTCAGACGAGCAAAGGTTTTTAAATTTTAGAACATTGTCCGCAGCTTTGACTCCGACTCCAATACAGGTGCACCGAGGCGACAGGTAGCTCCTGTACGGAGGCTTCAAATGTTGGCACATCTGCACTGTAGACAGCAAAAACACAACACAACGATTATGAAATTTTGACGAGGGTATCCAATTCTTTAAGAGCAACGGTAGGCCTCTTGAGTTGTAAAAGCTCGTTGATAGGCAACCTTTGAAGCCCTTGTACCGGAGGTTCCTGTCGCCCCGGTGCGCCTGTTATGGAGTCGGAGTCAACGCAGCGGACGATTTTCTAAAATTTAAGAAACATTTGCTTATTTGAAGATTGTATTTGAGATTTGGAATACTCGGTATCACAGCTGCATCTCACTGTGTTAACCTGCCGAAATTTCTGCAACATTTAACAGTTTCAATTTCGACCAACTTCGACCATGCAACCTGATGAGCTGAGGACAACGAAACGTACATCGAGGCTAACCCAATTTCGACTTTTTCCTTCTCATCGTATTCTTCAGTATTTGATATATTGTCATTTCAAGACAATAATTATTATTGGTATTCTCATCATTAAAGAGTCCCTTTCCCACATTGACCAACAACGATACTTGCAAAAAGACAAAGGTGAAGACTGAGGCTCACCTCGAGATGTAGCCTTTGCTGATATATGTTTGAGTTAAGTAGAATTGTCGCTTCTGGAAAAAGTTCTGAACTCCAACCCACGCCAACTCCTTTACATCTCCCTCAATGGCGGATATTTCCCAACTGAAAGTTTATTGGCGTATTGATGAAGCTAAAAAAGATCGCCTGAACTCTCTAATTAAATACATGCTTGCCATAGATATCAGTTACAAAAAGATGTTCGTTTGACGTGTGTACTGAAACTCCAAACATCCAGTTCATTACTGTAGTCCATTGAAAACCTACACACGCCGACATTCGGTGAATGTCCACGAAACTGCAAAATGGGTTCAGTTAAAGTGATAAACGATGGAACGTTCAGAATTTCAGCAAACTAAAAACGCTTTCAATGCAGTAAACCTAAGGTAAATTAAGCACTGATGGACAATGACTGCCCTAACCATGAACTTGATTTCATTTTGACAATGGAAAGACGCCAGTAACCACAGAAAATTTACGACTAATAGGCCTACTTCAGTAGTAACAAAATAAACGAGCAAGCAATCAATATACTAGTTAAGTGCAATATCTAGTGCACCAAAAAGAACGTCAAATTGCTGGCAGCCATACTGTAGTTTACGAAATCAATGCAATTCGCAACTTTATCACCAACTATTACTATGCCACTCTTCTGCCCCTCACAAAATAAATTAATATTCTTTATAATGCAGTAATGGATTTCACAGGGCTTGCATTATAATAACTGCTAACTATGACAACTGCTAGTATGCAAGACTCACTACTGCAGCACTTTTTGGGTGCCTATCGATGCTTTTGGCAGCAGATGCTTCTAACACTCATAAAAATATTCCCATGGTGCCAAACTCGCCAGGACGCTCTTAGCTAGTCTAAACCATGGACCACAACCGGCAACAAAATCGTAAAAATTGTCCCCATGCGAAAATGTAAGCAAAAGGTCAACTCACAATTGCTAGTGCTAATTGTGTCCGGCACATTCTCAGCTGTTCGCGAACTTTTCTTTATCTGAAATATTTCATCGCCACTGAAGCTTGACGCTGAAAAGGCTGTGGATTTTCAGCTGTTCGGTGTCGGCAGCTTTTTGTATTGAAGTGGCCGCTGCTTGTAATTAAGGTTTGCTATTGTACGCCTCTAGGACGTTCAACAGATTAATCTTTATTTGCTTGGAGTTGCTTCACTGTCAAATAGATTTAAATTACAAGTTTGCTTATAGGACTGAAATTTTGCCGTCCTAAACTATCGTATCATTTACATTTAACGCAATTTCAGTTTTAATTAGATAATCCAGTCTGGAGGTATCATGCATCTTTGCAGTGAAATCAGTAGCGCACACGAGAAGACTGGAGAGATATTATAATAGTTTTTGCCATCACTAATGACGACATGGGTACACTATTTTTTTACATTCGCTGAGCCAAATGCTATGTTCATCGAAATGCTGATCCGTTCTACATTATCCGCGCTGTTGGTCTCATTTCATGCCAGGCTGGAGTTACCATCTGGGTTCTTCATCCCTTCGAAACTAAAAGCGTGTTCGACTGGAACATAAATCCAAGTTGCTTAGCTTAATCGAGCGGAAAGTTAATTCAGACTGTTTTTTTTTTTTTATTTGCCACTTTGACTTGAGTTTAAGGCTCTAAGCGGAACCGGCTTGGGCCGACAGTTCAATTCTGCTCCGGAGGTCGTTTTACTTTTTAAGTTAATACACTTGATTCTACCTTAATGTAAACAACAATGGTGGCATGGAAACAAATTTTTACTTTCGGTGAATTAATATTAAAACAAACGGAACATTTTATTTCAACCTATTAAAACAACGATTTTCTTAATATTGGTTTATTTTCTATGACAGCAATAAAAGAATGGAAGAAAACTTATCTTAGGTTAGCTTAAGTATATTGCTCTGGCACCATATACCCATACCATAGATTGGTAAAGCCATAAAAACATATAAGTCACTCTCCTGGACGAGTGTTGTGCTCTGTTACATAGTGCCGTCACTGTGGTCAGTTACTCAAACGCACAGCGACTCTTGACCGTACACTGGTGTCGGTCTCATGTCCATCATACATATAACAACGATGTATTCCTGAAAGCCTTTACTTAAATAACTTTTTCCACCATTCAATTATAGCATAAATAGTGTATTCGTCTTGTTATGGACAGTTTAAAGGGAAACTGACGTCAGCATAGTTATTAACTTATTAGGATGTAAGCATCGCTTTGGCAAATATGCATTACCTGGTACTGGAGAGTGGCTTTGAGCCTGGAATACATAGGTGTATTCCTTTTCTTTACCCGATTTCGTAGTAGATGATGGATACTGCCCACGCTTAACAAAGCTCGGATGCTCAGCTCTTTCTCTTCGGATTTACATTTAATCTGATCACAGATAGTTGTGAAAAACTGGCAGCATGTTCGAAAGGCCAAAATTTAAAGCAGTTTACCTCCGAGTCTCAAATCCCAGGAAGAATTATCTGGCGGCAGTTCTCAGCAGGACGGGAGTGCATTAGCCTATGTATTCCAGTAATTTTGGCAAAAACTTCCTTCCGCCGTACCTACAAGAGGTGCATTAGTTTGTCTTCACTCAGCCGTACAGTCAACAATGCCTACAGAAATCGACAGGAAACCCCAGTCGTTCACGCACCTGTATTCGTATTTCTGCCCCTTCTTCGCTAAGTGTCTTTTATTCCGCTCAATGTGTGAACGGGGGGCATTGATGCAATAATCGATAGGGAGAGTAAATACCGATCTGACATGCTGCCAATAGTTAATCCGATCAGTAAACACGCCTGCTAACTACCGCTTTTCTATCGGAAAGTACAAAGTGTTTCACATAAAAAATGCAACAGATAATAGCCATCGTACATTAATACAGATTGTTGCATACCCTTAGCGCTGCCGCAAAAGCTGAATGGCAAAATATGTTCTTCACAGCTTAGTAAGCAAAGGCACACATGTAACCTGTACATCATATGGAACCGATTTACGCTCAAACGCAGTGTAAATATTTTCGGGGTGTCTCACACTATCTACTTCAATGCACGCGGCCGCATCATATTGGTATTATTATTATTATTATTAAATCACACCAGACTGGCGACGTAGGAACGGAGAAACACCATGAGGTTAACAAACCCCCACGCAACCAGCCCAGCGGGTGGAGAAAACAAAAGAATGAAAAAAAGAAGATCCGAGATCACAGAATA
>LQNS02278143.1:36816971-36830129 GCA_001587735.2 Parhyale hawaiensis | reverse complement strand
AAACTTTGTTTGTAGGCATCTGGCCACTGAAAGTCCCATCCATCAGAAAACTCGGCACTATTTTCAACTGTTCGTAGGACTCTCTGGTGCATAGGGGAGTCTGCAGCCATATTGCTTGCTTAGAGAGCAGCGCAACCCTCTTACCGTGCTTGCAGCGGATACACTGTCAAAACTGTCACGGCAGTGACGGCACTGCGTACACGCACCGGCATCGCGCGTACACGCTTACCATCACTTACCATCACCGAGAATGTCCAGGGTTCAGACTCGTGCGACCTGGACACGAGCATACCCTGATACGCCGATGTACTTGCCCAATCAGTGCTTGCCCCCTCTGCTACAGTAGCCTGGAACATGGAACACTACCTAATATAATCCTAGAGGTTAAGATATCGCTGAGTATCATGGAGAGTCTCCATCACATACCTAAAGCAGATGATAATAATTAATAGCTGCTTATCACCCGCGAACGAACTGAGAGAGGTGATAACGTTTTCGCTTAAGATTTAAGTATATATGTGTGGATATCACAGTTTCTCGTCCCGTCAACACCTGGTATTATCCAGGCAGGGGGTTCTCCATCCACCACTGTGTTTGAATAGAATAAATACAAATAATCGAGTCAGGATTCGATCCGGGGAGCACTCGCATCGTTCACGACGATTTTGAGTTCAAGTAAGCTATCATGCGCGCGTCACCCGTAAAATGAGCATTAGCTACCTAGCCTTACCTAACCTAGCCTAACCTACCCCAACCTCGTAACCTAACGTTCTAACTTAACTTCACCGAACCTTACCTAACCTCACCTAACCATACGTAACCTTACCTAACCCTACCTAACCTTATCTAAGCTAACCTGACGTTAAATAACCTAACTTAATCAGCGAGTGGCGCAGCGCACCAACGTGAACGCCGCCCCCACGCACACGATCTGCGTACACACACACGCGCACAAAAATTGTCACAAACGACGAGAGCGCATTCGGCGACCTAGAGATCACCACGCCGCCACTCTAACCACTAAGCCACAAACAGCTAAAAACAACGCAAGGTACTTGCGTTGTCCGCTGCATGAGCGCAAAGACATTAATTCAGAGCCGTACGCGTATGAGGGAGCTCATCTGTCTACCCTGAACAATTAATAACCTGAAAGATCGCACAGTTTCTCGTCCCGTCAGTACCATGTAATTTCCAGACAGGGGGCTCTTCGTCCGCCCTTGTGTTTAAATAGAATTAATACAATGAATCGAGTCAGGATTCGATCCGGGGGCCTAGAGATTACCACGCCGCCACTCTAATCATAAGCCACAAACAGCTAAAAGCAACGCAAGCATGCAAGGTACTTGTGTTGCCCGTGGTAATCTTGCGGCGTGGTAATCTCTAGGTCCCCGGATCGAATCCTGACTCGATTCTTTGTATTTGTATATGTTACGGCTTTTTTGAGAAATCGGCCAATTTGCAAAATGGCCAGCCATTATGCAGATAGGCCAAATTCGTGGTAAACTTTGCAAAATGGCCAGAAATTCTCATCAGTGTTCAGATGAGAATGGTCATGATTTTGGACTGTTTAAAAAATAAAAGTCCACTTTCCAAAATAAACTGAGATTGTAAACATTTTGCAAAACAGCGAAAAGTGTAGACGGCCATTATGCAAAAAAACAAATTTGGTGGTCATTTTTCACAATAACCTGAAATTATGCTTGTTGTGCTCTTAGTACTGTTTTTTTTTTACGAAATTGCAATTGTACGACTTACGATTTACTTTCAGAAAATACAATTTTTCAATTTCAAACTGGTCAAAGATAATGAAGGGAATAACATGAAATGCTTCGAGTTTGTTGCACAGAAGTGAATACGAACAAATTATGAATCGCTTGCGTGAACTTAAATGTTCTAACGTTAAAAAACTCAAAAAGCCTACAGTATGCTACGAGAGTTGCAGTTGTAGGTATCTATGTTAAAAACTGCAGAAAAGTGGAACTATTCTAAGATTCGTATGCGCTGAAAACGTGTTCGATGTGATCGATGCTATTCACTGTGCTACTGGACTTGGGAGGTAAAACTATTATGTGCGAGAAAACAACTGTTGCGGTTTGTATTTCGTTCATTTGGTTGAATGTTAATGACATTAGTTCCGCTTATTCCTCACTCTGATGTTGCTGATCATCACGGCTTTTTTTCCATAATGGGCGACCACACTTTTGGCCGTTTCGCAAAATGTTAACAATCTCAGTTTATTTTGAGAAGTTGCTTTTTGTGTTGCAAAATGTTGGGAATTTCTGGTCGTTTTGCAAATTTACCACGATTTTGGGATTTTTCCATAATGGCCGGTCATTTTAAAAAAATTTCAATTTCGCAAAAAAGGCCGTAACATATGTATATACATAAGTATATTTGTCTGTCCACCCAATAAGTGGTCGAACGAGTTGAGCAATGTTCATAATTTTTTCTAGGGAGTTTGGTGGGTTGACCTAGATGTAAACCACGCCAAAAAACTAGATCTAACTGGCCATAAAAAATGATAGCGTTAAATTTTCCTCACCGGGGCGAAATGCCTCCACCGCGGCTGATCATCACTAGCGCAATGTGGCATCCCATTTTTTTCCATGTTATTATTAAGAGATCTGTAAGGGGCGGTCAGCGCGGCGCCAGCCTTTTGACACAGCATCCACATGAGAAATTAGGATTCAGTGGCCATCAAAAAAACCTTTGTTGAATGTGCCACCTACCACGGGTGATGGTCTAACGCCACCGAGGCCTTCTATTTCTACATTGTAGAAGATTAGTACTTAAATAGCATCGCTAGGGAGAGTATTCTCGTGGTGCTCGGCTAACTTTGCCTAGTTCCAGTGCACTTACCTCATTGGTCTGGGCGGCCTCCATCACCTAGCTATAGTACCAGTGCACTTACCTCATTGGTCTGGGCGGCCTCCATCACATAGCTATAGTACCAGTGCACTTACCTCATTGGTCTGGGCGGCCTCCATCACATAGCTACAGTACCAGTGCACTTACCTCATTGGTCTGGGCGGCCTCCATCACATAGCTATAGTACCAGTGCACTTACCTCATTGGTCTGGGCGGCCTCCATCACATAGCTATAGTACCAGTGCACTTACCTCATTGGTCTGGGCGGCCTCCATCACATAGCTATAGTACAAGTGCACTTACCTCATTGGTCTGGGGGGCCTCCATCACATAGCTATAGTACCAGTGCACTTACCTCATTGGTCTGGGCGGCCTCCATCACATAGCTATAGTACCAGCGCACTTACCTCATTGGTCTGGGCGGCCTCCATCACGTAGAAGTAAGTAGAGCGATGGGGGGCAGTGAGGCGGATGGCTGTGGTAATACAGGGCGCCACCAGAGATGAGTCCTGCAGAGCCTCCATGGTGAGCTGGCGGGTGGTAAGGGGAGGGTGGGCAGGGTGGGACCAGTCCGTGTAGTGGGCAGTGATGGTCAGAAGCAGTTCCTGCAGCACACGGCCGTATGACGGACAGGTGTATTAATAATTGTTTAGGGGCCACCACCCCAACGGTGGCGGCCAACGCACCGAGCACTTTACAAACGCGGGGTTACTTGGACACTGTCGCCTGGACCTTGTACGAAGATATCAATCGTTTCTAGATTTTCTTCTGCAGTAAACCAACAACTGATTCCGGAGTGGGATGGTACAGAACTTTACTCTCTCTTATATACAACAACCTCAATATTGCGGCTGTTTAAGTGACTTACACGCTAGGCATTGACCACAAGTGTGGTATATGTCCTAACAAAAAAGTCTCTACCAGAGATTACATATCAATGTTTAATATCATAGCAGTGTAGGTCGACAATTAACAGAATCGCAACGTAGTTTTTTTACTGGTCCTACCCTTATCCAAGTCTCATTTATTATTGCTTTTTATTAAGTTTGATGTTTTCGTCACTCTAGCACAAATGTCTCTGCAACTTAAATTAATAAAAATGTAGATAGTAGCTACCGAGCCAATACGTGGATTCTCTTCGGAGTAACACATTTTAAAACCGTAAATATGTTACGATATTTACTCGGCGATATAGGGTACAGGACAAATCATGACACTGTATACTCCATTTTTTACAAGACAGGGGAATTCAGTGCAGTACCTATCATCTCGCCCCGAGGTGTTTGTAAATATGTACTCACACGAAAAATAATCTTTCGCCCCTAGGCAGTATGTTCATAAACCCATACATTCATACTAAATATACTTACATCAACGTTCAATGATAACTGAAACTGGTAACTGCACTTTACAAAAATTCTTATGTGAACTAGCAGAAAGTGTCCGGCTGCGCATTGGCGGGGCACTTTTGATCTTTCAATTAATCACTATAGAAAGTATTTGCAGAGTCCAACAAAAAATGGATTCTCGGTGTTACAGAACCACAAACGACTTCCCGACAGAATTTCCAGATTCTGATTGACTCCCGTTCATTAAATGATCCTTTGGGAAAAGTTCGGCGCTTGGGTCGGATTTGAACTCACGGCACCAAGACTTGAAGCTTGCAGGTAGCACCTTAACCAATCGAGCTATCAATAAACGCTTACGTTACCTTTCGGTTAAAAGACGGTCACATGTATCCGGCAAAATTATTTTTCGCAAAATGCACACCTGTGTACTTTTCTGAATAATTTGTTAACACCTAATTCAGTATACAGAATATTTGTATTTTTGTTACGAGCAAGTAGGTTTGAGTTGTACTCCTTGTTATATAGGTATCTGTGTTTCGAGAATGAATGTTAATCGGAAAATCCTGCTTCTTCGTTTCCGTTGACTAAAACAGTACGTAAATTTTTATAAGCAAACTTTTGCAACAACAGTCGGTTATTGAAGAAACTTCCTCTGATATGCAATACATAGCTCATTTGCGAGAACAGTGTCTCAATGTTGCCGAATAAACATAGTAAGGGAACGTTAGTAAAAATGATAAAATAGAACAAAATTTGCCGATCTTCAAGTAGCGGCACACACCCTCACCCCAATCAAGTTCTGATGTAATTGAGATGTACCGTCGTAATTAATACCAAATGTTATGACGATAGAGGTAGTGTAAGAGCGACACTTGGCGCCCTCTAGCAGTCACTCTTACAGAATCGGTTATGAAATTATTATAACTAATAGAACTTTGTGATGGGGCTTTGTGATGGCGGCAACAACTCAAAATACCCAATTTCTGAATTATGTCCCTCATCTCGTACATGAGCTAATTATATACATATATATGTATATTTTTGCGATGCATTCAAATGATGCGGCAGTAACAGCACTCCATTGGTGTTGAAACATCATTTTCTACCAGTCATAAGCATGCGAAGTTTAAGTAAAACTGGATAAATTCGCTACTAATGAACTTCTGGGACGGCGATTTGACGGAGACTAGGGTAAATTTTCGTTAGGGGGACCACCTTAAGCTTTATGCTAATTTCTTTGTTTATAGTCCGATTGCAACGAAATTTGAACACAATATGTAAACTCTAAAAAAAGAACGTTTTTACTACTGCATATTTCCCGTTTTCTTCTTCATTTTCATTTTATCGTTGAATTTCATGGTAAACTCATGTATGTAATTGAATACTAAATACACTTCATCTCATTCAATATCCATGCTACAAGAAAAATAAAGAGAGTTTTGAAAAGAAGAATTCGATTGCTATAAAAAGCCTTACTTAGTTTTTCATTTTCTCGCCCGATTAACATTTTTGTCGAAATATCTATTTTTTATATATTTTTTACTAATTTTTCACATTCATCTCTCCATTACTACAATATCAGGTGGGAAAGCAAAAAACGGATAAGGACTTTATAGCTATTGAATTTCTCTTTCCAAAACTGTCTATGTTTTTCTCGTAGTATGAATGTTGAATAAGATGAAGCGTTTTGAATGTTGAAAAATGAAATTTTACAGGAGAAGCGAAAAACTAAAAAAGTTGGTACATGTATCTGTTGTTGTTTATATTCATCCTATCATGATGGAAATGTCTCTTATTATTAAATAAGGTGTTTCCATAAACAAAAATAACGGAAATTATTAATATCTAAAAATATATGACGTCATACATATGTATATGTGACGTCACGCATATATATGATGTTATGCATTTTATTGCCCGGTTGCGATGAAGCTTGCGCATTATGTGTAAAATCATAAATAAAAACGTTTTTATGAACAGTCCCATTTCCCATTTTTGGATGTCTATAATCTATTCAAAAGCTATAAATCAATTGCTTTTAGCGAAACTGCATCAGCTGAAACTTTCATGAAACTACCTGAGCCACCCCTGGAGAAATGAAAATAAACAGAAAACGAAGAAGAAAACTGGAAAAATTTCCTAGAGAGAAAAATCATTTTCATTTTCGATTTAAAAGATATTTGCAAAGTTCCAGTCTAAGCGGTCGACTTTCGAAATTTCCCCCCCCCCCCCCCTCCGAAAAGGGACTTTGCCCGACATTTAGAGATGTACCAATGCGCCCAGGGCCACAGGTCCGTCTTCATCCAAGCATGAAATTTTACTAAAAAACGAAAATTCAAAATTTATGCATACCATTTTCGCTGGGGTGGTCCCCTTAACAAGCCTATCAACAGACATTTCCGTGATACCACAGAAACAATACATAAATCTCCGTGATAAAACAACGAAATATTCTTTGAGTAAACAATGTGAAATACAGGCTATTCCTGAGAAATGATGCACAATAATTAGTTAGGCTCTTTTTTCTGAAAGAGAAACAGAAACCTCTATCTTTCAGCTGATATGCTGAACTTTTTTTTTAGAGTCCACTACATGAAATATACGTCTGTAATGAACACGAGTACTAACCTGTAGGTGATAATTGAACGTATTAGTTACGTATGTCCGGAAGATTCTGTCCCGCACGTCTGTAGTGAAGCCGTTGACATAGTCAGCTTGGTTGAAGATCGGGTACACGTCGTCCTCAGCCACACCGATCAGCAGATCCACTGGAGACTTGCCTTCTTTGCCTACGAATTGAAAAATAAAGTTGTTAGATCGGCGAAATTAACAATCAAAGATAATTTTACAGCTCGTGGATTATCTGCCACCACTTACCCGAATTAAAGTGAAGCTGCTAGTTTTGTTTTAATCTGTTCCCTAAAAATGGCGCTTAAGTTGAAAACATCCACGTGCATTTTATGAGGGCTAAGTTATGAAGCAACTGAAGCATTGAGTGCGCTCAGTAATGAACCTGGTTATCTTGTAAAGCTTGAAGACAAGAAGGGTAGAATAAAGAAAGTGATTCAAGTTGTATTCTCCAAAGACACGATCAAAAATTTCATTTACCAAGTTCGAATTTATGTTTTTCCGGTGTCCCCAAGAGCATTACATAGCTTACAAGATGTGTTTAGGTGCACGAAAAATGCGTGATCAGAGAATACAATGGAATGCTTCGAACTTGAACTCCGAAGGTTGTCAAGTTCTCCATTCAAGTTTTCCAGATCATGAAACTCTTTGTTTCATTATCAAAGCCAGAGAACGGTCGGAATAGCCGGTACGCGGTGACTGTGTCACTGCAGTCGCTAATATGGCCAAAAGGGCTGCAACGACTGGACATCCGCGATAGCCAAAGCAGCGTAATGACCAAAATAGTCGCAATGACTTAGATGGCCGTAATGGTTGAGATGGCCGTAATGGTTGAGATGGCCGTAATGGTTGAGATGGCCGTAATGGTTGAGACGGCCGTAATGGTTGAGATGGCCGTAATGGTTGAGATGGCCGTAAGGGTTGAGATGGCCGTAATGGTTGAGATGGCCGTAAGGGTTGAGATGGCCGTAATGGTTGAGATGCCCGTAATTGTCAAAATGACCGCGCTGGCAACGGTGGCAACTAGAGCACTCTGAGAGCGCCTACTTCCGTCAAGCAAGGCAATGTTAATGAAAAAGCAAATTTGTCCTAAAACTAGGATTTCCTCCTTATCATCACCAAACTTTGGTCATTTGTGTCTTTTGACTGCGATATGTCACAGTTTTCGCATTTTTCTTGAAAATCCATCCGTAACTTTTTGAGATATGTTATGACAAACGTTATAGCCGAGTTCATATTAGCAACTTTCGTTTCGTTTAAGTCTATCAGTCGTTCGGTGGAAATGTTGTTGACAGGCTAGGTGGCTTTCACACTTGATTGTGCGTGTGAATGGTGCGTTGTTACTGAATAGAACGTTCTCCATAGCTAATATACAGAATAACCATGTGTTCGCAACGTAATTTGGCCACAATTTACAGCAGTACTAGTGAACTTATGTCAACTATCAACTTGTGGAATCACAATATTGTTTTTTTCATATTTCATAAAAAAGTTCAGCTGCAACTTATCGACATTCGGCCAGCAGTGCGTGATAATTTTCTACGATAATACGAAACAGAAAGAAAATAATAAACTCTAAATCGTCCATAAATCTCCTACTGTCAGAAAAGTTTTCATATATCCAGCTGCTTTAGTTTACAGAGTGCAAAAATTTTATGTTAGGCTCTTCATATAATAAGCCTAAACTAAGTGATTTTAAACTAAGACTTGGATTGAAAAAATAAAATTGTGCATATTTAAACTCTTCTTTTGTGTGTAAAAATATAAGTTCGGCCAGCCTGTCTTAATATTCCTTTTTTTGCGTTATGGTATGCAACAAAAAACATTCTTGGGTACTGTTCGTAAAATATTTACTAAAGCTAAAAGTGGTGGAATCGTAACTATAGCATGATACGTGTCTTACTGTGAAATGTAGAAAATTTTTACTGCCCTTTTGTTATTCAAGACCGACAAAGTTTGTATATAATACAAACGACACTGTTTTATGCCCAAATTGCTTTTCAAAAGTAATTGATTCGCTCACTTTAGAAACGTAGGTCGCCCGAAGTTCACGTCGACGGCGTCAAAAATACAACCTGCTGCAGTCTTCCGTCGCACACCCTAGCTTAGTCAGTCGTTAACGTAGCAGCGTCGTTCGTTGTCAGACGGGCTGTGACGGCAACAAAAGTCGCTAATGTAAACTCGCCTTAAAACAAGCATTAGTCAAACACACAAATGGAAGAACCGATCACGATCAAAATTAGGTTATTTGTGCCCTTTAACATTTCTAACACTTCCTACAAATTTCATGAACATCCGTCCGTAACTTTTTGAGTTATGTTCTGCCAAACATTTTGACAAACATGGGTCAAACACACAAATGAACGAACCGATCTTCACCAAAATTTAGCCATTTACATCGTTTTGCACAGCTAACAAGTTCTACAAACTTCATGAAAGTTTCTATGTAAGTTTTTGAGTTATATTAGTGACAAACACAAAAACAGGAAAAGCGGATAAAAAATCTAAAAAAAAGTTATCGTTTTCTACTGTAGAGCATTCCCAAAAATTCCTAGAAATTTCATGAAGATTTGTAATACATTTTTTTAATTAAGCTACCAACAAATTAGAGGCAGACACACAAACAAACGATTGAAGAGATCTTCCCAAAAGTTGGCCATGTAATCCTAACATACCTCTCAACTCCCGTAGATTCAGTACAGATCCGCCCATAACTTTTTGAGTTATCTTGGTGGCAGACAGACAAGAAAACAAACTCGGCAAACACATAACCTACTTTGCAAAAGTAATAAGAACCATTGCTTCACTGGAAAGTACCGTATTTGCACAAATATTACGGAAACTTAATTATATCTCAGTGTGATGTAAGATACCAGTAATTACCTATGCTTCTTCGCTCTAATTGCGGGATGCCGGTCAGTACAACATGGAAAATACAAAGTTTGATCAAACTGGTGTCGTAGAGAATTTATACAACTTACTGGTGAATTTTGAAATTGACCCTATCGTTCCCGACTGGAACTCCAGTTCCCGCATCAAAGTTTTACTTATTGAGCTATTTTTAGAACCTCATAGCAAGAACAGAGTTTCTGGGACCGAAAGGGTTAAGTGTTCATAGGAAAAAAAAAATCACACACACGCACGCACTCTGTTTTAGCACCTCGTCTACAGTGAGTCGCCCCGCACCCTGAGCTTCCAGCTGGTGCCCCCCCCCCCCCCACACGACTGCTCAGTAAAGGCTCACACCGTCGTCTGGCTTGCAGCAAGGCCTGGACCCTCGTCTGCGTACCATCTACTGGTATAGATTACAATCAAATAGTTATGATACGGCAGTCAGCTGGTGAGCGAAATATTAGTATCATATTATAGGAGAAATTAAAGTCAGTGTCTGTTTCTGCTCTGCTATGTAAAACGCAAACGCAGTGCTTTGTTGAATTACCACTTCATAGTTACGCAGATAAGTAACTATGAGTGTTGATAAAATTTAGAGCACCCATAACAGCCACAGTAAAATCACCAAAATGGGGCCAGCGGACTAAGCTGCGCATGTTACTGACCTCAAGCAAAATAGCAGAGAGCAAACACTGCAACAGGGAAAATACAGAGCACCTTCAACGCTTACGCAGACAGAGCAGAATAAATCAATATATCAAAGGTTATCCATGCTCGACCACTAAACGTTTCAAACACGTGATTATATGTCACTAAAGTTCATCGGTGGGGCAATGCCTTGAGACGCTAGCGACTGTACCTTGCAGCAATATGCAGAAAGCAAGTCCCCGCAGACACAGTTGAATTAGTAGCCGCAGTTTGGTCCTGAGAGGCTCCCCTCAGCTTCATCCATTCGTGCTGATGTAAATATTGTGTTGTGTTCTAGACTTGATGATCCTATGTATGGACTGATCCTTAATTGTGAACTAAGGCTTTTGTGTGAGTCCTGGTAGCCCACTGTTCGTACTTGACTTTCAGAAAGGGATAATAAATAGGTTCATAGGCGATTTCGGTGCTCGAATGGTTGTCAGTTCATTGAAATCTTCATTAAACTTAATGCCGAAATATGCCCAATTGCTAACAGGATCTCACACTATACTCCTCCCTGAATAATACTTACAAACCATAAAAGCTGCTTATTGTATGCATTTATACCGTAATAATTTAAGTCAATGCATTGAAAAGTATTTGAACTGATAGTCATCATCAGCAATTAATGGGCCACGAGTAGCCTTGAATTGATGCACAAAAGTATAAAAGTAATATTGTGAGAAATTGAAATATTCTGAAAATTCATCGAAATTACGAATTTCTAGCACAATTGACATTTACGGTATGTGACTTCAATGTAAAACAATCAATGAATGTAAAGAATAACTACCACCGAGTCCTATTCACACATTCGTGAAACAGTTCTGACCTTTCATTTTAAATCACAAATAGAATAACTGATATACGTTTAGTAAAATAAATAAAATTAATATAAATTAGTTTCATATAAGTACTACACAAACATCTAAAAAATTGGGTAAGGATAGTAAAGAGCCAGACAAAGTACATGCCTATGCCTATATACATATAAAATCTTTAGGTACTGAACAGAATGCGACATGACTGGTTTGCTCACTGATTTGTACTCAACATTTGCAGTTATTTCGTTACCTTCTCTGTGTGGATTTTATGGATATATCATAGTTCATTTCATGGGCATTTTATTCAAGTATGGTCTCAAGAATTGCTTTAACATAATTCTTTATTCATCTAGAAAGTAAGATCATAGAAGTATTAAAATCTTAACATAAACTTTGAATATGAAAGGCGCAACGAATGAATGCTTCTGGCAAATAATATTCAAAGAACTTTCCTGCGCACGCAGAGTACCAGTTACGGCCCGCGCCGGGCCAGCAGAGTGTGCAGAAGTACCTACAGGGCACTTCTGCACCAGTTACATCCCAGCCAAAACACGTGCTCCATTTACTTCCATTTCTCCTGTTGCCGACCCACATTTTTTGGCGGGTAATGGCGGTGAAATCGTTCGTGTTTGCTCTCCAAATCCCCAAATGTAGTCATGATTTCGCTTGGTTAGTTCATAAAATCGCCAATTTTAGCTGACATGGAATCTAGGACATTTTGTAGGTCAATTTCAAGGACTCTTCCAGTTTGCTTTCATCGATATTGCAGACTGTGATGTTTATGGAGGGCGATGGAGTGCACGGCATTTGTCAGCCTGTTTCTGCGAAACCGATCATGCGGTTGCGCATGAAACTTATCGGGCTGAGGGATCAGTCGTAAGATTTTTATATATCTTAAATATCGAACTACTTAGAAATTAGTCAACATTATAATCACCGTTGCTGGTAGTGACTTCCATCTCTCAATAATTTTTCTACAAAAACCCTAGGCAACAAAAATTTCCCGGGTTTGAGCTAAGAAATTCGTCCATTACAGCACTCAGTTCCGCATCACCTCTGAATAATACGCAGGGTAATGCAGCCGAGAATTATTAAAAAAAAACTGATGATGCCCGAGCCTGGCGAAGACGGAGGATGAGGCAAAAATTCCCATCCAAACACTTGAATCGCGGCTTTTATCATACTGGCGATGTGAGAACGGACGTAGTTGAAGGGTTTGTACCTTTATAAAATTTAGATTTAATCTTGACTGATTTTAGGGAAATTGAAAATGCAGAAATTGCAAAGTTATTGAAATTAAATTACAAAAGGCATATGAAAGTTACAGACATAATTTGCCGCCTATTTCTAGTATAAACTTCTCTGTAATAAGAGAATAAAAATACCAATTGCAAATTTACATTGTTGCTATAGAGCTAGCTAAGAACAATTAGTACAATCAGTGGCGTTACAATACTGACACTGGATCTCATTTTTCTATGCTTTTTCTTTATCAACAAAATTTCAGTAAGATCGGACGCAGTAACATTGAAATCTCTACACAGTCGTGCTGCAAAAGAACACCATTTTGCGGATTCACTCTTTTTTGCTGCGTTATGTGGCTGCAGTTGCTGAACGCTGAGCTTCACATTTGAGATCTGATTGTGCCCAAGCACTTCGCATCAGTTTATACATTTCCAGTCCGTCATACACTAGACGTACTTTGTCGAGAATGAAGGTCTTGTTTTGGTGCAAGGGTCGCTTGACTGTCTCGGTTGAGCTGTTCTTTACGCTACTTCTTATTGACGTATACCCTATTAAAAATTTCGGTCGTGTTACCCGCGTATTTGACGCGCAATCAGTAGTAAACGGTAGGAATTAGGCAAAGAGGCCACAATTCCCGAGAGTTACCCGGGGCCTGCGGTGGCTTT
>LQNS02278143.1:36788334-36799127 GCA_001587735.2 Parhyale hawaiensis | reverse complement strand
CTAAAATCAACGGTATGTTATGGTTGACATATCTACCATATTGTTTCATCATCCATAATCGACTTTAATCTCTCATACACTACTATATTCTACTATAATGACAACCATAATTTCCGACTGGGGGTGAGCTACTGCGATTGAATGAAATGTGAATGGAAAGTACGTACGTTAAGTTGTTTCAGTCAGTTGACAAGCGTTGGTTTAAATGAAGAACATGGTTAAAGAAAGAACGTAAAGTTAACTGAGAAGCGTTGAAATAGACCGAGTTGTGTTAGATTGGAGTGTGAGCTGTGAATGCTAGAGTAGACGAGGACCGTTAGTTCGACGGGAAGCGTGAGGTTGGAGGAAGAATGCTTGGTTACGTGACGAGCGTTAGGCCAAGAGAGAAGCGTTCTGATGAATGATTAACGTTAGATTAGGTGATAAGATGACGTGTATCAGGTTACATGAGGAGTTTAATGTTAGAGGAGAAGCGTTGGGTTGGGTGAGGAATGTTTTTGTTTCGATGAGGGAAGTGAAGTCAAATAGAGCAGCGTAAGATGACGAGTGGTTTGTAAGAGAAGGTGCATTGGGTCGAATAAGGAGCTTTAGGTCGGATGAAGAGCGTCAGATTGTTATTCATATATTAGTTGTTTAAGCTTCCCTATATACAACTATGGTAATTCAAGAGAGGAAAAGGAAGGGACATGTCGTAGAATGTCGACAGAAATGGGGCACCCATGCACGAAGGTGGACTAGCTCGCATAGGAACAGCAAGTCGGGAGAGAAGAGGAAGAACAGATGAAAGTAAGATCAGTAGAAGTACGAACTTAGGAAAGACACGAAAGACAGTTGTCCTAAAGGTCAGCTAATGGCTATGGTAACCTACGCAAACCCCCTGGGGGCACTACTCCCCATAACATAGGATAGGCAAGCCAAACTAACCTAACCCTATAGCCTATGGCCCATCCTATGCCCTCTGAGGGAGTTAAATTAATTGAGAAGCGTTAGAATGAATGAAAAGCGCCATGTTGAGTGATGAGTGTTAGTTTGGATGAGAAACGTTTGGTCGGGTGAGAGGCCTTTGGTTGGATGAGGAACGTTAACTTGAATAGCTTAAATGGGCAGTGTTACAATGGACGACGAGCGTTAGGTTGGCTGAGAAACGATAGGTTAAATGAGGAGCGTCATTTTTATGAGGAACGTTAGGTTAGATCAGAAGCGTTAAGTTGGACGAGGTACGTTAAGTTAGATAGAGCAGTGGTAAATGGTGAGTGCTGCTCGAGATAGATAAGGTGTGTTGGGTTAGGTAAGGTGCACCGTTACGTTAGATAAAGTTGGTTGGGGAGATGTGGGGAATAGGTGGTGCGGTATATTTTAAGACTCACATGGAACATCGGATGTATGACTGGTGTTAGCTTAGACGATATATATTAAGCTAAATGGAAGTTATTGAGTTAGACAGAGTTCATCAGGCTCAAGTGACTGGCGTTAACTTAGACGGTGTGGGTTCTGTTAGAAGAGCTGCATTAAATCGAAACTAATTTGAATTATCATAGAGTAACGTGGGTCTGGGATACTTTAAAAAGTAAGGCATTTATCAACCGTGGAATTTTCACGGGTCCCACTAGTAAACTAACAATGTGGACACTACGTTTACGAGCTGTTTATGGATAAATATTTCAACAATAATATGGTGTCAGTGCAGTAATCTTATTTGAAATAAAATATTCAATAAGAACTCACCCACGAGTACAACGATGTCAATGTTGTATTGAAATATATTTTGGGCTTGAGGGGACCCATTACTGAGACACTTAACTTAATAAGCTGATTAGTGTATATTAACCTATCCCAATGTGTTATCAATAAGTTCAAAGTGAGAGCTTGCTTCATTACAATACTCGAGTTTTTCAATTTTATATTAGGCATCACTAAAACAGCTGTGTGCTGCATTTGCCGCCTCTAATACTGACAGGTATATAAAGTTGAGCGATGAATATTACGGCTTCCAAATCATGTAGATGGTTACTCTTACTTAGGTAATGCTGGATAGTTTCAGAACTTCATCTGTTATTATGCTTGTGAGACTTAATAAGTATTCTTGACAAAATTGTGGAGCTATTGCAAAGCTACTCTGTAGAATAAAATCTTGGCAGACACACTCTACGCCTCTTTTAAATAGTATAAGAGCACTATAAATTTCGGAATAATTGGTACAAGAAATAAATATACATCCTATGAGGCTGGCGAGAAGGCACGTCAGTGGCACGATTGAGGAAATTCATTCCGACCGAAGGCATGTTATGCAGTCTCTTTTATCATATAAGAAACTAACTAAAACATTGTTGTTAGTGTCCCTCACAAACGCACAGCAAGTCTCTCATGTCAGCAGTAGACACAGATCCTCCGTGCCCAATCTCAGTAAGTAATTCTAATTGAATTAAGACAAATGCGTGTAGGCTGCCAGGGCTCGCTTTTATTATTAATTTTGCCTGCAGGGAATTGGACAAACCCACAACAGTCGACGCCGGTCAAGTCAGGGCCGCGCTATGTTCATTGTACTGGCAATAGGAAAACTGCGGGCACTTTGTTAAATTGAGGCCACTCATGTGATGGAATGAAGCCTAATTTGTATTTATTCATGCAAATGATATTGCATTAGATCATATTGCTCCGCAATTTGCTGCACTGCAGTTCTATATATATATATTTAAATAGAAATGACGAGACAATAAGTGTTTGCTGGATAATATGTCTAACATTTAGTGAAAAAAAAGTGAAACACTGAATGCCTTTCTTAAATAAACTACCGAACAAAATCTTTAGTTTTAAGAGGATGACGGTCACAGCAGGTTGGGTAGCATGCTCTGGCACGTAACTAGCTGTCTCAACATTTGGTCACGGAACATGTACCCAACTTACAGCTTTGTAGCTTAGTAGACGACTGTGACTATACACTTAGCAGCCGCAGTGTCAGTTCACAAGAGCACGCTATTGTAATCGGCTGACTACGAATAAGAAATTTTAAAATATTACTACTATTCTATTGAAGTCGTCCGCTGAAGATAAAAAACATTTCAATGGATCATATTTGCTTATTGGAGTACTCCCTGGCTGCGCAGTTTCTTCCAGTTCTGGACCGTTCGACGCATTTTGTCAGTGTGAGTGTGTATAGGTGTGCACATGATACGGGAGTATGTACGAATGTATAAGAGTGTATAGTTGTGAGGCTGAATAGTTAAGATGGGAGCGTGAAAAGTACCTGTGAGTCAGCGTTTAGTATTAGGTACCACGTTTGGTATAAAGTACCGTTTGTTATGAGACGCCGTATAGCAAAACGGGTCATGTTCCAACATCTGGAACAGTTCTGCAAACGAAGGTCTGTTATACTGTTTAGTCATATAGTAAAACATGAGCTAGTATTACTGAAAGTATTATTCTAGTAATTAAGCCCTTAAAAAAGCTGGACATCAAATTCTACCAGATCGATACACGTTTCGAAATTTGACTTATAATCAAAACCACTTCCAAAGGTAATAAAATTAGAACCATCGCATCAATAATTTAAACATTCGACACATAGTTTTTCTTCTTTTTAAATTAGGACTTAATTTAGAAAAATAATATTACTTTCGATAAATAATATGGCTAGAATTTCTTCCATAAGACAGCGTCGTAAAGCTGAAATTTTAATTTCTAGAGTAGAAGGCATGGAAATTTAATTTTTTTTCGAATATGTCCGAAGTTGTTAGTCAACTTCACATAAAAGTCGTCATAATTTTACAACGCGCTGAACATGTCAGTCGTGGTAAGAATGTTTGTTGATCGAAAAATTCCCTCCGTTTTTTTTCTGCATTTGATGTTATTGCAGTTATATCGCACTGCGTACCAAAGTGTGTCGCGTTACAGGTTGAACTACAGCACTCTGAGAGCGCATACCTCCGCCAAGCGAGGCAATGGTAGCAAAAATTTCAAATAGGCTCTGAAACCATAATTTTCTTTGTTTAAACTCCAAAATCTAATCATTTGTGCCTTTTGATAATAATAACAGCTTGTGCAATTTCTTGACGATCCGTTCATAACTTTTTGTGTTATAATGCTAGCAAACGTTATGACAAACATGAGTCAAACATACAAATGAACAAACCGATCTGCACCAAAATTTGATCATTTGTCTTTTACATTACTAACAACCCCGATAAATTTCATAAACATCCATTCATTATTATTCGCGTTATTGTGCTAGCAAGCTTAAAATTAAAAACAGTGACAAACGGACGAACAAACGGATCATTACCAAAATTAGGCCATTTACTCTTTGTTATATACCTAACAACTCATGTTAACTTCATAAAAATCCATCCATATTTTTTTCAGTTATCGCCTTGACAAAAATAAGGCAGACAAACATACAAACGGATGGACATATCTTCACTAAAAGTTAACCATCTGTTCCTCCTAAAATACCTAACAAACCCTGCAAATTTCGTCCAAATCTGTTCGTAACTTTTTGAGTTATCTTGGTGACAGATAAACAAAGAGACAGACAATCAAACAAACACGACGGAAACATAACCTCCTTGGCGGAGGTAATTAATTGGAAATACTTCCATACATGAAATACCTTGGCAAGTCTTAACACGTCAAAGATATGCATCAGCTGACACTTCCACCAAATACTGAATAACAAACTGTCAGATATTTTGTGAGTGGCACAAAATTCAGCGACCGGGTCACGTGACGTTAATTTCTCGCCAAACATTTTTTGTTCTCGAGAAATCTGACCCGATCGGGGATTTTTGATTGTCACGTGAGAAGGCTATTTTTTTGTAGTGCAGTAAATATAAACAATTCTATACTCAATACAACTGTGGCATGATAAACCAATGAATATGTCGTTCAAGTAATTTCTTAGAACAAGCGTACTCGGACAAGCAGCGCTCACACGACAGTCAATAAAGCTGCACTGACGAGCGCATCGCAGCCAAATGATGTGACAGCGTTACGGCCACTGCCAATATAAGAGCACAATATGTAGCGAGCAAAGCACTTAGAACAATTGTTTCCCCGACCGCCATCACAAAACTACGGTAAATTGATATGTTTTGCAAACGACTCGAATTAAAGGATATTCTTCGAAGCTTTAGCACTGACACGTGCAATAATTTTAAAGCTGCCGTGCCAGGTGAGATGTCGAACTTTTTTTTTTTTCACAGTTATAACAATTTGCCAGTCAAAACCGAGCCGGCGCCCATTTTGAAATTTATAGGCATTTATCTGATGTTATCTGATACTGCTCACTACTTACTCGTTGGCAGCTGATAAATGCCTATACCGATATAAATTTCTGATTGGATGGCGCTGATATCGCAACGGCAGTGAAGAGCTTTACAATTTTGTGATCTTGTAGGCAGTGGCCTGTAGAGTCAGTCGCTGTAAGTATTTATGTCGACAGTTGTTGCAAGTGTTTCTTTCAGACCCTCGACGGGATTCGAACAAAGTGACTCAGCACAGCAAGGCGCAACCGCAAGCGCAGCGCTAACTGAGCAAGAAGCCACTCCTGTAAAAAGTAGAAGCTGTGAGCGACCCTTCTGGATGATGCCAGGTACTTGTGAGACTCAGAATCTTAAGCGTTTCTTACTAAAATCGGAGACCAGAAAGGCTTACTCGATTACAAAATAACAGACTACATTTAGACAATGCTGACCAAAACGGGCCACCTAATGATTGCCCCATTTATCACTTCAAGCACCCTAGCATGAGACGCTTGATGAGTTACAGCAAAAGAAAAATAGCTGCGGTTTTCATTCACCTACATTGCATGTACTTATTATTATTATTAAAACTTCACGCTCGGACCACCACGGACAACTAATAAAACCTAAGTGATGAATTATGCAACACCGGGAAGCCCGAAACGCTGCTAAAGAAAATCCAGCAGAAAGCCATTAACAGCTGACTCAATCGCTTGCAGGCCAACACGGCCGAAAGCAGATGCGGCAACGAATTTCCAGCCAAAACGGACCAGCTCAGGAAACACTGACGGAACTGACGGGTTCTGCACCTAACACTCTCCAAATTAAGAGATACAATGCACATCAAGCGCAGCATGTGTAATTCTCTCAAAGACTTTGAGTGCAAACACAAAAAAAATACTACAAATGTCTCTCACTGTTGTACAATTTATGAAACGTACAGGGTCCGGCCGCCCCTTTCTTATTGGACAGAGTCACAAGATCATTCTCAGCGCACAGGCTGCTGGCTGAGCTAACAAGTCGGTCCAGTAGACGCAAATGGCTGTCAGAAGCCGAAATCCAGACCGGTGTGCAACATTCTCACACAGGCGGTGCAAAAGCATAACAGCATCTACGAACTTCATCTTTGTCACCAAACACAGAATTTACTTTACGCAGAAGCCAAATCTTAGTGGGAGCATTTGATACGAGTTGCCTAATATGCGGCTCAAACGTTAGCTCTCATCAAAAACAACACCGAGAATCTTCAAGGAAGTAGATCTTAGGAGCAAAGTGCCATCTATCTTCAGAGGTGGATGCTGCGGTAAAAGTGCCTGAGACTGATAATCATAGATTTAGACTTACTATAGCATTCATCGTCATACTTCAGGCTGGGCACCTTGCGCTGATGCTCGACATGTTCCCATTTAGAGTCTTAGTGGCAACACTACGCATGCTAGAGGTCGGTATCACAGGTATCAAAGTTGAATCCTCAGCATAATCGATCATCGCGTTCTCTAGCGAAAAGAGTATGTTACAGTGTATAGAACAAGCAGCAGCGTCGCAACTACGCTACTTTGAGGGACGCCAGACGCCACCGAGACTAAGGCACTCAAATACCGTCGACAGACACACTATGCGTTCGCTCAGGAACAAAATTACAAATGATAGACATAACCTTACACCCACGCCAAACGACAGCAACTTGTACAATAGACCCCTGTGGTTGACCCTGTCAAACATTGCACTAGAGTCCAACTGTACATGTCTTGACTCAGAACTACGATCGAGCCCGATAAAAAATGGTGTGATACCGACAACAGTTCCTTACAACAACCCAAACCAGCTCGGTACGCAAGCTGTCCAAAAGGCAGCTGCCCAGTACCTTTAACAAAACGACCCAGCATACAAGCCATTGATTTCTGGAACACATTCCACAATATGGGCTTGAGCGTAATATGTCGCTAGTTGGCGACATTGGGCTACGCTGGAGCTCTGGGACTGGGTTAATAATATTCCCAGTATGTCAACAACGGGGAAGAATTTCTAACCGTTTCAGGTGCCCGAAGATTACTAAATGCTTAGGGGCGAGAATGCCAGCAAGATGCATGTAAAATAGAGGAACATGCCCACCGGGTCCTCAAGAAGCACTTTAATAGTTCTAGACCTTTATGACAAAGCAGATAAACGGGCGTCAGAGTACATCCGTAGGGCAGCACATATCTACTCTGTTTCCTGTCAAAATGAGCCAATAAGAGCTCCGCCTTAGCCAGTTGATCAGCAATAATATAACCAACGGGACCAACGAGGGGCGGTATTGATGGTTCAACAACGAAGACAACCCTTCAGTATTAAGCAGAGATTCCCTGAAACGCTGCCTGTGACGAT
Source organism: Parhyale hawaiensis (assembly GCA_001587735.2). Classification (NCBI taxonomy): domain Eukaryota; kingdom Metazoa; phylum Arthropoda; class Malacostraca; order Amphipoda; family Hyalidae; genus Parhyale; species Parhyale hawaiensis. The sequence continues at coordinate 36,791,523 of LQNS02278143.1, read as the reverse complement.
ACTGTGCCCTCCCATACGCCCGCTCAGCTTCAGCTTTATACGATATACATAGCTCTGCCAAAGCGAGCGGTCACGCAAACGCCTCCAAGCCCGAAAAGCTTCATGGTTAGCTTCGAAAGCTAAGAGAAACTGATCGTCAAACTACAGTTTGTCCTGAGACCTCCCAAGAATTGTCCTAGTCGAAACAAGCTCTTCAACACAGCCACAGTCAAGTCGTTAAATTCAGAGACATGATCACAACTGCAGAAAATCTGGCCCCACTGAAATTCCCTTACTGCCTCATGAACGTCATCCCAGTTAGCACTGCTTTTGATGAACGCCATTCGCCTGGTGTCTGCACAGGAACAACCTGGTTCAGGTCCAAGAGTACAACAGATATGAGTGGTCTGAAGTGTCAATATGGGTGCCAAGTGGCACAGACATCAAGTCGCGATATCTGTCTTGACGAGGTCGATATAAGACCAGCAATATGCGTGGATCCACGAACAACCTGTACACAACTAGATAAGGTGCAAAAGTGCAACACAGCCTCGCCATAGCCATCAGTCGGTGACACAGATCCCAACCAGTCCTTGTGGTGCACATTAACATCCCCAGCAAAAAAAAAAAAAAAAAACGCCGACTTTGGTCCCACGCTCTATATGGTGGATGCCAGCGCTGTCAGCAAACAGTCATTCAGAGAACCATCAGAATATATAAAATTTGTTCTGACGCTCACAAACTCCACAATCACTCTCTCATGACACAGTCATTCGTATGCTGACTGCCGGAAAGCGCAGAAACCATTTCGAACTTAAACGGGGGGAGGGCACTCCTCAAAATCTGGGTCTATATCCCAGTGGCATGAGAAGAGGGAATTGTAAGCCTGTCAGGGCAAACTCCGCGTTGTGCCTCTTATCTGACACCAGCGTTGCTGGACAGCATACGATATCGAAACCACGACACACAAAACCAAGCACCGTGATGTTCGCATACAGCCGTCTAATACTTAATAAATGAGACGAGACCCCTGAGCCCTACCCGGTTTCAGGTTATTTTCAACCTCCCCACACATAAATAGAAGAGACATGGTAATAGAAGCGGAAAGGGACAAAAGAGGTTTTAGCGACAATCCCACGAACATATGATTAACAGATGCAAAAACTTAAACTGTCCACTCGGTAGAGCTGCCGTGATGAGCAAGGCTTGCTTATACAACTCCACGTTCGCTTGATTGTGGGGGACGACAGTCCCAGAGGACAAGTGGGTGCCTGCATCAATCTCTCATGGTCCTGTCGCTCACAACACGGGATTTCCAAAAAAAGAGGAAAGGTGGAAAAAACAAAGAAGGCAAGAAGAAACAATTTTGATTGTGCCGTCGACAGATGGAGAGAGGAACTGAATGTGGAATGTGGTACATTTTCCAATTTATCTTTGCACTAGCTGGACCCGTGAAACTTTCACGGCTTTGCAAGGCCTTTCAGGCAGACCCGTGACACATTCTTATTGTAGCATGGCAACACCACACTTATTCTTCAACGCTGGGACTCGATACCGTATATTAAGTCCATTCCTTTGGTTGATAATAATATCCAACATTCCCTGCAGTGGAATAGCCAGGGGAGGATCGTGGGGGCGCACTCCCTCCCTAAAAAGTTGCACGCACCCTTCACTGGAAATGAGAACCTGAAATAAATGCACTGCTTAGGGCCTAGCTTTTGTGTCTTGCTGCCCCAACCCCCCCCCCCATCCCCCCTCGTTCAATTTTATTGGCACTCTTAGTGCCGACCCCCACATAGAAATTTTTCAGATCCCAACCCGTTCATTCAGAACGGCCCAGGGACATAAAACTTATTAAAAAGACTTTTCCACTTTCACTGTCTGGCTTAAGGCGCTTCATATAGATCAGTGAAACCTTCGCATTGTACCATGGCAATTCCCCATCAGCATCACAAACAACACCGAGATTCGATGTAGGATATCTTATACGACCAGCCTTTTTGCTGATAATAATTACTGAAGCTGCCCCTTCTAAGGTGACCCGTGGCATATATTTATACGTTGCTCTGTCTAACTGGACCCGTGGAATTCCGTTGGCTGCAAACCGCGATACAGGTTCCCAAAGATTTATTCTTGAAAATTGCGGCGTATAAACAGTTAAAAAGACCTGGCCTGTTGCCGAGAGATTAGTCACAAGCCGTATCACAGCTACGCCAGCTTCCCGAACTCAATAAAGCTCGAATTTTCTTGTATCTATTAGTGATGAAGAGCGTGACCTAGGATCTTCAATAGAGAAGAAGGGAGCCTTGTGGTCCAGTTACAGACTTGCATGCGAGTCAACTAGATCTCTTATGGCTGTAAAACGCTCATTGGTGGAAAAGACGGGGGAGCACAGAGTTTCACGGGGGAGCAGCAGACGAACCGAGTTACTGATATGCGATTGGTGCTTACGCAACTGGCTGCAGCCATAAGAGACTCTTGAGCTTCAACGGGCATGACTACTGGCTCCCTCCTTCTCTATACAATCTCCTTGAGCGTGACACAAAAGGTAAGTACAGAGGTTGGTAGGTACCAGCGTATTAATATATAGAATATGATACGGTTCCGAGGGCATCATAATAATTGAAGCGTCTTATTTCCTGTAGACATTGCACAGGTTCCTTCAGTATTAGATAAGGGCAACTAGGATGATACGGGTCTGAGATATCACTGAAGAGCATTGCTCCTGTTCTGTGGAATTTGGACAGGCTTCAGCTGCATCCATAGCAGCGTCATCGGATAGATACGGAGAAACGTCCTCATCTTTCGTTAATCGGCATTCGTCTCAGGCAATATCTTTGATAGAGTTTTTGATCCTGACAGGCATAAGCTTAGTCGCATATTTTTGACGATTTTTTTCTTAGCAGTTCGAGAAACTCAGTCTTGAATAGAGATTTCGTTCCTTTCGGGCGTAATCCATTTCACTAATGCGTTCTTTAGCTGAATCTCTTAGATGCAGCTGAAACTTCACCCTGAGCTGACGCTTTTTATATTGAATTTACATTCAAGGAGGTTCTAATAGAGAGGAGTGCACCCTATCTATTTATCTATTTGTGTTGTGAGGGAGTCTACTGATCCTGGGTCTACTTTAGATCGGCTTCTCTCTGGCATGGTGCGCGCTTATGTCCCTTCCCGCTTCATAACGGTTAGGACGGGCGATGAGCCCTGGTT
>LQNS02278143.1:36763074-36786245 GCA_001587735.2 Parhyale hawaiensis | reverse complement strand
GAGCGGATGGAAGTATGTTAAGAAAACTTGTATCCTGTATACCATCTGATGATGAAAATAACAGGGTGAGCGCTGGGATATAAATCATCAGACACGATTGTCTTTGCCAAAATATTGAGGAACTGCCTTTCTGTATCTTCCTTAACTATATCTGCTGGCCACTGCCACTTCAGCCAGTTTAAGATCTCCAAACGCCAGCTTCAGTCACGTGACAAAGCCATGTGTTTACTCGCCCAGGGAAGGCTTACGCGTACTCCTCCCATTGAAGCTCCTAGTTTACATTGCAGACAAATTTCAGCGCTAGCAGTTCAACTATCAGTTGGTATCCAGTATACGGTACCGAGCATTTCTGGTGAATTCTTTTGACTGAACTACATATATGTTCTTGGTGCTGCTCAATGTTTGGCCAACTCGAAGCTGATATTCGGGTGTTATCTTGCAGGGAGAATATTTTGCTCCCAAAACTCATGACTGTACAACTTGTGTTTCATTAATGGAAGATCAGTCCTGCAGGGATGAGACCTATTTTAGAACTAAACCTATACTAGGAAACGGAACAATAAAAAGCTTAATCACAGAATTTGACGGCGGGCCTTCTGACTGGCGTTATTTACGGGATAGGTTAGGTTAGATGAGCAGCACTAGGTCAATTGAGTTATAATAGAGTAGCTTAGGTTTGCTACATTTTAGAAAGTGAGAAGCGTTAACTAATCGTGGAATTGTCACGGGCCACCCACCGGCTACGTTAACGTAGACGATGTTATTATTATGTTATTTATTTATTTTATGTTAGGGTTGACAGCAGTCGAAAAAGTTCGTCGGGGATAAGTGACGGCAAGGTAGGTACCTATAGACTTTATTCAATCGTGAAATTTCCGCGGGTCCCGCTAGTAATCGAATATATGCTAGAAATCCGGGCTCTAATGATAAGTTACTTGGTACAGTTGTACATTCAAGAAATTACACTAAAAACTAAAATAAACGTAAGCACTGGAACGTTCAAAGAAGAACTCTTTCTTCATAGATCCAAAAGTTTCTCCCAACATGTGAGCCATATTTGATCAGTAGTAAAAAATAAGATCGCGCCCGCTCTACGGAGATGGCGCTCCCCTAGACGGTGTCAGCCTCCGTCACACCAGCAAAGGGCCGACGGCAAAAATTGACTACCGAAGCTATTGCTAAGTCTCAATAGAGTTAGTGCTAGGCTGGGTCACTTCTGAATGCCTTAATACGGTGTTGCAAGCGTCTTGTCCTGTCATGCAGTCAGTGTGATGCATCCAAGCCTGATTCACCGTTACGACATTCGTTTGCGCTATCAACACGGAGCCAACTAGACTAATCCGATTACTTTGACCCGACCCAGCTTTAGCTTACGCTTATTCAAACTGTGCAAACGACTGCAAGAAATCTCAGCCAGCGCTTTAATTTTTCCTATACCAAGTGGCAGCGGCTAATTTTAGACCACCTCTACTAACTTTGAGCGCATTTAAATTTACAAAAAAATATATGATATTATTTTTAGCGCGATGTTCTCACACTTCAAGTTGTGGTCACGGTCACAACCACACAATTGGGTTACACTATTTGAGTTAGCTTACTGCATGTAGCGCAGACGAACTCATAAGTGTGCTTTCGGCTTCAGACAATCTTAAAAGTTTCACATCGATATGGACTACCGTATGGAGGCAAAAAAGCCGTGCATCACCCTATGTCGAGAGGCTCGAGTAACACTTCGCTGCTGCGAATTCATATGAAAGAGACCAAGTCAAAACAACCCACAGCATTTACATAAGTGAGTTAAGTATTGTCGGAACTGAAAGGTTAGGATAGGAGACGTGACGTACTGAGATATTGTTGTATAATCATGAAACGTGAGGACTACAGCGCCGAGCCTACTTCATTGATATCCTGAAAACTACGTTTGGTCCATTAACGACGTTTGGAAGGCTGTGCAACTTTAAGAGCAGTAGTAAGGCCCAAGGGTGAGACCTTCCGAGTTCTGAAGTTAACCAACAAAAATGGAGCATAAATTTCCTGTGCAATAAATCCATTGACTGCGCATTACCACCGACTGAGAAGACAGATCTACTAAGCTCTCAACTGTGAATGATTCCACTGACACTGCACTAGGAATTTTTCGAAAGGGTAAAGCTTAAGATGACAGGGAACTAAGCTGCTTCGACATCTCGTCGTATTATAGCGTAGTGTTTAAAAGGTCGCCCTTCAGCAACCAAAGCAATCATCAGTTACATGAACCAGAATGCGAGACTCAATTATGCTTAACCTGATGCTGAGAAGGGCGAAGAGTGGGAGACAGATGACTGAAAGTGACAAAATTAAGGTTCAGTAACTTGAATACAGTATGGCATCAGATAAAAATTAGACAAAGCCTGAGCGAGAGAGGAAGAATTTTATGATCCGTGAGACGTTTTCGTCTACAGAAATTTGGCAGCAGTCGTCAGTGATTGAAACTATGGATGCGAATGTGTACATGTATCTCGGTAAATACATAATGTAACATCCGTCTGACCAGCTCCAAGGCTGCCAACAGTGCTTATGCACGGCAGGATTGCTCGAATCATCCTCTACAAAGCGTTTGCTGGTAGGTGCGAAGTGTTTTATTATCTCTGGTGAAGGGACGTTTTGCTACTAGTGACAATCATTGGATCTTTGGGATACAATTAGAATGATTGTATTCAAGCTGAACTGCACCTTCTCGTGGTGGTACCGCTTCTCTATTTCTTCACAGATATTTATTTTCTTTTCCATCATAATTTGAAGTGTGCGTAGAACCAACGCAGTCAGCGCCCGTCTTACCGGACCGTGGTTTTCCTTTGATTTATTTATTTTGTGTTTCTGACCTACTGATAGATGAGAGGTCGGCCGTCCGCATAGAGTGGAGGACCCTTCGCGCCCCCCCCCCCCTTCTGCTTTCCTCTCTCTGGGTGACGGACCGGACCTCTCTTATGGACTCGAAAATGAGGGACGACACCTCCGAGCCGCCAGGGCCGGCCCCGTCGCGAGTGTGGGTGCGGGCACTGAGCCGGGCTGCGTTAGTGGCAAGAGCTAGTACAGCACCCCCTGCACCCGAGCGAGTGCGTTCGTGCATACGTCGTATAATACGCTACGCGTGGCTGTGCTGTGCACCAGAGCGAGTGCGTGCGTAGGTACGTATAATTTACTGAATGCTCTTACCTCCTCACTCTGTCGCATATCCCTGCGCCTCCCTCTTTAAAGCTGCCAGATACCGCAATTAGAGACCATTCTTTATCGAAACGATGAGTGTATTTAGATGAGAAGCATACAATACTAAAAGTTATATGGTTATATATTGCTGTTGTAGGTGTCGTCACGATAATTAGAGAGACTACGTTTGTTATTTAAGTTTATTGCGCCTTGTAGAACTGAACAAAGAGTGTATGCTCCCAGAACATCTGGTGTTGGGTCAAAGTCTGTTAACTAGCAAGCTTGTGAAAGCTGGCTTTCCCAACTGCAAGATGGCTGGGCGTAGAATAGTACAAGACAGTAGAACGTTCTACACTCTTAAGTGTTATACAAGTATGCAAGGAAACGTTCTACATTTCATCTACAATGAGAATGGTGTGGTGATTGTGGAACCTGACCAAGTCACCGAATGTTGGCTCAACATTCTAGCGAGGTCAGCAGTGGCGCAACTTACTCGTGAGTCTTTCAGGCGAGACAGAGAAGATCAGAACAAGACCCCCTGAACTTTGCGACCGCTCCCGAAGACAACGAGGAGCCATACAACGATCCAATCACTGCATTGGAAGTCTATAATGCCCTCACACAATGCAAAAATACAAGTCGCGGCCCTGATGGTATGCACTACAAGATGCTGAAACGCATGCACCCTCAGTTGTTCGAGCACTCATGACAATATGCAACAAAATTTGGATAACGCAGGACTATCCGAACAATGACCCCTCGCCAATGTGCTAGCCTTAAAAACCAGATGAACCTCCTACGGAACCAACTAGTTACCGTCCTATTGTGTTGACCAGCTGCCCCGAGAAAATCATGAAAAAATCGTGAACATCCGCCTGATGAAATATCTAGAAGCCAACAAGCTCCTCTGCATTGCCCAACACGGTTTTCGACAGTTCCGTAGCACCGCCGATGCAAACGTACGTGTACAAATTTACATCATAGAGCACAAGACTCCTAAGGAACATACTATCTGTGTCTTCTTCGATCTAAAAAAGGCATACGACACAGCCTGGTGACACGGAATACTATTGCAACTGCACAAAAAAGGCATAAGAGGTAACATGGCCTTTTACTGGCAGTAATTCTTGCGCGAGCACCGTTTCAGGGTCAGAGTGGGACAGGCCTTCTCCCCTGAAATGACGCAGGATGAAGGGGTTACGGAGGAGAGCGTCATTAGCTGTACCCTGTTCCTACTAGCAATAAGCGATATCACAGCAAGCGTTCCCCAATTCGTGCACGGGTCACTATACGTAGATGACCTGATGCTATACTCCTTGAGACATTTGGAAGTTCTACATCGACGACGAAAGCAAACCATTGGACGCGTTTGTAACTGGGCGACCGACCATGGCTTCGCCTTTTCTGCTGCCAAAACTTCTGCCCTCCACATCTAGTTTGCCAGGGATGTAATGCCACCCGAACTTAAAATATACGGACAACGGATAAACTACCACGAAGAGGTGAAATTCCTCCGAATGATAATAAATAGAAGTCTGTCATGGAAACCCCACATCGAGATGCTGAGAACGCAATGCACGCGTAGGCTCAACCTACCCAAGCACCTGACGACACAGTCGTGGGGTTCCGACCGGCAAGCCCTTCTATACCTCGATCAAACCCTTGTACGCTCCAGACTAGACTATGGCTGTGTCGTATATCAGCCGCGAGGACTAAAGTCCTAAAACGACTGAACGCTGTGCACAATGCAGCACTAAGGCTATGCACAGGAGTTTTCCGTACATCACCCGTACCAAGTTTTCTCGCTGAAAGCGGTGAACCCAGCCTGCAGCAGCGTAGGGCGCAACTTACCTAACAGTACCTAGCCCGCTTAGGACAAGTCCTACAATCCCCGGCCTGGAACAGTGTGTCTGGAGCAGACTTTCCGTACGCACTTCCCTCCTCCAATGACAACGAAGCCCTCTCCCCCATAGCGGATATCGAGCCTTTAAGGTGGCCCCGGTCCTGTTCAGAGACAAGCCTACCTGGAGCATACCAGTTTAAACTTTTTACCCCGGCACGCAATATCCAAAAAAGAAAGACTCCCATCCCTCTTACTAAAAACTCTGTTCACGATCACGTGAGAGAACAACATAGTGACTCTACCCACATCAATACCGATGGCTCTAAAACAAGAGACCGAGTTGCATGCGCAGCCGCTGCGACTGGTGAGACTAGAGCATGCCGGCTATTACCGGAGACCTCGACTTTTACCGGCGAGCTGTTCGGCGTGCGCGCAGCGTTGCTCCTCATTGGAGACAGCTATGAAAGGAACTTTACAATATTCTCCGACTCATTGAGTGTAGTATAAGCTATCCGAGCATACGACAGCATCCACCCCGTCATCACCCGAATAGTAAATACGATACAACAACTACAGAGGATGGAAAGTCAGTGAGTATTTGTTGGGTACCTGGTCATGTTGACGTCGCGGGCTATAAGCTCGCCGACGAAGAGTCGAGGCAGGTTGCCCTGTGGGATTTGCCTGCATCAAACCGTGCAGTCTCCTGCCGAGACTATTACCCGCTAATCAAGCAAAACCTGCGCGAGCTATGGCTATGCCAGTGCCTGGAGCAGAGAAATAATAAACTACGAAGAATCAAAGAAACTGTTCGACAGTGGCATTCGTCAAATAGCGACGATCGCCGAATGGACGTCGTACTGTGCCTACTGCGTATTGGGTACACGAGACTTATTCACGACTATCTGCGGATGACGCGTCCGCAACCCTACTGCAACAACTGCGTCGTACCTCTCACAGTCTTGCATTTAATGGCCGAGTGTGCCACATTCTCGGACGAGCTGAGGAACTGCTATCCGGACCTGCATGGTCGAGATGCCGACTCCTTCCTCCGAGGAATGCTTGCTGAGAGACCTCGCGACCAATTTAATAGAAATGTCCTTAAGACTTATCTTACCAGATGTAACCTCTATCACAAACTGTAATGAACCCATTACGATAAATTCTATCGTCAACTACGGCCCTGCCCGTTTCTTTGTGAATTACATATACTATATGTAAAATTAATAATGATGATAATGTTCTCCTTCCTACTTTATAATGTAAAATGAGACAAATTCCGCGCCCTAGCGGAGTACGAGCCTGTAGCTAAACTCAAGAATAGTTAGGCGCGATATAGGCAGTGTGCCACTGAAGCGCTAGTAAAAGTTTCTACAACTACTACTTCTACTAACTACTTATGCACGGCACTGACCCATGTTATTCAGCAAACCCAGTGAAAGACTATTAGAACGAAAGGAATATCGAACTAATAGAGCGGTCTGCTCGAGGCCCATGCATTTACTCTATAGAGAACCGCCGGAAAGTCACTTTAGACAAAGTACGAGACCAACAAACTTTGAATAAGCATGGAAGAAGAAAATGTGAGGCCCTGTAGTTCTCGTTGCGCTGAGGTAATGGATCAAAAGCCTTAATGCCTCAGGTTGTGCTTTCAATTCCATCGTCAAACTTTATTTGTTTATGTGGCTTAGATTATTAAAGCAAATGACAAAATAAGGGATTCGCACTTTTAATTTTTGAAATACCCAATTGTATCATAGAATATCCTCATAATATAGGAGAGAGACGTTCCATAAAGACCACCCCATCCGATAAACTAGCAGAAAACTTGGAACAGTTAATAATCACCCTTTTACGCAACTAAGGAATTGTAATTGGTGAAAGTCGAGTGATTTTCGAGAGATAGATTGCATTACCTTACATGAAATGAACTGCTCTGGTGAGTATGCTGCGTTTCAGACTTTGGTTGAGTCTTATCATCCGGAGTAGTGAAGCACTGTGCAGTAAAGGTAACAGGTAGAGTCGCATTGACTGTACACTTTACAGGATGCGCTGGGGGGGGGGGTGAAGCACCATTCGAATTAAATGCCTATCATTACGCACCAACAAAATCACACTCGATTACTCATCATAAATTTAAACTATTTAGATAAAGAAATACAGTTTTTCTTATTTTCGCTAAATAGTGTCAGAAACTATTATTAAACTCTCTTCATAAGTCATAGGGGCAAAATTTGTTCGAATTGTCATATTTTAAACAGACAATGGGCATTTCCAATCAAATCAATCTAGCAGACACTACAAAGGCAAACTCGTCATTAAACACGAGTCAGATGCAGTTAGTGCAAGATTTACACGCAAATTCGGAGCCAAATGCAAATTCATTCTGAGAGGCTAAGAGCGTCGCCAGCAGCTGTCGCTACCTACCCGTGTCACGGCAGCTACCCAAACACGTCGTTTGCAAAGCTTTGCCGGCGCGGCACCAAGCAATTCCTCATTTCCAATTGCTTTCACGTAATCGCGCCGGCCGCCCGCCTGTCGGTTTTGTGTCCCTGAATATTCATGGGGCGAAAATCCTGCGCAGACAAATCAAGCTTGCAAGTCCCGCGTTCCTGCTGTTGCTGTTTTGGAAAATATCAAAGGTCGTTATTGCCTGTGAAATATATTTGAGCAACGTCCTAATCTTTTTGCCCGATCGGTGAACATGAAAGCGCGGCCGCGAATAGTATGGCTTGGAGCCTGTGCAATGGTATTGCTCGGGGTTATGAAATATATTCCTATAAGCTTGCAGTGTGCATGGTGTTAGTGCCTGAAAATATACGTGATTAGGAGATAACTGAAATCTAAAAACAATTCATTTAATATATTGCAATAATGTGTTTTCAAATATTTCTGGTTATATTTTGAAACTCAATATTCATATTTACACATGCACGGTGTGAAGAGAAAGTTCTCAAAGTAAGTAAATTATTGATGGTCGTCAGTAAAGCAGGTTAATCATGTACTGTTGAATAGGAAAAGTATCACAAAATGTTTTGTTTGTATATTTCCAGCATGCTCTCCTTTCATCCGGATTACTCTCCGAAGTCTCCCTTTGCTATTTTCTATTGATGTACGCAGCTTCTCTTGGATTTTATCCTATGTATTTCTTAGGGACACCTTCAGATCGCCGGTTGTGGCATAGATTGATGCACAGGTATCAGACTGCAACATGGGCCAGACACTGAAATCCAGATGATTAGAATAGGGGAAGATGGAGGCCACACTTCCTTACTCCAGAACATGGGAAAGTAATTGGCTTAACACTACTCCTGTTCTGTTTCTTTGTTTGCTTTTCACAATCTGCTGAAATCATCATTCTTCAAGTATTTAGTAGTGTATGGTGTAGCGAATCCGCCGTTTTTGGGGGTAGGTTCCCCTCGCGCCGCCGGGTCATCGCGCCGCCCCTTCCGGTTTCCCAGGCCCCGCTCACTTCCGGTATTCCCCCCCCCCCCCCCCCCCCCCCCCCNCCCCCAGACCCTCGCTAAACCGGTAGTGCATTGGCCGTTATAAGCCGGAAGCTCACGCGCGACGCGGGAGCCGCGAGGGTAAGTTACCCTCAAAAACGTCGGATTCGCTACACTATACACTACTGTGTTTGTTCATTCACAATGGGTAGAGACCAAAATTTGGTCAACATGTGAAGTTGAATTCGATTTCGCGCCCTGTTTGACAAAGGGATTGGACATTACCGTGTTTAGGAAACTGAAGTCCAAGCCATGATGGAGGTCAAATTTTGACTACGGCTTTAGGTTGCCTTCCTTGCATTCTGTCAGTTCACTGCTTTCAGTTTCACTTTAAAAAAACTTCTCGTCAGCAACGATAATTGCTTCTATTCGTACGTCATCCTTCAGGAAGTTCAGAAGAAGCTGAGATCTGTCGGTTCGTTTCAGTTACTGGAGACCGTTGAGTTGTTGATGCTTATATTGTCTAAAGGGAGAAAGCTTTAGATCAGCTTTAAATATGGTCATCATGAATTTTTTGCTGATATCCATATGTTTTAGAATTTTCGTCGTCGATCGCTCTGAATTTCGACTGATTATGTCTAACACTGCCTTCATGACGTTGGCCGTGAATACAGAGAACAGGCGTCTACTGTTGGACTAGTTTTACAGTTGTTAGTACTATATCCCCCGAATCTGTTCACATTGCCGTAAACAATGGATTTCGCCACATTTAGCAGTTTAACTCCCGCCACGGTAGCAGCATGCTTCCGTTCTCAGCTCTAGCACCTTGTATCGCTCTCCGGTTCGATGCCCAGCCAAGCAGCGAGCTCTTTGCAGATCTTTGTGTGCTGACTCGGCAGTTGTGCGTGCATGCTCGGCGCCGTGGCGGAATTGCCTTCCTCAGAGATGAGGGGGGGGGGGTCTCGGGTCATCTTTCCCTGCCGTCAAATTGGCGCCATAGTTCTTGGTGACGCGAGGTCGACTGCAACTACACATACTCATCTGGGGCCAGTGGGCCTATACACGCAGCACAGACCAGTGCATGTGGGTTTAACAGGTGAGGGTGTGGTCTAAGTTGTCTTTACCTTTACCTTTGTACTTCGACGAGCCATAGCTATGGATCTCAGTATGGCTTGAGTTTAGCCCAATTTCCTTAAACTTTATGACGACTCTGGCAATATCACCCCAAAATATAAGGAAGTATGTTTATACCTATAACTTAATGGTATTGCAATAAATACGATCACAACTTAAAATTAATTTACAGCTGGAAAGAGTCCTTTGGTTTTTGCAGCACCCTATACAGTACAGAAAAGTTTTTCACTGTGACATATTTTCGTCTAGCAAAAACACTCAGTATAATAACGCATAGATGCCGTGTGACCCAAACAATTTTTACTACAATATTATCTGATATGACATTGGAGGCCTTTTAATAACATATATAGACCTCGGAAAGCTCCTACCTCCGTCAAGCGAAGCAATATTAACAAAAAATTGAAGTTGGTTCTGAAATTTGGATTTCTTCGTTGTTATCAGGTTCGCATTCCTTTAGCGTGTGACTTAGAGCCGAGGTTCTCCTGTTGTGCTTTCAGATATTCTGAAGTGCACTGCCTTCTTCTCGACCTGAAGCCCTATGGGGGCACTGATCAATCGGGTATATATCCGCTCTTTTTTCGGTGGGTGGTTGCTGTTGTGCTCTCAGACCCGCTAGCTTCCGTGTTCCATCAGATGTTACGGCTATTTTTTTTTTTTTATGCTGGCGTGTTGCTGATGTGACCCCTGTTCCGAAGGGCTCTGTCTCATCTCGAACCTCGAACTATAGACCCAGTTTGATCACGCCGGTTTCATCGAAAGTTTACGAGAGGTTGGTTGCATCGAGGTTGGGTCGTTTTCTTGAAAAGTAGAGTGTCCTTCCCCAAACACAGTATGGTTTTCGTAAGGGCTTGGGAACCTGTGATGCTCTGTTTTACCACATTTTTCATGTGCTGCAGCTGGTACCTGATAGGGGTCATGAGGCAAGGTCAATCCAGTGCTACTTTTGATCGCGTGAATCACGTTGGGTTACTCCATAAGCTAGGATTGGTGCTGGTTTAATTTTCGCGGTTATTAGTCAGTTTTTGTCTTGTAGACGCCAGTGTGTAGTTATTGATAGGAAGAGTAATGAGTTTTTGGATGTGGTATCTGGTGTCCCTCAAGGTAGTGGTCTGGGCCCTTTGTTGTTCGTCGTATATGCAGCGGACGTGTTTGACTTTGTACATAATTTACTTGTTGCTTACGCTGATGATGTTACCTTATTGGCTGTTTGCAAGAATCCTAGTAATAGGTTGGAGGTTTCAGAATTCATTCAGCGTGCTTTGGAAGTGATTGATTCCTGGTGTTCTAGGTGGGGGATGAGGCTAAATGCAGGCAAGACTATAACCATGCTCGTGCCTAGGTCACGTGCAGCGAGACCTGCTTTATCCGCACTTATACTGGACGGTGTGTCAGGTCCTGTGGTTAATGACCTCATAATCTTGAGTGTCAATTTTAATCCAAAGTTAACGTTTGAGCCCCACATCCGTTCAGCTGCCTCACGGGTATCGCCGAAAATCGGTCTTATGCAACGTACTTGGACGGCATTTCGTTCGGCAGAACTGACACGTCGCTGCTATAATTGCTACGTCGTCCCTTTCTGAAAAACTGCTCCTTTGTCTCGGCTTCTGCTGCTGATTTTAGTCTAAGTTTGCTTGACAGAGTGGTCGTTGATGTACGTTCATGCTGGATGGTGTTGCGTCTTGTGATCTGGCTCATTCCGCAGAGTTGGTGGGGTCTGCTTTCTTTATAAAATGTATAATTACCCTAGTCATCCTCTGGCGGTTCTTCTTCTGGAGCCATTTGCTCGGGGAGGTGTATTCGACGTTCTTGTGCTCTTCCAGAGTTGGCCTTGGAACAGGTACGATGCCGTACAAGCCAGTATTCTCGTTCGTTTATTCTATCATAAATAGATATTTGGAATGGTTCTGATGACTCTGCCTATGTTGGTGCGGTTATTGGCTGTTATAAGCAATCTGTTAACAAAGTTATTCAGTGATCTCTAATCTTCTCTTTCTTTTTCTCTTGACTGGATGGTTTCAAAGACACAAACCGGCAAAACGATCATTACAAAAATTTGGTCATTCGTGTCTTTAACGATATTTATCATATCCCATACATTTGTATAACTTTTTGACTTCTTTCACAGACAAGCGTAAAAACAAACATACATGCAAACAAACAAACAAACGGAAAAACAGAGTAATACAAAAATTCGGTGATAAGCCCATATCAATAACCCTAACAACTCCCGGAAATTTCATGAAGAATCAATCCGTAACTTTTCGGGGTATGCCACCTGGGAAAAAAAAGAGGCAGACAAGGAAACGCTGGAATGGATCTTCACCAAAAGTTAATCAATTTCCTCCTGGCACACCAAACATTCCCAGTAAATTTCGTAAAGGTCCGTTCATTACTCTTAGAGTTATGTTGGTGACTGACGAACAAAAAGACAGACAAACGAACTCGACAAAGCATAACATCATTGTTAGAAGAAAGAAGGCTTCAATGAGGGCTGGGAACATGAAGGAAGTAGTCGCAGCCGTGCGCGTAAATTTGAAGGAAGCAACCATCCGCTGCCTTTCCGTGTCCCCGGTGCTGTTTGGACTCCAGCCGTCGACGTTTGCGCTGGAAAAGTTAGAGGCGCATGCGACGTTGCCATTGGCGTGTTTGATAGCTGTTAGAATGAGCTCGTCTCTATAAAATCAATGGACTGGCTACAGTAAAGAGAGAAAGTGGGACCGTTGACACAAGGCTGTTTGAAGCAGATTAATGGCTCAACTTCTGTTCGACACCACTTTGTGCAACATATCGCCCCGATATCGCTGCATGCAATTCAGCTATATTTCCAGAACTCCGATCATTTGTGCGAATTGATCAGACGGTGCCGTGTTTTCTATCGTTGGAGACCAAAGGAAAAATAGAGCGCTACGGTGGATCGTGAAGACAAATTATGTACGTAGATACATCACTGGACATCGAGTTTTATATCAGTGGATGGAAGTCAATCGAAAAATGAATGTACGCAGTCATTCCTTCAAGAGATATCATGTTTGCAAATCGATTGGCTGATAGGAGGATGTATATCATCAGGTGGTAAATGATTTACTGACAAGGGCAGAAATGCAAGAAGATGTCATCATATCTCATTAAATGCGTGCAGCGATGCCTCTTATAATTAGTGGACAGACATTTAATGAGAGGCTATTTCCTAGAAAACCGGCACTTTCCGTTAATACTATTTTGATTAATGAACTGATCTACGTTGGTGTTCTGTGAGGCAGGTCAGAGACTGATCTGATGGGGACGGACTTCCCGAATTAGGTCAACTACAGTTTACTCTTCAGATTCTCCAGTCGACACCATATACAGTGCACCGTAAAAGTATTCAAACATCAAATTATTGTGAAAATCTCAATTTTCAATCAATAAGAATGGCTCAAATCGAGATTAGTTTTTTCATTTCGACGTGAACTGTAAATTTTTCGGAGGTGTACTGAAATTGTTGAATTTTAAAGTGCTAACGTGAAACTATCATTATATGAATTTAAAAATTAGTTGAAAATTCTTTATTGTACTTTACATCATGGAGCCTGTATGCATTGTAATAACTGAGCTTCTTACATGTTTCAACTGTAATACGGCACCAACCTTTAACTCAGAACACTTTCAGATCTTTGTCATTCTGAGGATTCTCTTTGTGGATATTGATTTTAAGAATTCATCTCAAACTTTTGATCGGGTTTAGGACAGGCGACTGGCTAAGACACTGCATAACATTAATTTTGGCGTCATCAAACCATTATTGCATAAGTTTCGGTGTGTGCTTTATGTCGTTGTCTTGCTGAAAGACCTAATCACCCTCAAACTGGAAGGAATTAAGAAACATGAAAAGATTCCCATTGAGAATATCTCTGTACATGATGGCGCCCACTTTTCCTTCAATGATTTTCAATTCTCCTGTTCCACGTGAAGAGAAGCATCCCCAAACAATGACACAACCTACTCCAAGTTTAACACTTGGGTAGTGTTTTGTGTGTTTCCATTTTCCTCCTAACGTGACTTCTAGTGTTCTATCAGAAAATTTCTATCTTTGTTTCATCAGACCAAACAGCAATTTTCAGAGGCTGAGAATCATGTTTCTTCTTTAGTAAAGGCGTTTTTCTTGGTGATCTTGCGCTAATGCCACTTCGGGGAAGAGTACAATAATTGATGATGTCTCTACTAATTAGGTACTTCAATTTTTTGCAAATCTTCTCTTTTCTCGGCACGAGTCACAAATGGGTTTTAGTTTACTTTTTTAATAACTAACCTTTCTGTTACACCCGTGATCTCCCTCGGACGGCGGCTCTTGGGAGCACTAGTGACCGAATCAATCTTTCTTCACTCTCGGACCACGCCCCCAACCGTATTTATATTAACTTTCAAAGCCTGGGATGTCTTCCTGTATCCGTTTCCTTCTCTGTACAGGTACACGATGCGTTGCCGTAGGTCTTTGGATAACTCTTTTGATTTAATCATTTCTAATAGCCGAAAATGACAATACCAGTTGCTTCAACTGCTCACAGTGGAAGTTACTTGTACAAGTTGGTGGATTACAATACTCGTAGTCTTTGATTGGCTGAAATGTTGTCATATCAAGTAACTCATTTGGAGAAATATTACAAACAAAGTTCTGTAATATCTACATAATATGTGTATCATCGTATTTCATCAGGAGTGATGTGAAGATACAATGTTAAAATACTCCACGCCAATGATTGATCGATTATTTCCACAAGTTGACCAACAAAGTATCAAAAATTGTGCCAATTAGATTTAACGAAAATCACATGAAAGAACGTGATGGCAATCAGGTTATACATGTTCTGTATGCTTATTTAAGACCTGTTACATCTTCACATTTACAAAACTTCAAAACAGCCTATTGTTCTCCCCAGCTAAACGCGCCACCTCATTACATGTCCATTAAACACAGAAGCCTTCAGTCAATTACTGCCCCGCCTGCTTAAGCAAAGGTACCTACGTGCCTAAAATATTTGCTGGACTTTAGTGCGTTCTTTCGCCTCACATTCGAAAGCCTCTCAGCAGCTCAAACGCCTCTGCTGAAGATAGGGAAAAATTCACTTAGCTCAATTGGCTCTCAATAGCGCCACAAAAGTGGCAGTGAACTTTGGCTCGAGTTACGAATGGCCTCTTGTTTTGGATGTCACACTCGCGCTCGCAGGTACAGTGACAATTTAATGGTCGCCGCTCTGCGTAATATGCGACTGAATTGTTGCGCGTACCGGAATGTGGTGAGATGTGTTTAGTGAGACTAGCGGAACTTGCGCGCAATACAACATAATATCTATACACTTTACCCGTGCAACATACAGTGATTATTGATAAGAAATATGATATTTATCTGCCTGATGAACACTTTAACAGGGTATTTCATAGTAATTACTACTGTTGTTAAAAAGGTTATTTTATTCCATGGTGTTCTCTGGAAATATTACATGACTAACTTAAAGCAAACTAATACTGACAGGAGTCACCGCTATTAAACGTGTAAAAATAGTATCTTCTGGAATGTTCATAGTTATTGGAAAATGCAGAAAGCATTTAGGGCTGGTATTTTCAACAACAATAGACCTTTCTCACCTGCATCCTCTTCCTTAGCGACTCAACTCAATTGGAGAACAGTTGATTCGTCGTCAGTATTTGTAACTTTTCCATACCAGTACGCCTCCCTCCGATTAGCATTATGTAGTTGATGTGAAAATTATGTGTTGATTTAAACTATCTGGAACCTGTAGAAATTTTACAGAACAAATACAATGCTCTTGAGTGATACCTCCAAATTTACCCCTATCTAATACTAAAGAAACCTGTGGAACTTCTACAAACCAAAAGCATTGTTCCTGAATTATGATGCCCCCAGAAAAGTATCATGCATACGAAGGGTGCCTGAAAGAATGTTCAAAGTTAGCCAGTGAATCGTGTACCTAAGATATACGAGCAGTAGCAGCTAAAAATATGAACTGACTTCTTCTATTGATCCCTCCCCAGCTCGTATCAAGATTCAAGAATGCCTCAAAGCTGCCCAATTTTCCCTTATCAAATACTGATGCAAGTACCACGGCCGTACTAACTAACGCAAGGACAAGCGAAATTATAATATAGATGGGTTGCCTTGTTTATAAAGCGCCACGCATGAAGGCACGAACGTCACAATATACGAGTTAGGCCCTATGAAAAAAAGTGAATAGACCCCTTGGAGATTATTTTTTTCCTCTACATTTCATCTTCGCCTGAAAATAATCTAACAGTAAGAATGACCGTCGTGAGTTTATATTCTTATTTATTTATATATATTTATTTATATGTTCGGTGTCACGCTCTTAAGAATAGATATGAAAAAATTCTTTCGTTTCCAACGTTGAAGTTCAGTCAATGCAGATACATATATACAGCTTCTCTAAGCACTCCGTTTCATCGCCGTTCGTACTCTCATCTGAGGTTTCCTTCATCCAATATTTTTTTTTTGTTTTGTGTCCGTCCTTAACGAAATAGATAGGTGAACAATAGACCTGGATGCAGATTTCTAATCAACGATGACGAGGTTGCAGAAGGTTAAAGTGAAATCCTTACACCTTTATTATCTGCACTAGAGGGCCCAGCCGTCAAAAATGACGGCAAAAATTTTGTGATTGAGCTTTTTATTATTCCGGTTCCCAGTATAGGTTTTGCTGTATTACAGGTCTCATCCCTGATCTTCCATTAGTGAAACGCAAGCTGTATAACCATGAGTTTTGCGTTAGCAAAATATCCCCCTGCAAGATAAGGAGTGAATATCAGCTTGGAATTGATTAAGCGTTAAGCTGCACTAAGAAAAATATAGTTCAGTCAAAAGAATTCACTGGACATGCCCAGGGCTCACCGTATTGTAGATACCAACTGATAGTTGAACCTCCAGCGTCGAAATTTGGCTGCGATGTAAATTCAATATAAAAAACCGTCTGCTCAGCGTGAAGATTCAACTACTATGATATCATTCAGCAACAAAAGCGGGGACCCAGAGGCTGGGGATCCAGAGCCCGGGATCTAGTGGCCTGAGATCCGGAGCTATATTTGTCACCGGTACCCCAAGCGCTGAAATTGTATTGTATCTCAACTTGTTTTTCAGTACATGAGTTTTCTCCTATTAAACTCTTAACTGCGTGACGGAGAGACGGACCAACATTGGAGCAAGCAAACAAGGGAGCGAGGGAGGGAGCAAGGGAGTAAGAGAGCAAGCAAGGGAGCGACCAACAATTGTGTTTTATTATACGGTAAGTATAGTGGATGCATTCCTTGCCCCTCTCAAAAGTTTGACGATCCTGTTCCCTTGTGATGGGATTCAGTAGGCAATAAACCGTCTTGCAGAAGAAGACTAAATTTGGAATACGGTACTTATCGCTATTAACATTGAATGCAGTTCTTGCTCTTCCAGCTTCTCTTGCCATTCCCGTGCAGTCTGATATTCATTGCCTTTTTCTCTACAGCGAAATTGTGTTTTCTTTTGGCTTACGATGTGCACATTTTGTTGCAAATTAGCGAAGCATAGAGGAACCAATTTTTCCTGTAAAGTTGACGTACCTATTAATTCTTTATTTCAACTTTTCGGGAGAATTTAGTTCTGCTGAATAAATCTCGCTGTGTATTTTGGATGCGCAGTGGAAATGAAATTCGGTGACGTTACAGCGCTTACAAATACCGTTAATATTTTGCATGTCATCTAAGGGAAGGAAGGAGTGTGCTGCAGACGAATTGAAGTGTACTGCTCAGAAGAAAGCACGCATCTCTTACGATAATAATTTGAGTTGTGCGTCGTAGCTTTTTCCTCTATATGTATTTTTGTAAGGAAAGTGCAATCAATGAAGAAGTGTCATCTGTCATCACAAATTTCTTGTGATGAAGAAGAAGCAATTCAATGAAGAGAAGATTTTGTACCGGCCTATATAAAGCAAATCTACAATATAATAGAGACCAATGTGTATTTATCTGTTTTTTTATCCATTTTCTGTCACGCTTTAACAAAATAGATAGGCGGAAATAAGCCCAGGTTGCAGGCTCTGGTCGTCGTCTCAAGCACCATTGAAAACTGATTGGTAGAAAAAAGGCCGGGTTGCAGAAGATGGCAAACGTATCTTAATTAGGGACAGTTGAAATTCAAAAATAAAGATATCACAGGCTTAGTCTGATTCGTGCGAGTATTACTTGCTCCATACATGGAATCTATGGCAAAGCATCGGGCGGCCTCAACTCTAAATGCACTTCATGCATTACCGAAGTTGAAATCTCAGCACTGAAGATAGCTGAAGCTTCCTCTGGCGCTCTCATGCATCTTGATTCGTAGTTTCTTCCCACAGAGGATTTCGTTCCTTCAGCTATCCTTCCAACTTTGATGCAATTGTCGACGAAACATATTTCAATAACCAAAAGACTATCGGACAAATATGATACACTAGGGTATCTATGATACCAAATCGAATCAATTCATTTCAGTGTTGCTGAACTGACTGCAAAAGTAATGAATTATTTTCATGTCAGAAAATAAGAGTGTTGATGCTCAGTAATTAGGGTAATTAGGATGCCGTGAACCCTCTTCTGTATGATCTTAAAAGTTGGCAATTGTATGAAGGAAAGCATGGTTAATGAAGAAGGATCAACACAAATTATTCGCTGTCATTTTATGACAGCGCGGGCACACTAGTATCTATGTATTAATACGCTAGTACGTACCTACCTACGTCCCTACCTACCTTTTGTGTCACGCTCTTAATCACAAATAGATACAAGAAAATTCGAGCTTTATTGAGTTCGGGAAGCTGGCGTATCTGTGATACGGCTGGTGACTAATCTCTCGGCGACAGGCCAGGTCTTTTTAATTGTTTATACGCCCGAAATTTCTAAGATAAATCTTTGGGAACCTGCATCGTTGTTTACTGCCAAAAAGGCATTCCATGGGTCCAGTTAGACAGAGCAACATATAAATATATCCCACGGGTCCACTAAGACAAGAGCAGCATCAGTAATTATTATCAGCAAAAAGGCTGGCCGTATAAGATATCATACATCGAATCTCGGTGTTGTTTGTGACGTTGATGGGGAATTGCCATGGTACAAAGCGAAGGTTTCACTGATCTATCTGAAGCACCTTAAGCCAGACCGTGAACGTTTCACGGGTGCTGTTATATAACCAATGATACGCGGAGGTCAGCAGTCCTGTGCAGCTGCGCAAGGTCTCTTTAATAATATTTTTGCCCATGGGCTCTTCTGAATAAACGGGTTGGGACCTGGAAAATTTCCATGTGGGGGTGGGTACTAACAGTGCTAGCAAGATTCAAGGGGGAGAGGGTGAGACACAAAAGTTAGACTCTAAGCAGTACATTTTTTTTTTTTTTTTTTCAAGGCGTCATTTCCAGTGAAGGGAGCGTGTAACTTTTTAGCGAGGGAGTGTGTCCCCCATGATCCTTCCATTGCAACTCCACTGCAGAGAAATATGGATATTATTATCAACCAAGAGGATGGCCTTAATATATTACACATCGAGTCCTTGAGTTTAAGAATAAGTGTGGTGTTATCATGCTAAAATATGATCGTTTCAGGGGTCTGTCTGAAAGGCCTCGCAAAGCCGTGAAAGTTTCACGGGTCCAGCTAGTATCGATTATTGCGGGAATTTTTTCACGCACGGGTCCATTGAATGGAGTTCTTGCTCTTCCAGCTTCTCTTGCCGTTCCCGTGGAGTCTGATATTCATTACTTTTCTCTCCATCGAAATTGTATTTTATTTTCCTTTACGATGTACACATTTTGTAGAAAACCAGTTAAGAGTAGAGGAACTGATTTTTTCCGGTGTAGTAGAGGTAGTAATTATTCATTCTAACTTCTTGGGAGCGAATGTTTTGTTTTGCTGAAACTATCTCACTGTGTATTCTGGATACGAGGCAGAAATGAAATTCAGTGATATTTCAGCACCCACTAATCACAGTTCATTTAACTACAGATAGTTACATCAGCCCTAAGGGAACACCCTTTCGCCCGATCTCAGCCAATCAGCGATCGCCGTAACTGGCGTCAGTTTCAGTCAATGGGCGACCGCCACGTCTCTCTGCTGGAGTAAACAAATGAGGCCGCCAGCGGCGAGCGGCTCTCTGTGCTGCAGTATACCAGAAAGGCTTTCCCGCCATTATTGTTCATCATTTATAACCTCAAATTGGAACTACAAAAACTGGTCTAATACTCAATTACATAAGTAAAGGAAAATAATAGGCCATTGATTTGATGTATTGTATTGCATCTTGATTTTCAGCGCCATAAAAAGAACGGAGAAAATCACCGGAAAATGTTTGCCTAAGTTGAACGAATGCTTTGCGCGGAATCGAATGATTCGCATGAGTTCAAGAAGACAAAGGTAAACGATTTTTGTTCAACAAGAAAACCTTGAATTACAACAAGTTATAAAGTAGAATGTTATACACACATGAAAAGCACAATGAACTGCAACTGAACAATTTTACCAAAGTTTATGTAATAAACAATCGCGACACACACTTAACCTCCCGCACACACGACGCCATATTGGAAAGTACCCAAGATGCCTCTGTCTTGGCATTACCCAGGATGCCCCGCTGCAAAAGGAGTGACGCTATTGGTTGATACATTTCTGTGACGTCACCACTGTGTAACTGCAGGTGCTGCCACTCTATTGCTTGACATAACTATCTGTAGTAAATGAACTGTTACTAATACAGTGAATTTTTTTCATGTCATCTACGGGAGGAAAGAAGTGTGCTGTAGATGAGTTGAAGTGTGCTGCTCAGAAGAAAGCACGCATCGCTTACGATAATTTGAGTTGGCCGTCGTAGCGTTTTCCTCCAGATCTTAGTAAGGAGAGTACAATCAATGCAGAAGTGTCATCACAAATTTCATGTGATGAATAAGAAGCAAGTCAAGGAAGATAAAATCTCTCACTGGCCTATATCAAGCACATTTATTGATTATTGCGTGAATTTTTTCACGCGCGGCTCCACATAAACTTCGGTATGTGTCATCATGAAGGACCCAAAAATTCCAGTTATGAAATTCATATCATTTTAGCTTAGAGACGAGTCTCTTGTGCTATGTCAGTTTGAATATTTTGCAAGCATAGGTATCACCATGCTTAATGACGCCCAACCTGGTATGTGAAGGTACTCGGTGACCGATCGAATAGACTAATTTAGTGTTCGGCGCCCTATGTGCACATAGGTTCGAAGCGCTAAGTGCCGATATTTTACTAGACTAAGATAAACAGCACCTAATATTGCAATTTCTGGTAAGAGTATGCACTGATATCGGCTGCATATTTTGTATGGTTTGTAGCCAGGGTCATTGCGGATCCCCTTCAATAAGGGATGGGCAGATTCTATTATCCTGCTTTGGAGACTGAACGAGCATTTCCTTGCAATGACTTTGAGGCTGCCGGTGAACATTTGAAAAAATTAGGCTATGTTTACATGTGTGGTACATAGTGGCTATACTCATTCTCTAACCGTGACGGGCAATGGACATTCTACTAATACATAAGTTGACAAATATCGACAACCATTATTATTCTATACCGTGCTTGATTTTGAAAAAAAAGCTTCGTCGCTCATATAATTTCATTATATCCACAACTAAAGAAGCGCTTTGAACGTTCATACCTCCGCCTAGCAATGCAATGTTGACGAATTATTCAAGTTGATTCTGAATCCAATTCTTTTTTTTTTTATCACCAAATTATGGTCATATGTGCCTCTTAACATTTTTAAAAATATCAGTAAATTTTTCGAAGATCCGTTCATAACATTCTGTGTTGTGTCATACAAAAAGACAAATGCACAAATGGAAGAACAAGCCATCTTCAAAATTTGGTAGTTGTGCCTCATAACATTCCCAACAATGCTGCAAATTTCATAAAATTCCATCCATAACTTTTCAGTTATGCTACTGACAAACAGAAAAAAAAAAAAAACTGACTAACGAACACACAGATCACTTGTGATATTGCAGATATTTGTAATTTTTTTAATAGTTTATTTTACATTACTTGAAGATCCGTTCACAACTTTTTAAGTTATGTTGCCAAGAAAAAAGAAAACGGGTAAACAAACAAAATTTCAACGGATCACCGCTAATGCTTAATTGTCTGTTCTTTCTAACTTACCTAAGGATTATTATAAATTGCATGAAGATTGGCACCTCATTATCTAATTTTTGCGTTATCTTGGTGAAAGACAAATGAACCGTACAATTTTTTTTTACATAACCTCCTCCGCGCAGATAAATCTCTTGCAATGTTGATCTTGACCCCGCTGCTTTAGTTGATTTGAATGATTACACTCACTGTTTGCGTGACTACAACCCGCAGTTAAATACACCGCGTGCGTTTTATTGCATGAGCGTTGAGTACGACAATGCTCGGACATATTTTTTTCTGCTGGGAACCGCTTAACATGCAGCCCGTGTGTCCTGGGCTTTATGCGTCAGCAGGAATGTTCTGTTGTCGAAAGGCATTTCAGTGAGAACATATAACGCAAAACGAACGCCAGCGCGCACTGTTGGGGCTGCACGATATGAGTTGTAGTTAAAATAAGAGCTCTTTCATTAGAAACTTCAACTCTTATATATCCTTAGTGCTACACAATATCATTACACAAGAGTTGCATATGGTAGACAGACACCTAGTTGGAGGGGGGGGCATGAGGAGGTGCCAAACGGATGCAGGAATATAACAAATTACTAAAAAAAAATCTAGCACGTTCGCGGTCAATTAATGAAATTAATTAATTAATTAATTAATTAGCAAGGCTATACATTGCGCCCAACACTGCATCAAAGCCGTACTTAGAGCCTTTTTGTGGTACAGGGGAACAAAGTTTGCAAGAGGTCCACCAAGGAGAGGCGCATTACCATCTTATTACGCCTCTGATCACAAAACAGAAATGACAAAATTACCACAAGGCTGCCACTGATTGGGCTATTTCCCAAAATTGTAGAGAATTTTTTGTTAGCTGTTTCTGTTTAACATTGTAATAGTAATATATATGTTTTTTTGTCTTTTTAAAATGTTTATTTAGTCATCTGGAACTCTTTTACTAGCTCATTATAATTTTCAGGGGCACAATAATTTGTACTAGGGGCGCAAGGGCTCGGGGCGTAATGGAAGTTCACGATTATATAGGGTGCATTAGCGCTGACGTACTGGTACAAAAAAAATAGAAGCGCACCAACCACCGATGATGATAATTAGGCAACATTTAGTTGGGTACCTATTGTTAGCGTTACTTATAGAGAGATCGGCAACTTGGGAACTCAGTCTCTGTACTCAGTGTTGCCACTGAAAGTTCTCTTATTGCAGATGTCACTGTATATCTTGATAACTGATTGCTTGTTTATCAGTTCCTTGCATTACGACAATGCTGTATTTTATGTAAATGACAATTCATTGCAGGGAGCTCTTGAAAAACTGAATCATTTTATTAGTACTGTTGTTAATTGGTTGACGTCGAATAGGCTTACACCTAATGCCAACAA
>LQNS02278143.1:36748800-36762328 GCA_001587735.2 Parhyale hawaiensis | reverse complement strand
TTTTGTTGCGTAATATTGTAAGGTGTGCTATGTTTGATTTGTCATCTAGTGTTTCATGTTTTTATAGGAATTTGACTTGACAGACTTTAAATAGACATAGAGCATCCCATAAGTGTAAAATCACTTTGAGTAGGATGTGTTCTCGATTTTTAATTTGTGTTTATGGTTGTAAACATTTAGTTGTGATCAGAGAACAATAAAGTGTAAAGTGTACTGCTCATTTCCTTGTCTGCACTGTGATGGCGGAATATAAACTTTGCTCTGTGGTCCTGGCGGACACACGGAAAACAACTAGGTAATTTTAAACTTTTGCAGTTGCTTAGCAACCGGGCGCCACGCTGTTCAACTGGGCTCAGAAAATATTGAACAATGCAAGACATTTTTTGCTTATGAGTCCAAGTTTATGGGGATCTTGCAATAGTGTGACAGCTTTCTTCAAGCTAGTAACTTTGCTAACTACAGGGTATACAGGGTGCTCAAAGTTAACAGATGCAAGTGTTTTATCCACATTTATTAAATTAATCGGAATAAGCAAATAACCAAAATAAACATGTTGTTTATAATTCCTTCAAGAAAATCTATAATATATTGAATATGTCTTCCGTCGGCATTGATTACCTATTGCAAACGCTTGGGACACGCAATGGAAATTGTGAAGATAGCTTATGAATTTTCACCCATTCTCTCAAGAGTATTGCCTTCATAGGCTCCACGTTACCGTGATGGGAAGCTGAGACCTTGCTTTCCAATACGGACAAAATGCCGAATCAAAGAGATTAAGCTCTGGATATGAAGGATCCCATTCTTCCTTGGAAATGAACTCTTGCACTTTGCTCGGCTCCAACTCTTGAGTGTATTTTGCACCGAACGCAGGCGCAAAGTGGGTAAATGATGTTTAAGGGGCAAAAGATGTTTAGAAAATATTTAAACTTATAAAACAAAAAAATTAAAACTTTTAAGTAAAAATATGCATCAGAAAAGGTTGTGATGATAATTACCTCCGCCTAGGAGGTTATGTTTTCGTCGCGTTTGTATATCTGTCTGTCACCAAGATAACCCAAAAAGTTATGAACCGATTTGGACGAAATTTACAGGGATTGTGAGGTATGTTAGAGGGAACAGATGATTACTTCTGGTGAAGATATGTCCAGCCGTTTGTTTGTTTGAGTATCTGCCTCCTTTTTCTCAATGCCATTATTTAAAAAGTTACTAATACATTTTTATGAAATTAACATGAGTTGTTAGGTATATAACAAACAGTAAATGACCAAAGTTTGGTCATGATCCGTTTGTTCATTCGTTCGTTGGTCACTATTTTTAATTTTATGCTTGTTAGCACAATAACTCAAAAAATTATGAATTGATCTTTATGAAATTTATAGGGGTGTTAGTAATGCAAAAAGACATCAATGATTGAACTTTGGTGCGGATCGGTTTGTTCGTTTATATGTTTGACTCATGTTTGTCACAACGTTTGTTAGCAGTTTAACTCAAAAAATTATGAACGGATCTTCAATAAAAATTGTACAAGCTGTTATTACTATCAAAAGGCTCATTGATTACAGTTTATACAAAAAAAAAAAATTATGGATCCAGAGCCAATTTGAATTTCTTGCTACCGTTGCTTCGTTTGGTGGAGGTATGCGCTCTCAGAGTGCTCTAGTTACTGATCGATCTGTATTGACACCACTTTTAACGGATCGTTGTCTCCGCCAAGGAGGTTATGTTTTTTGTCGATCTTTTCTGTTTGATTCTTTGCTTATCTGTCTGTCACCAATATAAAAAAAAATTATGGTCGATTTTTTTTTGTAAAATTTACATTAATTGTCAGGTCTGTTGGGAGGAGCAGATGATTAACTTTTGTTAAAATCTATTCAACCGTTTGTCTCCTTGTTTGTTTGCCACTTCCCAATCGTAAATTTATAGGCATTTATCCGATATTATCGGATACCTTTAAGTATTTTCTCATAGACAGTCGATAAATGCCCATACCGATTGCGTTTTTCTGCTTAGAATCATAACTTACTTAAAAAGTTATTGACGGATCATAATAAAATTTGCAGGAACGGTTGGATTTATTACTAGGAGCAAGTGATCAACTTTTTTGTTGATTTTTTCTCCGATTGCTTGTTTTTTTTAGATGTGTTTTAATGTTTGTCAGTAACATAACTCAGAAAGTTGGCAACGGATCTTCATGAAAGTTTAACGAATTGTGAAAAACATTAAGAAACACAATTGATCAGATTTTGTTGAGGATCAGTTTGTTGGTTATTGTGTTTGACTGATGTTTACTCCCAGAGTGCTCTAGTTGGCACTGTGCTCATCTGAAGGCGGTGGACCCTCGGCGGAGGAGTCAAGGCCGGGATGCACAAAACGCCCGTAACGCTAAATAGAAATCTATTCCTTAAACAACTTAAATTGCCTTACCTTCAGGGCATCTTAAGTTCACTAAATCTCCAATGCTCAAAACAATTTCAGAGGCATTTATCGTCTCTTCTAGCACTTTTGCTTGCAAATGCCAAAAATCGTCCTTAGCCCGATATCGACCAATCACAGCCCCTGTTACAAGCAGAGATGGAGCACGAAAATAAAACGCCGACGACCAGCTGATTTCTTCCTTTCCTGCTGTGACTACAGTACTTGTCATATTTTTTCTTATTTTAGACGCCTCACAACCAATTTTAGTTTAAAAACCGATGAGATCACGACTAAAAATATCATTGTAAATGTAAAGACAGTTTTTGCTCAGTAAATTGATTCTTTAGCTATACGCATGCTGCAAGCTGAATGCTTGGTTAGCAACTGGCAATTTTCGGAATGGAGCACCGCATATTCAACGCTGTGTTTAAAAGGACGCAACAAAAAATCCTGACGATTAGATGAGAAAATTCATTGAAAAGACAGCTGGGACTCGTGAACAATCTATTGCTCCCCGTATGCACAACAAAGTATCCGAAGAATTTGATTATCCCCTTCTTGTGTAGTACCAGACGTCGAGCGAAACAGTAGTGAAAACATCAGCCTAACTAAAAGTTACGCTACTCTCTTTACGGATTTGGGTGTTTCTTTCAACGAGCTGTGCACTTTTATAATATTCTAAACAAGCAACAAAAGTTATAAAGCACCATACTGGTAAGATTAAGGAATATCAAAAGATTATGGTGTAAAATCCGTTTCATTCGCACCCCTAAAGTGTTTGACAGTATCCAATGGAAAATTGGATACTACGGCGTCGAAGCTCGCGCGAAGTTGCCAGACGTGCAAGAAATTTTTCTGCTAGTTGAGCGCTTGGGTAAACAAAACTAAAATAAGATTTTTAAGCGGTCCTTTGGTAGAAATACTTAGAGAATGTAAACCCATGTAAAATGGACCAAGTTTGCACTCGTTATGTTTCCTCGTCGATGTTTTGTTTTGGTTCTGCAGCTGTTCCTTTATTGCATTTAAGGATGGTCCAGGGCTGGGATGCACAAAACTCCCGTAAAGCTATATAGAAATTTCTTCCTTAAACTGCTTAAATGGCCTTATCCTGAGGACATCTTAAGTACACTAAATCTCCAATGCACGAAACAATTTCAAAGGCATTTATCGTTTCCTTAGGCCCTTCTGCGTGCAAATGCTTAAAATTGTCCTTCTTAGCTCGATATCGACCAATCACAGCCCCCGTTACAAACAGGGATGGAACGCGGAAGTAAAACGCCGACTACCAGCTGATTTCTTCCGTTCCTGCTGTGACTGGAATGCATGTCATATTTTCTAGTCTTAGACACCGTAGGACACATTTTAGTTTACAAACCGATGAGATAACGAATAAAAATAGCATTGTATATGTAAAGACAGAATTGATTCTTTAGCTATGCGCATACTGCAAACTGAATGCGTAGCAGTTGGCAGTTGTCGGAATGGAGCACCGTATATTCAACGTTGTGTTCGCAAGGACGCAACAAAAAAAAGTAGATGAGAAAACTCCTTGAAAAGAAGGTTGGGAGTCGTGAACGGTCTTTTGTTCCCCGTATCCACTACAAAGGGTCCGAAGAATTTGTTTTCCCCTCCAGACAGCTGGTGTAGTACCGTGTGTCGACCTAAACAGTGAAAACATCAACCTAAGTAAAAGTTCTGCCACTCTCTATGGAGTTGGAAGTTTCTTTCAAACAGCTGTACAATTTTATGATATTTTTAAGCAAGCAACGAAAGTTAGAGCGCGCCAAATATTTAGGAATATCAAAAGATTATGGTGCAAATCAGTTTCATTCGCACCGGAAAGTGTTCGACAGTATCCAATATAAAATTGGATACCACAGCTGTGAAACTCGCGCGAAGTCGCCAGACTTGCAAGAAATTTTTCTGCCAGTTGAGCGCTTGGGCAAACAGGGCAAAAAAAATATTTTTCAGCGATACTTCTGTAGAAATACGTAGAGAATGTTAATATTATGTAAAATAGACCAAATTTGCACTGACTATATGTTTCTTCGTCGATGTTTTGGTTCTGTAACTGTTTCTTTATTTCATTTAAGGATGGTCCTAGCACCCTTAACTTAACTACAAAAATAAAGGAAAATCTCGTTTGGCGGGAAAGTGAAAATTGTTTGTGCATGTGCCCGTAGCTCACAAAGTGCATTTTTCTGAAGTTAAGGGAAAATCTGTGAGATAAAAACATTTAGTGAAGTTACGCGCATCCCGGCCCTGGTACCACAGTCGCGAGATGTTTGTTAGCTGTAAATTTACTGAAACTTTGCCATCAAAGTGGCGAGATGAAGTTGCGTTGCGTGCGGATGAAGTGTTTGAGAATACATACTAGATGTTTCTTCAGATTAGAGTTGTGAGAGACGGATCTTCGTGTAATGATAACGTACAAGAGACCATGGCAAGTCTGCAAGTGTCGTCATGTGTTGTGAGCAAATTCTTACATTAAAATTGCAGCTACATGCTAGCTCCAATGTCGCGTGAGAAATGCAAAAATTTATTCATTTAGTGGCTGCGTGGTATATTTGCTCTGCAATATATGTGCAAGGCTTTTTTGAAAGCCCACCATTTCAGAAGTGATTTATGACCTGGAGCTTCTAAAGCAAATCAAGTTTAAAAATCTGGAATTTGATTATAAGAAGGTGCTTTCGAATTGGCACATTGGTGGAGTTTTGCTTTCGCACACTGCCACCTGGCTCGAGAAGTAGCAGTATTGTAGAGTGTTGCGCTGCAACAAAGCTCCTCGTATTAAGAAAAGTATGTTGTCTGCTTCGGGAAGGGTCTCGGTTTCTGTTCCATGCTTGTAATCACCCCCGAACGAAGTGAGAGCGATGATTATGTTTTCGTTGAAGTTTGTATATTTGTATATATATTTGTTTGTCCACCCAAAAAGTGCTAGAAAGAATTGAGCAATATTCATATTTTCTTTTTTTTTTGCAGAGAGTCTGGTAGGTTGACCTAGTTGTGACCCATGCCAAAAAGCTAGGATTGGATGGCCATCAAAATGACGGCGATGAATCTTGTTGTCTGTCCACCCAAAAAGAGGCAGGAGTTGAGTTATAATAATTTTTTTGCAGGTAGTCAGGTGGATTGACAAAGATGTGCAAAATGAAAAAATATTAAGTAAGATGGTAAGAATGATGGCGTTGAATCTACAACTCCACTCAAAAAGAAACAGAAGAAGTTGAGCGATTTCAGAAAGTCATGTAGGTTGACTGAGTTGTGAAAAATGCAAAAAAATCTAGAGTAAGCCAGCCATAAAAAAAGTGACGGCGTTGAATTTGCTTCAATGCGGGTGATGGTCTTACGCCACGAGGCGTTCTGGTTTCAACTGCATTCGTAATTTCTGTTTTCTTTTTCGTTGGTACCCTAACGCTGTAGAAGTTGTGAAGTTGCACAGTTAAATATAACACTAAGTTTCCCTGTACACTGGTGCTGGTTCCTCAAGAGGGCGTTGGCTGTTGCAGTAATTCCCTACAGATAAATAGGGTGCGGCTCAGAAGTTTCTCAGTTTCGGAGGATTCCCTATGAGGATTCTCCTATTTTTGGGATTATCTGACTGGGAAGTCTTACTTTAGTAGAGGGGGGCCGCCTCGCAAGGAAATTCTTACAGTGTTAGGCGGTCTGAGTCAACACTTCTGACGTTCACCCGCAATCATGGATGCACCGGAGGGACCCGAGGTAGAAATGGGGATTGCCAGATGAGTTGCTCCGCCTCTGATGGTTTAGCGAGATATAGGTTATGTTCATCATTTTTTTGGTCAACCCACCATCTGATCTCCTGCTCTTGGTTAGTTGCAGAGCAATGGCGAGTCAAAATATGAGTAATCGGTTTCAATACACGGTATTCGAGTACAGTGTTTTGAATTCCTCATTATTGACTATACCTTAAGCATTGGAGAGTCTTTGGCTTGAATCTAATTTTTGAATCTAATTTTTCCATTGACAATGAACTGATCAAATAGTTTGATGTGAGGGGCTTGACTCTCGCAAGCCGATGCGAGGTGCAGTTCTGCTCTGAAGCTGAGTACAAACAGAGGCATCCAGCAGGACATTGCACTACCGACATACAAAGAATGCATGCGGGGTGGTGCTCATGCTAAGTTTCACTCTACTGGCCTCCCTTGTACGACGTCACTACAATGTTCAGTTCCAGCAGAACTCTACCATTCCACGCAACAGCAGCTGGCGACGCTAAAACGACGTTTCAGCACAAACTCCGACCGTAGCAGGAATTACGTTACTGTGATATGGCTCTGGCACATCTAGAGTTTGGGTTACTGGAGACTGCGCAGCGCTGCATGAATCCCGGGTTTTATGTATGGGCAAGAGCGTTAAAAAATTATCTTTGCCCTTACTTGAAGACGTCGTCTCACTAAAGACAGAAAGCAAGCCATAAAATGCAAACAAGGAGACAAAAAAGAAAGAAAGAAAACACTAAGGTGACCATAAGAGAACTCCATGTCTTACACTGGCATCTCACAGATCCCCGGCAGCGACTGGTCCCGTGTCATGGGCAACGTATTTGCATAATAAATTTGTTTCCGCCCAATATGTACCGGAATGATCAGAGTTATGCTGCCGGCCTCTCTTTCCCCCAAATTGCGCCACAGTTGATTGCAGCATTACCATGGCTGACTCTGATAAGAGGCAGTGTAGAAATTAGAACGAAGACTGCAAATATTAATATGTATATTTGTTATTTATATATTAATATTATTTTCCAATTAAAACCGTGGCATTTGTAAAAGAAATGGCAAAAGTCATAACAAGCGACAAAGAAAACATTACCGGTGAGATACACTACACGTACGGATAAACAGCAATGAGCACCGTCGTTAATGTTACACGTGATACATAAAAGAGGCTCTGAAGACTTGGCAGGCTGCGCCCCGCCCCAAGGGACGATAATCGAATGCTAATTGCCGCCTGATAATCAAAGACCTGATTAAATAAATTTACATAAAAATGAGAGCTCGAGGGTGATAAGAAAGAGTTCCCCTCGTCTCGTTGGCGAGCAAGCTTCTTAATTCTCTTGAATTTCATTTTCTTGCGTCGGCGCAATAAAAGTGTAAACGTGTTATCCTTGCTACCTGGGGAAGAGGCAGCGGCGTCTTACTTCCTTTGGTTGGCGGAAGAGTTTGTATGCAATGATGAAGGGCATATGTTGCATCTGTAACATTGTTGAATTCTATACGTGTCGGTGTAAGGAAAACCGACATGACATTTGCACCCACACGTAAAACTATTCTGAAACTGTGTGCACCGAAACGCAATCTTGACATTTTTTAGGAGAGAAACATTGAATTTTTGGTTGAATTATATTTTATTCTGAAAACAGTTATTCGTAACAGCAAACAGATATTGATTTATCGTCCGTAAAAAAAAATTTCTTTCCTGGTTTTCATTCAAAGTCCGTACTGCATGTGGAGCGAAGGCTAAATTTGCTTTCTTTTGTACGTGTCCTCGACTATAACATAGATTTGCTGTTGCTAAGATACTAAAGCCAAACTGCGCTGACAGTATATTGTCTAATTCCCCCCCACCCCCCCTTGTGGATAGGCAGAAATGCGAACCTCAGTTGCTCAGACGAAGATATCGATTGAATGAATACAGAGTAAACTCTATAGTGCGGATTCTAGAAAGCGTCTATTAACTTCAAAGTGCATAGGCAGGTATTTCGATAGGTGCTGGAGGCGCAGGCCGAAACGTTTACTGAAAAGACGACAATTTCTAGATGAAATCCTTGAGGCAGTTTTTCCAAGTTTGCAATGCAGTAGATGAGCCTTTCATCAGACGCTCCCTCTTCGTACAATACTGCAGTTTCTTCCATGAGACAATGGTTCTCACAGTCGGCAGCCTGGACAGCGCTCGTCCTTCCAAAAGAATGCTTTGGTTCTTCAACTCTATTCTAATTCCTCGCTTAACAAAATTTGGCGGTGATACAGTTCGCGAGCTACTCAACATAATATCCTTCTATGATGTATCGCAGTCACGCCTGAAAGAAAAGCAATGTAACCATCGCCGTTTTTCACCCCAATTTTCCCAAATTTATATTGAGCAAAAATTGATTATGAGACAGTAGGAACTGCTCGGTAAACAGGACTATCCACGTACCGAAATGAAATATTGTTTTTTTTTTAGTGACCATCATGCCGTAGCTATAGTGGAAGTAATACATCTTGATTGCAGCATCATAACCCCAAGATTGAGCACAAAAAAAGGGGCCGGTGTAAATTCTTTGATTTAATTTTTGAGAACAGGGTCCACTACTGTTTTCGTTTGCAGAAATGCAGAAATCAACGTACTGACGCCCCCCCCCCCCTAGCGCCAGTATCTTGGATGGTACGCCACAAGGTCCCATAGTGAGGAGTTCCTGTGACGGATGCCTTCTGGTGGTGATATTTATCTTTTCATATTTCAAAACGTTTCACAGAATCGTCAATGATGTTTTTTCGATATGTTCTTACTCGTTTTTCATTTTGCAATGTTAGGGTTTCATGAATTTTTAGTGAGCTTTATAAAAAACTTTTAAAAGCAAGAGAGGATTTTTGAGTGCTGCGTTTACACGTTTTTACATAAGTTCATTTTCACTAATTGAGAACACTAGAGGACGAAATTTTTCTGCACTGTTACCACACGATCAAACATCTTTGCCTCTTTAGTTTCCCGGTGTCGAACGTCGAAATTATTCCAGTCAAAACCCAGCACTCTATTACAAAGCATCGACATAGGCAATTTATATCGAACAACTGAAATGTCTACGGTCATGACATTTTAATTTCATCTTGTGCTAGTTAATTCCAACTCTTTTATTCAGCAGTTGCTGCCACCTGTCAACAGGCGGCGCTAAATGTTTAATTTGACTCTCATCTGCCCCGCAGTGCGTGCAAAGTGAGATAGCAGCGGCCGTAATAAATGCTTGTCATGCGGCCATAATGAAGGGGGTCGTCCGTGCCATGCTGTGGGGCGACAAATTTTGATTCCTTATACTTCGATCACCAGCTGTCAGTTTCCAGAGCGAGAAGAGAATTATTCGTCACGGTCTTCATCAACAAGTTTTAATTCTTGTCCCAAAGTTGTAAAATATGCAAGTTAAGAGTAACTTAGTTAAGCTAGAGGGTTGTCGAACTACGCAGGTTTAGAATAGGTTGAAAAGTAGTGGGTTTAGGGTATCGCTAGAGAGAATACGATTGTTGCCTCTACAGGAGAGGCAAGTAACCTACATTCGATATGATAAATTGGGTTGGAAACTACCGTCAGTTCTTGACGCTTTTTTAACATTTTGGGATATATTGTATTATTCAATTATGGAATCTGTTTCTTTCAAATATTATATCTTCAAAGCATTTTGTAGTCTATTTTGTCCTTCTTTGTGAATATTCTTATTTAATATCTGTATTTTTCAGCTAGTCAAATGGAATGTCAGGTGGCAAAAATTATCATTGTCGACATCACCTTCTTTTTGCTTTCAACTAATGTTCTAAGGGCACAAAAGGGCTCACGATAGTGCAGTGTATGCAAGGGGTGCCATCGTAGATGGCACCGATCGTTGTTGGCATACCAAGTTCAACAAGGGAAATTTTGACCTCAACGATTCACCTCGTCCATGTCATCCAGTTGAGATCGACGAGGAACGATTTTGCATCTCTTGCAAGAAAATCCTGGTCAAACGACAAGGGAACTGGCAAACAAAGTAGAATGTTCCTACGCTGCTGTAAAAGCATCTTCACTCCATGGGGAAGGTTCAGAAGCACGGATCTTGGGTTCCGCTTGCTCTATGTGACAGCAACAAAAATCAACAAGCCAAAATCTCCGCCGGTTTTGCACAGGTAGCAAAAACTGTAAAGTTAATATTAGAATAATGTTATGATGTAACAGTTGGTAATATTATCTCTAATGCTGAAATAATAGGTATTATTTCTACACGATTATTTCATTGTTAGGATAACATTATTCGGAAATAATAAAATAATATTGTTGCATAATGTTAGATGTTACGATGAAATTATAAACTACTGTAATATTGAAACAATGTTTTTAATATTATTTTAGTATTAGGAAAATATTATCTTCTAATAACTGTTAAACTATAGTTATTCTGTAATGTTGAAATAATGTTCCATGACATTTTAATTATATTATTTTATTTTTATGATGTTCACGCTATTTTATTATTATTTACCAACATTAAAATATTACGCGCCAGACTATGGCAGACCCTGGAAAGACCGAGGGTGCAGCGGTTGCCGTGTGGTTCCGCTAAGGCTTCAGCGGAGGGATCATGGGACAAGTCACCCACTCAGGCATAACTTGTCTGTCGAGAAAAACGTGGCAAGAGAGGTTTAGGCATAAACAAAGTTATTTGCCAGTTTTATCTCGGACGAAAAAAAAAAGAAATTGGTGCCTGTATATCAATAAATGTTCTGCGCAGAGTTGTGTTTAATACTGATACAGAATTGGAGGCCTAGTTAGATGAGTTTTTCGAATGGAATTCGGGTAGTTTTTACCAACAAGGTATTGAAAACTTTGTTGAACGTTGGGAAAAGTCTTAAACATGAATGGAAAATATATTATTGATAAGATAGTTGTTTTTTAAAACTTTCAAAAACATATAATTAAATAACCGCAAGGACTTAGTTTCCAAGCCATTACACACAGCTCTTCGGGCTAAATTACGCTTCAGTGCAGTAGCTGTCGGTAAGAAATTGTTGGAGAGGTCATCCTTGAATGAGTGGGTATCCTTATTGATATTTTTGCACCTCTTTGCCAATTTCATGCATGCAGTGTGACGAATATACCGTACTGCCCTTTGTTGCAGTAAGCAGTCTAGGAGCTGCTGCGCACAACCTTGGAGGCAGTACACGTGCATGGTCTACTAGGGCGGGGCCACAGCAGTAAGGAAGGCTGAAGATTGGAAACCTCCAGCCTTCTTTTCTGCAGACCCGCGAGTAGCCGCAGAGAGCTACAGGTGCCCGAGTGTGCGCATCGCCGGTTGCGGCGTTATATCCTCGCAGGCGCTCGCCTGAATTTGCCGTAGAAGAAATAAGGGCGCGTTCGGTTCGCCGGTGAAATGAAAATTTCAAGGCTTGACTTGCGTGGAATTTCAGACAAATGCGCTCGCCTCGCCCCATTGAATTCAGTTTCAGTTGTTGACCTTTCGCTAATCGGCTACGTTTCAGACTTCCAAAGCCTTAACGTCGCTCCGTAAAATAGACTTACCAGCAGGATCACTGCAAGCGGCCTGCCTTCAAAACTTGCAGCACGAGTCAAAGTGGCAAAGCCAGCGCTCCTGTCTGAAGTCCGGGAGAAGTCAAATCTCGAAGCTTTAATTTCGTCGGCCAACCGTCCGTGACCAAAGTAGCCTAATGTTTCGCTTCCCTCCGAGTACCAGGCTGGCTGGGCAAAGCGGACCTCTTAGGCTGGTGCGAGGCAGAAATTAAGGACTTAGTGAGGATGGTCTGCGTCCCTCAGTGGCAGCACCGAACACGGGGACAGCAGGCGACGGATGAGGCACCCGACACAGCGAGGACAGACAGGGACGGAGCAGGCTAAAGCTGCAGGATTGGGTGCGTGAGGGGCTCAGGGTCGGCGGGAGGCGCCGGCGCTGCACAAAAATCGCCCGTCAGGCTGCTGTGCGCTCAGCTGCGATTGACGAACATCACGCGTCTATAGCAAATATCTTGACCGCCCTAAAACCTGTTTTATGCGATTAGCTTCTGGGACGGCCAAGAGCATTGTGCGGCTGAATTTCTTATTAAAAATTTTGCATCGAAAGCGAAAGTCAAAACATCGATATTGCACTGTGAGATATGAAACTGACGCATGTACAGGTGTCGGGCATCTAATCTCCATGCGGAAGTCGTGCTAAACGCAATTTAGCAAACAATTCCAGAATTAAACTGCAAACGCTATTTATTGTTGTCTTAATATGCTGCTAGCTTCTTTGGTGAGATCCTTGTTTGATCGTGTGATTCTGGAAGTGCTCAATTCAGCCGTGAATGGTGTTTGCAACGGTTTTTCTTGGCAGTGCTTCCAGCTTTTCGGCGTTGCCAATCCCTTTGCTCCAAAGGTTGTACTCTAAAGAATATTAATAAGATGACAGAAATGGCTATTTGTGTGGACGTATTAAGCACCTTATGCCAGCCGTCAACGAATTGTTCAAGTGAATGTCTGTCGATATTATTATCGTATCGGAAACACTACATGGATATAATATTAGTAAGACTATAATATTATCTGTTTTACTCTGTTCAGTTAAGCTCTTCAAGTCGATGGGGCCACTCCGCAGTATTGTAGGAATATCATTAACTGCCATTGAGCAAATTCAAGTTTTCGCATAGTTAGTTAGTGTTGGGATGGCCGAAGTAGAATGACTCTAAAATGCCAGGAAAGCACGTTTCAAAGCCTTTATCAATGAAGAAGAAAAAAAGAAGTATGTGAAATAGCTATGAGTCCAGCAGATTTAAAAGCGAACGTGGCGCTCAAACTTTTCAGTAGTGAGAAGAATTACAATAAGTATTGGACGCGGAGAAAAGCGATTTCTGAGGTTTCCTCGATTATAGAGCAGGCTTCGACAGACCCGACGAAGTGTTCGAGGATTGTGTCGTTGCTGAACTATTCTTTAGTCGGAGCAAAGAGCGTGTGGGAGAAGAGGACAAAGTTTATGAAAGGCTTTTGAATCCAGTCTTCAAAAAAAAAAAAAAAAAGATGGCTAGTTAAGTGCACTGACACCCTTTTATTGTTCGTGGTCACATTGCTGCTACCGAGGATATATTGCGTATGACTGCTTCATTTTCAATTTACAAAGTCAACTACTTTGGTTGCTGCTGATTCCACCTAGGCAGAACATAAGTGATCCTTGCCTTGCTGGTGAAAGTTAGGTAACATAAAAGTAGTCTGCCCACGGCTTCAAATTTAATCCCAGTATGGATATCACGTTTATACATATACTAGTGTCCCGAGCCGTCATTGTAAATGACGGCATATTGGGTTATTAATGACTGGTGCACGTGTGCGATAAATGACGGCAGTAAGTTAGCCCTTCAGGAAAACCCCCGCTGGCTTC
>LQNS02278143.1:36705170-36748294 GCA_001587735.2 Parhyale hawaiensis | reverse complement strand
AATAAATAAATAAATAAATAAATAAATAAATAAATAAATAAATAAATAAATAAATAAATAAATAAATAAATAAATAAATAAAAACACGACGTGAATTATTATATAGTAGATTATCAAGGTTTGCTCTTATTACTAATTTGCAGCTTAACAATGTCATCTTTCAGCCTGCGAAGATCTAAACGGTATGCGAAATAGAAATGGATTCCACGCAAAAATAGTCTATGCAGATAACTAGAGAGAAAAACTACACGAAGGTAGTTCAAACTAGACGAGATTGTATCTAGTCGGACCAAGACTTGTGGCTGAGCGCTTCAGCCAATGCAATGGAACAGACGTGTGTGCCTTCGCACCCTGAGCCTGCAGCAGATGCTTTACCTTGATAGCTAAATTACATCTTATGATGAGCACATTGAACTCTCAACTTCTATGTTTGTCGATTTGAGAATAAGCTTTCCTCCTATATCATCTTTCAAAAGA
The DNA here is from genome assembly GCA_001587735.2 of Parhyale hawaiensis. Classification (NCBI taxonomy): domain Eukaryota; kingdom Metazoa; phylum Arthropoda; class Malacostraca; order Amphipoda; family Hyalidae; genus Parhyale; species Parhyale hawaiensis. The sequence continues at coordinate 36,747,817 of LQNS02278143.1, read as the reverse complement.
AAAGGAGGCCCTGGATATCTATAATATTATTCTGCTTGGTGCTCCGTACGTCCGTCCATATCTGAACGTTGCGCTTTCAGTATTAGATCGGGGAAAGTTCAACTTACAAGAAGCTCTGATTTTTGCTGGAAGCAAATTCGACCATAGCTGTCTTCTTCTCGCTTCTTGGAAAAAAAAAAAATTCAGCCAGTATCGAGGCAAAGACATGAAAATCATTTCATTCGTATAATATCTACAGTATTTCATGTTTTTTACACCATGTTGACATTTCCAGTGGGGCTAGATGTGGAACTTATATACGGTACGGGAGCACAGAATGGGTAGGGTTAGACATCTCGACTCTAAAGTACAGTATTTTTTTAAGCGAATGTACGATGCCTAATTAAAGCAATACAATGGCATCTTGAGAACAGAGGGTTGCGCTGCTGTGACTGAAGAACTTGGCCTATCATGTTTGTTTACTTTCTTGTTTAGTTATCGCATTAAGCAAAGCAACATCCACGGATCCCGCAATGGTGCGAAAAAATCTGATAAGACATCAAAAAATTGAAAAGTATTAAATTATGGAGGGCTGAATTGTGTGTAAACTGTGGGAAACAGAGCTTAGAAAAGGCGTGGAAATATAAGGGAGAACAATAAAGAAGTACCGCTGCATTAGTATGTCTTTATCAAGTGAAGTGCGAATGCTTTGGTAAGAAAACAATGCGTAATTCTCAGATAAATCAGAATACTTAGAAAGGTCAGACGAGATGTAAGGTAAACGGACCTCGTAAAAGCGGCAAACATTGGCTTAGGTAGGGTAGGTTAATTTAAAAGCGCTGCCTGAGGTCAAACTACGGTAAGTGAAATAATTAATTAACTGAAGAATTTCTACGGGTCCCTCCAGTACATATAAATCACATCAGAGAATTTCTTAGAAACACATAATGGCTTTATGATAGTGTTTGACGAGAAACAGGTGGCATCACTGAAGGGAAATATGTTTTCCAGACCATGGGCTATTATTCAACTGAAGCTTGAGATTGCCTTTAATGAGGAGCCCGGGCTGAGGGGCAAAAAAAAAATGGATGCTTTATTGAAGTCATCTTTTTACCTTATTTATTGACGTGGAGGGTCAGGAGTAAATAATAATTATAAAGATAAATTTACCACTGCCTTAATGACTGTTTTTTATTCCAAGGAAGATATTCTGGCCAGCTCTGCGATGCCGCCGTCACTAGCTGCTCTATACTCAACCTTCTTTGAACAAAAGTGACGTTGTTGAATACTATTCATTAGTTATCTTGCTTGATTGCTATGGAATAATAAGCAATAATGAGGTGCTGCCAGTGCAGATTCATAGCAATCATTTTCTGACTGCCGTGCACGCTATTAAATCAATCCATATTAGTCTCTAATATAGTTGTTGAACAATTACCAGCTGAGCGTGAGGGCTAATATTTTATTGTGGCTGCGCAAGTGAGGCGAGACACGTGAGGTGCTCCCTGCGTCCATTCTACTAGTCGTTCGAATCTGTCCTAGAGGGCGCCATTAGAGACTCACGTTTGCGTGTATCAATAGCTTTGCTGACACGTTGGTCATGTCAGCTGGTGTAGCAAGTGTCCCTTGTACAGTTCCAGTTTTCTCTTGAAATTTCAACTGAATAACAGCTCGGGAAGCTCTTCACTTTATGTTACTTGAGCGGACACAGCAACGTACGCGCTCTGATGTTTAAATCCAGAGCAAAAGATTATCGTGTGAACTAGCCTGCACTCGTCCGATAGTGTGCTTGGACAGCACAGCACGAGTAGGGCTGTTCACAAGTCGTTAGAGCCCCCCCTTTACAAACAGGTATCTAAGCAGGCCTTTAATTTCGACTGCAAGAACAATAACTATTTACTATCTGCACCGAAAATGTGATTGCTTACTTAAGTGAACCTCACTGATGCTTACTCTCCACAGCAGAATAAACACAAATAAATCAGTGCTAATATACAGGCGCACGTCAATGTTGAAAATGCCCACTGAAAATTTGACAAGGGCTCTGACTTACTTCTGACGGTTTATTACCTCAATGGTGCTAAGACACAACTGAGTGTATACTGATAAAATGTAATACAAGTGTAGCTCAAGAATATCTTTCAAGGCATGCTTGATGATGCGGCCCCCCAAGGAGCCAGGTCTGTTCATGGTGGATATAGGGAAGAAGCCTCAGGAGGAAAAAAAATCAAGGTGAAAAAATGCTCCGACAGGAAAAAATGGTGGAAAAAACCGCCAGGGAAAAAGCCCCAGTATAAAAAATAAAAAAATATCAATCACTGTATGTTTATAACTTTACCTTCTTCATCTTGCAACCCATTATATTATAGTCAATTTAAAAACTGTAGAAAGCTTAAATAGACTAACCAAACCGAATCTAACCTTGCTTAACCTAGTCTTTCTTTTTCTAATCAAATCTAACTTAGCCTACACTAACCTAAATTATTCCTACCTAATATAACGAAGCCTACTAGCCTAACATCTTCAACCATAACATAGTATAACTTCACCGGTTCTAGCCTGACCTGTTTGGCCTGAACTATGCTAGTATAATCTCATCTGTTTCTAATTTTATATATTTCAGGCTTACTTTACCAAACTTACTATATTCTAACCACACCAAACCCAACTTGAGACCCCACCTATTCTACCTCAACTTCATTTCCTCAACCCAAGTCATTCTAATCTGACTTAACTTGCTCTAACCTAACTTCACCTCTCCTAACCGAACCTCAACTAGCCTTATGGTTTAGATATTAAATATGCTTCTAGAGACAGGCGAGGCTTTTTTTCTTACCGATCTTTATACCGGGTGGCATTTTTCCTCCAGGGCTATTTTCCTATCGTGTTTTTTTCCGGCTACCGTTCTAGGTACACCTGAAGTTGGTGCAGCACAGGATTCCAGTTCAGCAATGTGACGGGGTCCGCTTAAGCCTGTCTCTCAAAATAGTCACACGGAGGAATTTTTCCAGCGTTGGCGTGCTCACCCAAAGGCTTGCCTATTTCTTGGTGAAGAGCGAGGCCCTGGACTAGTTTCGTTTTCGTTTGTTTGTTCTTTTCTCTGTCGACCAGGGACTTCTCTAAACAGGAAGTGCGTAGCTAGATTCCTAATTCAGCTTGTAAAGGTCAGTTCAGTGTGAGACTACAGGCCTTGGTGTCGACATGAGAAAAGCATCATAAACTAGAGCACTCTGAGAGCGCATACCTCCGCCAAGCGAGGCAACGGTAGCAAAAAATTCAAATTGACTCTGAAACCATAGCTTTCTTGGTATAAACTCCAAAATCTAATCATTTGTGTCATTTGATAGTAATAACAGCTTGTGCAATTTTCTTGAAGATCCGTTCATAACTTTTTGAGTTATACTGCTAACAAACGTTATGACAAACATGAGTCAAACATATAAACGAACAAACCGATCTGCACCAAATGTAATCATTTGTGTCTTTCAACATTAATAACAAACCCTATAAATTTCTTAAAGATCCATTCATTGTTTTTTGAGTTATTGTGGTCAAAAACATAAAATTAAAAACAGTGACAAACGAACGAACAAACGGATCATTACCAAAATTTGTTCATTTACTCTTTCTTATATACCGAACAATTCTTGTCAATTCCATAAAAACCCATTCATAACTTTTTGAAGTATGGCATTGAGAAAAATGAGGCACACAAACAAACAAACAAACAAGCAAACGGATGGACATATCTTCACCAAAAGTTAATCATCTGTTCCTCCTAACATACCTAACAATCTCTGTAAATTCCATCTAAATCGGTTCATAACTTTTTTGGTGACAGACAAACAAGACCAAAACATAACCTCCTTGGCAGAGGCAATAAGCAACAACACAGTTATGCCTACAGTCATGATTTCATGCTTCAAACAACAAAATTGCATAATTGTACATATTTTTTCTTTTGCATTGTACCATTATTCCCTAATTTCATTGTCGCTGCTAAAGTAGCATCGTTCTCTGCAACTGTTCCGTTTAATATTTTTACACGTTCTGCTTACGCTGCAGCTGCGTGGGATGCCGTTGCCTTCCGTGACGTGCTGTGTATCTCGGGAGAATTTCTTCCGCTCCCCTGATTGGGTGGCGCTAATTAGATGCGAGAGGCGTCATAATTGGCTGTCACAGCCCTCAGCTTCAGCGCGAGCTTCCCTTTCTTCTTTTATTTTACTTGTGAATTCTGTGCGGTTGGATTCATGGCACTCGTTTCAGTAATTTCAGGCCAAATGCATGAACTGCACTTTATATCATTACCGATATGGAGGTCATCGACTCAAAGGCATCGGTTTATCAAAGGCTATGATATTGATTAGCATGTGTGCAGCTCTGAACGTCAAAGCCTACATGGGCAAGAACGTAACACTAATTTCGCGTTTAAACATTAGAGTTTTCGACTCTTTACCTTAAATTTTAGGAAACGCGTGTTTGCTTTTCCTAACCTGGCCTGATGGTTAAAGCTAGTTTTCCATAATCTTTCTAACCCTACCTAACTTTACCTAATTTTCCTAATGTTTTTTTTATCACTTACCTGCTTTCACCAAGTTTCGAAATTAGTTACGAGTTTGGTTGCCAACCCCACACGACGTGCGCGGAGGATTTCTTGCAGTATTCTGTGGTAAGCGGATCCGCTCAGTACAGGAACAGGTGACCACTGGATATGAATAATTACCTGGCGCCTGTCGGCCCCATTAGTTACAGAAGTCGATAATGTTCAACTTAGTGGCAATTCGAGCACGCAAAGGCATTTTGTTAAACAGCTTGCTTCTGGCATCGTGCGGATCGATGCTCTTTCGGGACGAAGGAGTGTCTCACAATTTGACTAGATTTAGTGTGTAAGGAGTATTGTGTTGAAATCCTCTCGTCTACAAATACAGCGAGTCCTTTCGGAAGCGTCAGTCATTTACCATTCCGCACAGCGTCGAGATCTACCTTAGAACGCGTTCATGAAAATGTAAGCTAATGCTATTCATTGTAGTTACAATAGCTCCCGCAGGTTTCGAATTTTCTGGTAACCAATAGTCTGCGGATAACTCCAAGTTGCTTTCTAATCTTTTTACTTCATCGTTCAACGATGGACCAGTTTTCGTATCAATAACGGGAGCAGTACGTCTTCCGTCATTGACGAGAACGTTCGAAACACCCATCTGGTCGTAGTCTATTTCCTTCCTTAACTGCAGTCCGGTGATATGGTCTTCAAAAGTACCCTATCATGCATCTAATGTCCGTCTCTTAAGACATCTTTCATCTGATTTAGTGTCCTCGCCCATCGCATTTTTGTTCAAAAATAAACGAGAATTTAAAGAAGCAGCCGCGTCTAGAGCTGTTTTAACTTCGTTGTGGGGTAATGAGCTCGTGCGTGTAGGTGTGTGCGTGTGTGAGTTGCCACGTCAATATTCTCGGCACGACAGGTGACCGTTACAGCGCTGATGGGACAATATTTAGCACTCACGAGATTGAATTACACCCACGAATTCATGTGCGGCACATCGCCCAGTGAAAGCTACAGGAAAAGCGCCATGGGCACGAGCGGCAGTCATACTTCTAAAGCTACGGAGTAAACATTGAAAACTTAGAGCATGCAAACTGAATAAATGAACCCAGGTAAATCATAAAAATTAGTCCCATAACAGCGATAGTTCGAAAAGCGGTCCAAAGACATTCTATAAGTATATAAAGGAAAGCGGAATTATTAAAAACGCAGCTCAACTCAAAACAATGGACGGCATGTCACAAATGTAATAGAAGACAAAACTACTATCCTGACGAATATTTCGTCTCTTTATTTTCCCTGAAACGCCTGTATTTCTATGGAGCGTGAGATCTTTCAATAAGTGACCTACCTGAATGAGTACAAGTCCGCTGATCTCAATAATCGTTCGCCCTTGTTCTGAGAGATATGGCTCCAGTAATCACAGCGCCACTGCTTGAAATATTCAATCGGTCTCTGAGCACAGCAGAAGGACCATAGGATAGGGAAACTCGATAACGCGATCCCAATACTCAAGAAGGGACTAAGGAAAGACCCAGTAACTGTGGACCAATCAACCGTATCTCGGTCATCAGCAAAACCATCCAAGATAAGCATTTCTGAAACTCTAAACTGCTTCCGAGTTAGAAGCAGCAGTTAAACTAACCTACTTGATATTTTCTCAAACGTTACGGAAATCAAAGAAAAAGAAAGAGAAGTGGACTTCGTTTAAATAGACCTCCAAAAGGTATTTCACAAAGTCCACCATCCAAAGCTTGTCGCACCTTCTACGCCAAGACGCTTGTTACGTCACATAGGTAGTTGTAAAATATAGTTACTTGCACCCAAACTAGGAAATCCACGAGCGCCTCGTCAAAGCTGTAGATAAAGCCCCTCAGCGACCAAGAAGAATGTACGGCTGCAGTCGACCTCAGAATATCAGATCTACGCTCTCAGAGCGGAAAGACTCGTTTAGCAACTGCAATACCAACCATTTTCATCCATCCACTCTAACCCCTTTCGACTCTTCACAAGTGGTGAGGTTTGTGATCTCGCAGAGGACTGTAATGAGAGAAATGTCAGACAGCTGACCTTTCCATTCAGAGCATTAAAACTTTTCATTTCTTGCTGGTTACCAAACATCTGACCTCGATACGAGATAGCGCTGCTGTCACTGCAAACCACCAATCTGAGCACATTTGCTGGTTTATTTAGTACACGGAAAGGACTTCTGTAATGAAATTAAAAGGAGAGACAAACAGGAGGACATTTTTAGCTGCAAAACACCGTTGGAACATAAAGGATTAGAATCGCATGACAGGGACAGCATATAGTATGCAGTTCACCACAAAGAATGGCTAAACATACTGCACACATGGAGAGCACCATGCTATTTGCTTGGAAAAGTTTCGCAATTGCACATCTCATATGTAAGACATTTCATTCACTTTTAAATAAGTTATAGAGATTCCAAGGTATTTATTATAACTTATGGTCAGCGTCAATTCCAGGAATTAATTTCTTACAAGATACGCGGCGCGGCAAGTCTCAGGAGTGTGCAGACAAAAGTCCCCCGCTCCATTATGCAGACATTCTGTCTATGGTGCGCTGGAAATACCTGCAATGTTACCTGCACCAGAGGCTCCAAATAGTGCACGTAAATGAATTAAACTGCTCTTAGCAAATAGCATACGACTGTCGGGAAATTCATTCCTCGTCAAAGACGCTAATGGATTTAGAGATATTGTTACACAGGGTATTTAGAAAAAATAACTCTGACTTTAAATAAGGATATTTTACAACTAATGAAAATACTCGATACATTCGAAGGTCATATCGTTCGTTGAATTTTTGCAATACAAAGTGACATTTTTATAGAGCTTAATTTAGAATATTTTCGAGAATGTTGTTACGATTTGTTAAGCGTCAACTCAAAATTACATAATTCAGAAAATGTGGACTCTATATAATGATAATGAAAGTAATATGGTAGATAATGATATTAAAGAAAAAACGAACTAAAGAAACTTTACTGACAGTTGTAAAAAGTGTCTCCGAGCTTTAGAACAACTGAAAGAATTGTTTGTCTTATAATACATTTGGTGTTATTGTATGCCATCGATAGTTTTCTAAATATTTTTAAGGCATCTTTCTAGTGTTAAGATCACTCATTTATTTAACTGCCGGTGGATCTTGCTTAGCCTTAATTACTTAGTTAATGATTTTCTTAACAAAATGAAAATATGAAAAAAATTTTAATTTTTGAATATCCTCTCAGGAAAGAGTCACGTGGTGTGAAATCAGGTTATCTCGAAGGCCAATAAACTTCATGAGTAATCTGAAGATGCAGCTATTGGAAAACAAATTTAATTTTTGCTCTACAGTCACTGTTGTACGAGGTGCTCGTCTCCAATCCACTATGTTCGTTAAACAATCGGCATGTACAACTTTGTTTCAGGAGCGGGATGTCAGATGCAACATTGATAATCTGCACTTCGCTCATTTCAGTGAGATTATTAATTTTCATAAGAAAGGGACGATGAGATGCCCACTGTATATAGTCCTCACAAACTGTCACAATTTCTCATTAGAGATATTTCTGTCCAAATGAAATAGAGAACGGCCATTACGCTGAACATATTGCCGAATTGGACGCCTATTTACTTCTCCGCTCTTGCAGAAAGTAAATTCACATCAATGATATTCCCTTCCAGAGAGCGAAATAATTTTACGCCTTGGTAAACAATTTCAAGAAGTTGATGCCTCACATTCATGTTGCAGTAAGTCTGTTGCTGGTCATGTTTGATTATTCAACTGAGTGGTGATTTTGAGCTGTTATTCAATTCCTGAAAGCAGAACTAGCTGGGCTTTCTAAAAGAAGTTGCTGAACAAAATTGATATTGTATCAAGATCGCTTTCTACTCTTGTAGCTCAAGCGATCCTTCACCGTTGAACAGTACATAATCAAATTTTATTTTTATACCTTATCACATTCCTGTTGATTGTTGACTTACACGGTGAATGTTAGTATTATCTGTTATGCAAACATTCTTCAAGGGGAATTTGGACTTTCTGCAAATTCCCTCTATTTGAAAACCATTTAAAGCCCTAAATGTACTTTTTTCTCTAGTGAGCTGCAGGTTAGCAAATAACATTTGTTGCATTTTCGCAATACTTCACATTTCAATACTGGTGTTGTCCGCTCTATTGCCCTGAACGGCAGATTGTTCATTATTGCTAAAGTGCGCACGCTACGAAACAGCCTACAATTGTTGACATTCCTAACGATCTATGCTATCAGTGAAGATTTTCTCGGGCTGAACTTACAAAAAGGCAGCAAATGGCATGCAGCTGTAGTAACAAATCAACTTGTGTCCATATTTTTATGAGGTAGCTATACATAAAAGATATCAACAGAACCTTGAAATATTTTCCCAATGTAACTGTTAGCTACTTCGCAAAGTGCCTAATACAGCATATGTAAAAATGGCAAGACACCCATCTCGTAAGTTCTCTCATTTTTTTTTTTAACACAAGTTCGACTAATAGTAACGCCGCTCCTACGTTGAACAGAAACGCTACGCGCTCAAAGCTGAGATTTATGCAGCTTAGAAATTCGACGTGAATAAGGAAACAACTCGGAAGATATCACTGTAACCCTTAAGCGCCAGTACTATCTATATAGTCTAGAGGGGAGAGTTTGTTATACACTCCTCGTCCTCTATCATTCTGGTGTAATGGCACATGCTATATAGAGCCGCAGCTTAGTCCTGGATACTCTATGGGAATGAGCCTGTTAGTCCATCTATTGTCTACTATCTAATCTAAACTCATACGACCAGTTGAAAAATTCAAAAAATACTAGTTTGATTGGATCGACTTTAGACCTTTTCTAACCAAAGTTTACTCATTGGAAAAGATAAAGGATGAAGATGGGAAGTAATTTGTATTGAAACACTTTAATTATGAAATCACAGTTTAAGTAACTGAGGTGCTTGCCAACTGGTCAAAAATACAAGACCAGTAAGTCAAAAAGAAGAAAATTAACTAGGTGGTAGAGTGAAAAAATAAAGGTATAGCAATGAGATATGCCTCCATTTTTGCTGATAACCCTACAAATTTTTAGCATGAATGAAATAAGGATTTCTAATAGGGTTAAGGGAAGCTTACTCCTAGCAGTGAAGCTGGAACCGTGAAGATCATTTATTACCTCCGCCACGGAGGTTATGTTTTCGTCGTGTTTGTCTGTCTGTCTGCCACCAAAATAACTCAAAAAGTTATGAACCGATTTGGACAAAATTTACAGGGATTGTTAGGTATGTTAGGAGGAACAGATGAATAACTTTTGGTGAAGATCTGCCCATCCGTTGTTGGTTTGTTTGTCTGCCTCATTTTTCTCAATGCCATAACTCGATCAATAGTTATGGATGGATTTTTATGAAATTAACATGAGTTGTTAGGTTTATAACAAAAAGTAATTGACCAAATTTTGGTAATGATCCGTTTGTTCGTTCGTTTGTCACTGTGTTTAATTTTATGCATGTTAGTACAATAACTAAAAAAATAATGAATGGATCTTTATGAAATTTATAGGGATTATTAGTAATGTTAAAAGACATGAATGATTAAAGTTTGGTGCAGATCGGTTTGTTCGTTTGTGTGTTTGACTCATGTTTGTCTTAACAATTGTTAGCAGTATAACTCAAAAAACTTAGGAACGGATCTTCAAGAAAATTGCACAAGCTGTTATTACTATCAAAAGGCACAAATGATTAGATTTTGGAGTTTATTCAAAGAAAGTTATGGTTTCAGAGCCAATTTGAATTTTTTACTAACGTTGCTTCGCTTGGCGGAGGTATGCGCTCTCAGAGCGCTCTAGTTTTCTAAATGGGTCTTCATTTTATTTGAATTTCCTTCCAATCCATCCCCAAACGTTCTCTGTTGGGTTCAATACCGGAGAACAGGCTGTATGACATGGAAAACTGACATTATTTGCCTGAAAATAAATCCTTGTCAAGTGGGCATTGTGGATTGCTGCATTATTTTGTAAGAAGCAACATTCATCACCTCACTGATGAGCTCCTCTATCGTAGATGCTTTCTACAACATGCCAGCATTACCAGCCAGTGTTTGACATCCCTGCGCAACCTGAAGTTATACTGCCCCTCTGGAGAAAGAGGCACTTGGCACCGCGGTGAAGCGACAACATTACGCATTCTGCAGATCGGTATCACTCCTATCAAAGTTGAATAGGCAGCATAGTTCATAATCGTGCTCTTTAGCGAAGAGTGCATGTCACTAGTGTACAGAGCAAACAGCAGCGGGCCAAGTACGCTACCCTGAGGGACGCCAGACTCCACTGCGACTGAGGCACTCAAAAAGCCGTCAATCGAGGCACTCTGAGTTTGCTGGAAAATGAAATTACTCATGACTGATAGTGCCTTATTACCCACACAAAACAACTCTAACTTGTACACAGTAGAGTCCAGTATTTGATCCTGCTAAACGCTGCGCTAAAATTCAATTGTACAATGCGTGCTATGAAACGGCGATCCATTGCTGGCTGTAAATGGCGTGACACCGACAACAATGCGTAACAACAACAAAGAGCGTTCCATACGTAAAATGATTAACAAGCAACAGTCCAGTAACCTCACCAAAACGATCCAGCTTACAAGCCACCTATTGCTCGAAACCTTTCAGCAAAATGGGCGTCAACGTAAAAAGGGGGGAAGTTGGCAACATTGGCAGGCTCTGTACCTTTGGGAATGGGGGTAACATTCCCAGTACGTCAACAAAAACGGAGAAATTTTTTTTAACCCTATCAAGCACCAGAAGACCACTCCCAGCTTAGGGGCGAGAAGGCTAGTAAGTTGCTCATAAAATAAAGAGAAAAAAAAAACTGAGTAAGAATCAAGGTCCTCAAGAAGCACTATGGGTACTACTAGACTTTAATGCTAAAGGGGTTAAACTGGGCTCAGGTGACATCCTACAAGTAATACGAACACATCTCTGCTCTGTTTCCCGTCAAAGTGAGCCGATGGAAGCCCCACCTTATCCAAGGTTCAACACCGAAGACTGAAGCCTCCAGCTCAGTCTACCAACGATTTGGATGGTCAATGCTCAGCAAAGATTCCCTGGAATGCTGCTTCTGACGATACTGTGCCCCCTCATACACACGCTTAGCCTCAGCTCTACGCTCTACATAGGTCTGCCTAAATGTACGGTCACACAAACGCTGCCAAGCCCGGAAAGCTGCTACTGCTTAAATTCAAAAGCTAACCGACACTGATCGTGGAACCGCGGGTTATCTCTAGACATTACAAGAATAGTCCTCTTCGGGATAAACCTCACCAAAACAGACGCAGTCAATTCGTTTCGTTCATAGACATGGTTACCACTGCAGAAGATTTAGTGCCAAAGAAACTGTTATTGCTCCAGAAAAATCATCTCATTTAGCTCTGCTCTTGATGAACACCACTCTGCTGGTGTCTGCCACTGGAACAACCTAATTCAGATCCAAGGACACAAGGTCCATTATTTTTCATAGCTGAGTGTGCCAGCTCTATATATAAGAATGACAGTTGCCTATTTATCCTTTTATTTATACAGCACATTTGTTATCACACTTGGAGACGCGCGTAGACCACACTAGTAATCCTGAGATGGAGTAGGAATAGATGAAGTCGACACATGAGCTCTGAGCTTCGTTAACCAGCGGCCCGCTTTGTTGTTGCATGAGCGGGCTAGATAAGATGGCTTGCGAACCGGCTTGTGCATATGCACAGCTATAGATCTGCCATTCCTATCAGCAGGTTCCGCCAGCCAACGCGTGCTTAAAAATGTTCGTATTGTGTTGTAGGCCACTTGATTGTGTTTCCTATATCTATGATAACTACGAGAACTGAGTTTCTATTTAGTACAAAAAACATGTGGAATGCTCAACTTGTGGATGATATTTTTGCATAAAATTAATAAAGCGTAGAAGTATAAAAAAATCACTTATGCGCAATTTATAAATGGAGAGTATGATGGATATATGGATGACGAAATGGCTCAGCAAACTGTTGAATAGGCGAGGAATACACTCGTTTAGTTAACGGGAATTGAATCGATAATTATCTCGAACATTGCGGAACATCGGGAAAAAGTGCCTAGTTAAAGATAAGTTAAGCCAATAAAAGCTACATATCAGGAATCCTAATATAATAAATCACTTCCTGTATTTCTTTATTTCTTTCCTGTCTTCATCTTAACGAAAGAGACGAATAATAGGCCAGGACGCAAATTTCACAATCAAGTTGCGTTCTCATGGAGCTCAATGACCAGGTTGCAGAAGCTGGCAAAAGTGAGATCGTTATCCTTTTATCTGAATGCATTTCTTGCTTCAAATAGTTCTTTACATCGAAGCATAGAATGAATTTTCAGCTTCTCTTATTGCAGCCATGGAATTTGATTTTTATCACTTTCTCCACGCATCGGAACATATGCTTTCTCCAGTTCACGACAAAAATCAGTAGCCGATCAACAACACACAGACGAAGCGATGAATTTTGATAGGGCAGCAGAGAAAATTAATTCTTTCAGCTTGCTGTCTTCCTCTGACTAAGAATTTTCGGTTCTATGAGAAGAATGAACCTATATTTAATGAAGCCTTATCCCCTTATCCTTCGGTAGCTATGATACGCGGCGGGGAATTAGGTTGATTCAGCAATGCTTTGCCGCTTCCTAATGTAAAAGTTTTTCTACACTTTTTATAAGGTGGGGGACGATTGTGGGGGACGATTGACAGAAAGTGTACCCATCTCCTATGACAATTCTAGTTGGCCTATGTTGCGTATTCTCCAAAAGCATATTAGTAACGGAAGTATGTTAAATGAAGACAGGTCTTCAATGTATCCTCGTTGTTATTTTTGGCAACGCGGGTACTCTAGTTGCTTAAAGAATGCTCCTGAAGCATCAATACAGCTAATGACTGTCTACAGTGAGTGTGAAATTGTAGTAATTACGTTATATAAATTTAAAAACAATGTTCCAATTTTTATATTATCTATCAGCTGTGTGTTGACAATACGCCTTTCGTTATTATGTAGAACTGAAATTCTTTACAACGTTTCTTATGAATCACCGAAGACATGTTCTTATACTATATAAGAGCCCTATTTGAGATCTCACTTCTTATTTTCCTCACTTCACCAAGTGCATTGCAAATGGAATACAGAACTTGTGAGCTGCGCGGATACAGTATGTATGACGTTGGAAAGTCTTGCCCAGGAGGTTTAAACCTCTTTGAGTCTTACGTAGAGACAGTACAGAGTTTTTAGCCTACGCTAGAAGCCGTGTCTTTGTCATAATACATTTCACTTTAAAATTAAATTGCCCTTTCTTGTTCTTGCCAAAACGATTAGGGCACTTTACCAAAGTTTTCACTAACTACCACTTGCTGATATGCTTTCCGTGATAATAAATTGCACATCTTGAATTATATTCAAACATGATGACATGTTTAGATTTAATTACTTCCCACCGTGAAAAGGAAGCGACGCCTTACAGGAACAGGCTGTTGAGCTGCTTACTTCAGAAGCCACCCGCACCACTATTGTTTAGTATGTAAAGGTTTCCCCATCATTTGTGAAACAATCAGGCAGATATTGTACATTGTGTATTGCTGTCCATAGAACTCTTTTTATTTTTGCTGTCTTCTCTTGTAAATACTTTTTGCAAGCTGTAGCCACGCTCTCAACAAAGCAACGACGTCCTTCAAACTTTATTTTTCATCTCGATAGTTAGCGTCGTCCCTGAGACTCCTAGAATTGTACATTAATTATTATAGTCCCGCTCTGCCTATAATTGCAAGACGGACCTGTCTCACACACACCCTAAAAATTATTGAAGCATTTATTAGGGCGTTTTCATAGCCACCAAAATTATATGCTTAAGGGCAGCGATTTCTCGTTTTTCTTTTTCGTATCTCTTCAATGAGTGGTGCTGGAAAAGTGGCAAGTGGTGAGAAAAAAAAATGTATTAGAAACATTGTACTGCACGAGCAGACTTTTAGCTCGTACCCCGAGCTTGAAAATTGATCACCCCAATAAACAGCTAATGAGTTTAGTACAGCACCACAAATATTTACTTACGAATGAGATATTTGCAAGCAGTACAGTGCGCTTCATGGAGAATAGTGGACATATTTCCGAGGCTGGGCGCTGTTCTTTGCAACACTGTTTCTTTAGGTCTTCTCAGCCCTACCGCTGCCGATTCTTGCTTAGTTATTTTACGAAGAAAGTAGTTATGGAGCTAGCGACCAACTATGGTTACTTCCAAATCAGTACAAAAAAGGTAGCAGCAAGCTTGCGTGCTGAACCGATGGCACTATAGGTTGCTGGATCGGCTACCAAGTCTGGAAAGCGAGCTCATTTCGCTCGGTGCCATGGGCCAGCAGGTGCTGGGTATGCACAGTTGCCGTGGGGAGCAATTGCCTCACCCACAAATGGGTAGGGGGGCCGCAGGTTGAAGAACCTTCGTTGACGGTCCTTTGGTTTGTAATGACCCGCAGTCGACTGCAGCCATACTTACTCCTCTGGGGCCAGTTGGCCAATATCCACAGCACGGACCAGTGCGTGTGGGTTTGCCAGAAGAGAGTGCGGTTAACGTGACTTTCATTTTACTTTTAATTGTCTACATATGGGAGGGTTCTTCTACCACCCGGTGAAGGGTTAAGGATTAGCCGCAGTGTGGCTCTCTCCGTTCTAGCACTAATGATATAATTTCCACCGCCCGGGAGGTAATTTATTTGTTGGCGTTTGCCGTTTGTTTCTTTGTTTGTCTGTCTATCTGTCAAAAAGCTAACTCGAATTGTTATGAACTGATCTTCAGAAATTTGCATGAATTGTTAGGAATGTTGCGAAGAGCTACTGACCAACTTTTTTCATGATCTGTAGGTCCGGTTGGCTGTTTGTCTCCATGTTTGCGTTTAAGTTTGTCTGAGGTATAACCCAAATGTAGTGAACGATGTTTCATGAAAACTGTCGAAATTATTAGAAATGACAAACGAACAACATTTGATGATGATCTGTTTTTCCGTCTGTATGTATGACTGACTATATGTTTGTCTTATTGTTTGTCAGAATATGAACTTGAAAAGTTATGGACGGATATTCAAGGAAACTACAGGAACCGTTACGAGTGTCAAGAGGCACTGATGACCGCATTTTAATGAAGATCAAGTGGAAATCCTGGTATCAAGACCAGCTAAAATGTTTCGTTAACTTTGCTTTACTTGGCGGAGGCATGCGCTCTCAGAGTGCTTCTCTTGTTTATTATATGCAAAATGCAACAGTGCTTGTATCCGGGGAGAAACGATCAAAAAAAGCATAACACAGTGTTACTTAAAGATACAAACCTGAAAAAGTGATATATAATTTTAATTTATTGATTTATGGGAAGACTGTAATACATAGCCTGTAATATCACGAATGTTTGGTAAATATTTCGGAGTAATAGAACAACTTCATCAGAGTGAGCATATCAACTAATATGGGTAAATTAATGAATTTTCCCCATTGTCCAAGTTCATTGCAATAGATAGAAACTGCGAACCCACCCAAAGAAAATAAACAAACTCGTTTAGAAAAAATCATAGCAGGCATCGTGAAAATTTTCTGTTGGTTACGTACGGCACGCACTAGCACTAAACTCGCCATTCTGTGTACGCTCATCACAGTGCGTGAGTTCAAGTGAGCTTTCTTGCCGCGCTACAACCACCAGGAGCACTACAATAAGCACTACCTAACCTAACCTAGCCTAACCTAACCTGGCCTAACCTAACCTAACCTTGCCTAACCTTATCTAACCTAACCTTACATAACCTAACCTTACCTAGCCTAACCTTACCTAACCTAAAATAACCTTACCTAACCTAACATTATCTAACCTAACCTATCCTAACCTAATCTTACCTAAGCTAACCTAATCTGCGATATACCGAGCAGGCACAGCACACGAGCTTGAACGCCACCCGCACGTACACCGATGCCGTACACAAACGTACATAGCGAATGGCGAGTTTGATGCCTGCGAGTGCGGCACTCTTCAGTTTCCTAATCAATAAATAGAAAAAATCCAGAATTCATCGAGAGCAGCTGGCCGGGTGCTGAGTTCCTTTATCTTAGAGCCCATTTACCATTCCTTAATTGGATCTTATTGACGTAAAGCGACTCCTTTTGACGTCAGAAAGAGGCGTTTTATGGCGCGATTGACGTGCAATTTTAGCTCATATAGCTTTTTTAGTTTAGATTTCTCTGATGCTTCAGTCACTGGCTAATTCGTTCTTTCTGTAACTTTATTTTCCTTTAATTTGGCCTTTCCAATGTAATAGTGCACTGCCCCGAAATACAACTATTCACGACACCAAAAACAAGTCCACAATTAGAGCACCAAGCGAGGCAACGGTAGCAAAAAATTCAAATTGGCTCTGAAACCATAATTTTCTTTGTATCAACTCCAAAATCTAATCACTTGTGCCTTTTGATTGTAATAACAGCTTGTACAATTTTCTTGAAGATCCGTTCATAACTTTTTAAGTTACACTGCTAGCAAACATTGCGATAAACATGAGTCAAACATACAAACGAACCGACCGATCTGCACCAAAATTCAATCATTTGTGTCTTTTAACATTATTAACAACCCCTATAAATTTCATAAAGATCCAGTCCTTATTTTTTTGAGTTATTGTGCTAACAAAAATGAAATTAAAAACAGTGACAAACGAACTAACGAATCATTACCAAAATTTGGTCATCTACTCCTTGTAATATACCTAACAACTCATGTTAATTTCATAAAAATCCATTCATAACTTGTTGAGTTATGGCATTGAAGAAAACAAGGCAGACAAACAAGCAAACAAACGGATGAACATATCTTCACCAAAAGTTAATCATCTGTTCCTCCTAACATACCTAACAATCCCTGTAAATTTCTTCCAAATCGGTTGCTAACTTTTTGAGTTATCTTGGTGACAGACAGAGAGTTTGAACATGAAGAAAACATAACCTCATTGGCGGAGGTAACAATGAAATCCAGTTAAAAGAGCGGTACCAGTTGCAAATTTTTAATTCGTACTTGATTGGCGACAGCTTTCTTATTACGCCCATTGATATTGCATCAGTTCATCAATAAATATATATTTATTTTTTGCTAATAAAAGTCATTAAAATGTGTCAAGCTTTGTGCTCACCTTACATAGTATTAATGTCATCAGCAATTCCAGGTTGACTAAAGAAGCTAAATTGTTATCAGCACTGTTTACCTCCGTCAAGGAGGTTATGTCTTCATCGTGTTTGTCTGTCTGTCTCTTTGCCTGACACCAAGATAACTCAAAAAGTTATGAATCGATTTGGACGAAATTTATAAAGATTGTAAGGTACGTTAGGAGAAACAGATGATTAACTTTTGGTGAAGATATGACCATCCGTTTGTTTGTCTGCCTCATTTTTCTCAATGCCACAACTCAATAAGTTATTAATGGACTTTTATGAAATTAACATGAGTTGTTAGGTATATAACAAGGAGTAGATGACCAAATTTTGGTAATGATCCGTTTGTTCGTTCGTTCGTTTGTCACTGTTTTTAATTTTATGCTTGTTAGCACAATAACTGAAAAAAATAATAAATGGATCTTTATGAAATTCATAGGGGTTGTGAGTAATGTTAAAAGACATAAATGATTAAATTTTGGTGCAGATCGGTTGGTTCGTTTGCATGTTTGACTTATATTTGTCATAACGTTTGTTAGCAGTTTAACTCAAAACGATATGAACAGATTTTCAAAAAAATTGCACAAGCTGTTATTACTATCAAAAGGCACAAATGATTAGATTTTGGAGTTTATACAAAGAAAATTATGGTTTCCGAACCAATTTGAAGTTTTTGCTACCGTTACCTCGCTTGGCGGAGGTATGCACTCTCAGAGTGCTCTAGTTTATGCTTGCATTAATCCAACAAACGCTAGTTTTGTAAGTGTTTTGTAACTCACACATTTGAACCTTTATTTGCTAGAAATTTAATTATAGTAGCTTTTTTTTATCACCCGCAAATGCAGCAAGAGCGCAGATGTTTTCGTTGAAGGTTTTGTCTGTCCGCCCAAAAAGTGGTAGAAGGAGTTGAGAAATGTTGATAATTTTTTGCAGGGAGTCTGGTGGGCTGTCCTCCATGTGATCCATGCCAAAAAACTAGGATTATCTGGCCATGAAAAAATGATGGCGGTGAAATTTGCACCAACCGCGGGTGATTATCTTACGCCATGAGGCGTTCTAGTTTTATAAATGCTCTGTTTTTGGCAACTTGCGGCGTTTAGCAACGATAGAACCGTCAGTAGAGTGGATCTCTTATGCGTATTTACCTTGTGGGGATATTTGAATGAAATGAAGGTGACGTTTTCCACATCACCTTCCCGGTGTGTCGTCACTATGCTAGGTTTCTTTTGTTGTGTCGCATTTAGCAACCGAAGAGAGAGAGCAGCGAATTATTTCCACAGTGCAGGTAACCGCTAACCGCTGATCTATGGGGGATGTTCTTAAAAAATCCGTTAAATTTTTTAATTATGCAATTTTCAAAGCAGTGGCGTTTCTTAAACAGCGTTTTCTTAAACCGTACAGTGAAGCTATTACAATATTTTGTCTCCACGGCTTGGAATGAGTATATCACAAGTCCTTCAAGTTTCATCTGAATGTCTGGAGAAGATCTGTTCATTCACATTCACAGTTAGGCTATAGATTTCAGAAGTTCCCAAAAATATATGACTGAGAAATTCTAGAATCTTCGTTGTGTTGAATACAACTGGAGACAGAGAAGTCGGTCGTGGTAGTCGTACTCTTGAATGCCTCCAATTTTGGCAATGAACACTCTTCGAGGAGCTTCACGTCATTCCAGCCTTTTCTCTGCGACCAAAGTGGGGAATAGTACTCTATTATTAGCAGATTAAATGCTTCCATACAGTGAATTTTACCTCATATAGTTCGCATGATGAAAAGTTTCGTACGACCCATCCACTTCATTCCTTTCCCTCAGCGATAACTCTAGCTATATATTCTCCAAAGATGGCATCGTCTTGTAGTCTCACACCAAGGTCTCTTAAAATTGTCTTTCTTCCATTTTTATGCCCATCGCTATAGTCAAACCAGGGTAAGGAGTCTGATGGGTGTGGCTAAGAACGCAAAGCAACTCTGCCAAATCTCACTAAGGCCGGGGACAGACCGGAGCAGCAAGCGACGCAATGCGATTTTTACGGGAGTCGTGTTGCAACAATGCATGCGTGTTGCGAGGCATCGCAGTTGGAGCGGTGGGAGCAGCAGACTGTTCTACCCTCCTTTACATTTTGTTGTGCAACAAATTTGTCACGTTGCACGTCGCTTGTCTCGTCAGTGTGGCGGCGGCCTTAAGCGCGTGGTATAACTTGTCTCAATCGAGAAAATTATATTGATATTCGAATGCTGAAAGTGTATTAGTCAATAGATTAGATTTAGCACTGCTGCGTCCAACTTAGCCCCGCCCCTAAACAACTGCTTACGCAGGTTTGACTATAGTGGCATACGTTATGAGCTCAAAGAGTATTAAGTTTTTTCCTTGTCTTATGCAGTTCGAATTCCGTGTATTAAAAGTCATATTATTTTTAACCGACCATTAGCATATACTTTTCATATCTCGTTGGACAGGCCGCACATCTTCCACTGACTGAATAACAGCTAATATTCGTATGTCGTCAGCAAATGACGACGGACTGTATAGTAGCATCCGTACCTCACGTCACTGATCTTGATAGCAATAAGTACAAACCCAAGCACGGTGCCTTGTGATCTCCAGCAGAGTAGCGCTTGTCTTGAAGACACTGTGTTCTTGACGATTACGTTTTTAGCTATATTTGCCAGGAGGGCTTCGAGCCACCAAAGACATTTTTCACGGATACCCACAAAGAAAGTTTTCACCGAAAGATTCCGTGGTTAACTTGATCAAAAGCTTTATCGAAGTCCAAGTACATATATTACGTCCACAATCTTCCCTTGACACACTGACTCTACAATTGCATGTCGACTTCTCAGTGTTGCGCATACGGATGTATTGTATACATATATATATTTAAATTTGTTAATATATATATTAAAACTTCTATTGTGAAATCATGGTGACAATAATTTGTTCGTGTTTCCAACTTTCTAAGAATTTCTCAAGTATCACAATGCCACCTCGAGTTAGAAATTAAGGTAGTTTGGCTGTAGTACGAGGAAACTCGAGACATTGTCAGCTATGAGGAAATGCGGTGTAGATAACCTCATACTTTGCTTAACCCACGAAATCAGTATAAATTGGAAATATCGACCGCTTAAGTAATTTTTACGATGTGCACCCCCAGTTTTGAATTTTGTGAATCAATAAATAAGGCTAATTTAAACATAACGTTTCGCTATCCCTTAGAATATGTACGTTGATATTTTATTATGTCGTTCAGTATGGCATTAACATAAATATGCTAAAATCCTAAGCTTTACCAGTAATTAGTTTTTTATATATCGAGCCATCGAATTTTGCTCTCCAGTTTTGGTCGCAACAGGGATGCTGAAATTATTTTATATAATTAAACGGGTAGTTGCAACTAATCTCACTAGTGAGTGCAATTTATTTTGAATTAATACAATGCGTTTTAGGGCAAATTCACACTTGAAATATATTTCAATCAACTCGAGTAAGCTGAAACAATATTGCTCAATTATTTCAAATTTCTAATATATCTTCTTCCACTGTAAGCTACTCTTTGTAAGATACCAGCAAACCCCTGAATTAAGATGAGCTTTTGGGAATACTTTTATTTTATCCGAGAATGTGACATGAAACATCCCATTTCATATTTTAACCCAATTAAGAGCCAGGTTGATACGTAAAACAAAAATATTCCTACATCATGTCTAAAACAAATATTTGTTATGAACAGTACCGAAAAATAATTTACTGCCGCATGATTTATTGAACTTTTCCTATAATCATTTTGGTCAATTTTAAGAGCAGAATTGAGATTTGTATTCTTGATGCGGAAGCTAAAAAAAAGTATAGTTGTGTACCAAAGCACTTGCATCACTGTTCTCCAACTGCCAGGTTTTTAACACCCTCCCATGGAAAAGAATATAAAAATGTCTCAAATCTCTCCAGCCTGCTAAGCGTTACGTGAGTTATTGTTCCTGTTTTGGTGTAATATCCTGTGTTACATTGGCCTTTGAATCAATTTAACGCCTAGTTTTCTCACTAATAAATGTTGTACCCGAAGTTGATGCGCAAAAATATCCAGAAAATATTGTAACGCTTATTTTTGAGGAAAATTTACATTGGATGCAGGAAGTGATAAACGACTCAAATTTCAGGTGTTTGACAGTTCTCTCTTTCGGAGCAAGATCAGTTCGAGTGAGGAATGCCTTATAAATGATTTATTGAGGCAGACTTGATTTATTCGCGCATGGTGTCGATTTATACGGGTAAAGGAATTTATTTGGCAGTATAAAACATGGCGGCTGCCATCGACACGGCCCGTAAAATGCTGGCACTGCGACAGCTGCTCGCAATTACGGCATGATGGACGATACTGGCTTGCCGTAGTCATTGTGGGCCGTACTTACGGGGCTGCCGTAGCTATTGTGGGACGTACGGGGCTGCCGTCGTCTATGTTGGCCGTAGAGGGGCTACCGTAACCATGATGGGCCGTAGAGGGCTACCGTAGCCACTGTGGGCCGTACTGGGATGTGCGCCAGTTACGGGATACTTTTTAGCAGAAAATTTGATAATAGTAACCAGAGTACTCTGAGTGCGCATACCTCCCCCAAGCAAGGCACTGTTAACGGAAAATTTAAATTGTTCCTGAAGCTAGGATTTCATTTTATCATCACCAAAATTCGGTCATCTGTGGCTCTTGAATTTAATAACAGTTTCTGTGATTTCCATAACGATCTGTACTGAACATGTTTGTAGTGTTTTGACAAACATTAGTTAAACACACAAACGGAGATGCCAATCATTATCAAAGGTTGGCCATTATTTTAATATTTCTGATCCTTTCATTAATTTTTGAGTTGTGTTGCAGACAAGTATAAATCAAACATTAAAAAAAACACACAAAAGGACAAAGAAATCTTCATTTAAATTTGGTCAATTGCTCTTCGTAACACACCAAACAATTCGTGCAAATTTCATGAAAATTCATTCATTGAGCTATGGTACCAAGAAAATAAGAGGCAGACTAATGAACAAAAGGTTAGACAGATTTTCACTAAAAGTTAATCATCTGCTCCTCCTAACATGCCAAATAATCCCTATCTTGTAAATTTCGTGAAGATCCCATTATAACTTTTAGAGTTATCTTGGTGCTAGAGAAAAAGACAGACAAGCTCCACAAAAATTTAACCTGTTTGGCGGAGGTAATGAACTGGAAGGAAGGTCACGAAGCGGAGTAGTCCCATATAACAGCAGTTTTAATTACACATATGCTTTTGTAAATTACTGAGCGAATAAATGCAGTTTTAATAAAACGTCTGCGACGATATTCAGTTGGGTACAGTAACAGCAGAAGAGCCAGAAAACACAGTGCGCTATTTTTACAATTCGTGTTTGCAAATAATATAGACTGTCAAAGCCGTTTTCTAGACCATAAAAAAGTAACTGATAGTCCATACTAAAAATAAATGGAAAATTTAAATGCAAGCAATGATCCAATCAACGGTCGAAAATGCCTTCTCCGCGGGATGTTTTTAAGCAGCAAGAAGCGAGCAACAGCCCTAGGAGATTGTTAGCAGCAGACGAACCAAAAATCCCATTTCCAGAGAGGGACCATGGCTCCAGCCCGCTCCGTGCGATTGCCATTATGTCAATATATATCTGTGCCAAGAGAAAAAAATATCTGTACGTCTAACGGAAAACAGCAGCCAGTGGGATGACAGCCAAACTATGAAAAGTTGTAGCAGATTGATAGGAGAGGGGGTTCTGACTCGTGGCGCTGTATTGGTTAGAAGGATATCGGAAAATTACGAAGCTGCAGCAATTGCATTTATAAGTTGAATGAGTAATGGAAGAGCGGTTCGAACCGGTAGATGATACTGCTTCCAGAAGTCGCTCAAATGATTTCTGAACTTGTGAGCTGACTGTACTCCGACAACTTTCAACGGCAGTCTGTTTCATGTGTTCACTATGAAGTACGGGAAG
Source organism: Parhyale hawaiensis (assembly GCA_001587735.2). Taxonomy (NCBI): domain Eukaryota; kingdom Metazoa; phylum Arthropoda; class Malacostraca; order Amphipoda; family Hyalidae; genus Parhyale; species Parhyale hawaiensis. Next base: position 36,724,077 of record LQNS02278143.1, on the reverse strand, counting down.
AACTTCTAACCCCGAGGTGTACTTCGGCGTTGATATTTGAGTTTTGGCCCATTGTGGCGGAGATGATCATCATGGATGCTTCTGTTGAAGAGTTCCAGTGCCTAGACGTCGTGAAAGCTACAAAGGTTCACAAACGATTTAGTAAGTTGTCTCTTGAGTCGTCGTTGCTCGAGAAAGCTGGTAAATCAAAAGTCAACTTGACCGCATCCCCACTGGGATACCCACACGCAGTGGTTCGTGCCAACTGGCCCCAGAGAAGTGGACGGATTCAGTCGAAGACGGGTCGTCCAGAGCTATGGCGCCATCGACGGAAGGCTCTTATGCAACGACACTTGCCCCCTACCCTCCCCAGTTCCAAGGAACGGCAATCAACCACGGCAGCTGTGCGGACATCTAATGCTGAGTCAGTACGTCCAGTGCCGGAAGAGCTTACTTCCATGGGTTGGTATTCGAGCTTTCAAAATTCAGTGCCACGAGTTCAGCTCTGTAAGCTGCCGCTACCACGGGGCCCAGCTCCTGGAGGCAAGACTCGCATGGCTGGTTACGCAGATAGAATGGGAAGATAAACCTGACTCAAACTGGTTGTTCACATGTCAAAACATCGCATTAAGTAGTTAATGCAGTAGTTGAGGTGCACGTGCAGTCTTTCCTGTATTAGGTTTACTCAAAATTTTCTAGTTACCTCAAGTGCAGCTGAGTAAATTTCTGCTCGGGCTTATGGAAACCAGAAATTTTATTTCTGCATCGAAATGACCTCTTACAATCTAGGTCACCCGTGCTTCTGAAGTTTTGCTATAACATTAGATAGCTACCGGCTAATGTCGCCCAGCATGTCCATCTGCAGCTTCTAAAGTCCTGAGGAAGAAGAGTTACACATTTAGACCCGGAGAAGCCCGAATTAGGGATTTTATTATCCAAGCTTGTATGTATCAAGTGCCGTCAAGACTACTGAACACCTGCAACCTCATGGCACACTGCATGGGTGACCATGATAAATTTACTGGAAGAGCGTGAAACGATAAAACAAACTGGCCTTTAGATTCAAGGAAACAAATATAATTTTCGTATAACTTTATAATTTGGTTATTATAACTGGAGAGCTTTCAGGGTGTGGCTGAAATTGCTTGAAATCAGGCTGAAGACGAACACGTGAAAAATAGTGTAGAACTTGTGTAATATTGCAGTGCATGTAAAGCAATCCTGAGATTTGTCAGGCGGGTGTAACTCAATCACAACACTGCACCAATTAGCAAAGGTAAATAATCGGCTATCCAAGCTAAGTTGCGTCCCGTTTTTCCGCTTGGAAGAATTCAGAGATATTTCAACCAATGAATAAAGGTAAATCTTTTCTCCAGCACTTAGTCAGCCGAGTGCTAGTGGCCATGTAGATGCTAATACAACATGAATACGACATTCAAACCACCACACGAATTATGCTAATGCAACATAAATTATAATGTAGCATTTCTCTCCCGTGCACTCAGCATAGTTGTTAATTTTGTTGCCTCGCCTTCGCTGCTCCCCGCTACAGCAATATCTATAAAGAGCTGTGGTGAAGAAATTGAACAGCGAACTCCAAGTGAGGGCGAAATAGCGTTTCGTACAAAGAAATTATCATGTCTTTAAATTCATCCTAGAACTTGCAAGTAACAAATCCCAGTATTCACTGTAGTTTTCACTCTAGTCTGTAATGCTTATTTTCATGTTTTGTAGCTGAGTAATCAACTCAAGTTCCGTTCTGTTCATCTTCTGTCGGGTTTTGATGTAATTTGGTCCGCGTGTATCACCGAACATTTGTCGACGCGGAAGCTCCTGTGCTACGTCGTGGTGCATTCAATGAGGCGGTCGAGGTTTTACTGCGGTCGCTCTTTGTCGCTGCCTGAAAGGGCTCGGTGGTAGAGTTTTGTGTCATCTACAAATTTACGAACTTGACTAAGGATGTTAAATGAAAGGTGTTTGCTGTATGTAAGTAAGGAACAAGAACGAGGCAAAAGCGGCCCATGGGGCCTCTTATGAAACTGGAGCCCAAGCGTTCGTCACAGCTTTTAGTTAGACTCGCTATTAACGACCAGTGAGCTATGAGCGGATTCAGTGAGAAAATGACCCAAAATCGCCTCTTGAGAGGCTAAAGAAACGAGATCCACTGTCTATGCTTCCTCTCCTATGTCGGTAACACACGGAAAAAGTCCAGTTGATTGGGCTAACAGCTTCACCTATCTCGGAAGCCATGTTGTGTGTCGTAATTATATGGTGTTTTCTGAGCTGGTCAATAATGCGCTTTTCCAGGAGTCGATCAATAGTTTTGCTCACTACAGAGATGACACTGATTGGTCGATAGAAACACAACTTTTTTCATCCTCAATCTATGTATTGTAATTGCAATTATAACTTTTCAAGCCCGTGGCACTACTCCTGTGCTCAGAGACTAATTAAAGACGTTGAGAAGTGGCACTGCGATGACTGAATCAATTTTTTTTAGAATACGAAGCGCAAGGTCATCTGGGCCGGTGGACTTACATATTCAGATAGGGCAGTATATGAAAGACTTCATGCTCACCTGGTTTGGAATGAGGCTCAAGTTTGTAGTTTTATCTTTTAGGTTGATGGTAATGGTAATTTCACCTCCAAATCTTTTCACTGGGACTCTGCTTGTTCTATTGAGTCGCTTTCCGGTTGCACACTCCTCGTTTTCGTTGTATGCGAGGGTCACGGCCTTGAAAAAGCTTCCATAAAGTGGATTCGCTTATCGCGAATCTCTCTACATTATATCAACCTCACTGCATTCCATAACCCATTTGTCCCTTTAACAAAATAATCAACTGTAAATTATTAATAAATCTCCCATTGCCAGTAAAGTGTCTTGAGTTATCAATTCCAGCTTTCGTTCACAAATCAATGAAATTTTACATTAGCTTCGATTAGTAAAATACCTGAACGATATAGATTTAAAATGAAATTTGGAAAGAAAATAATTGAATTTGCGTGTAGAAGCAGTTCTTTTGCCTGCATAACTGTAGGTTGACCAACCTGTCTTAATATGTTACTATTTTTTTTACATTTTAGCATGTAACACACTCATAGTTGGGCACTATTTGTGATATATTTTCCCAAGTTAGAAGCTGTAACTTCATGGCTGTGGCGTGATTCTGGTATTAGTGTGAAATTGTAAGATATTTTCTGAATTTTCATTATTTGAGACAAATATAGTGTTATACATGTAAAAAATGCTGTTTTATACGTATATTACGTATCAAAAGCAAATCATTTGGGCACGTTATCAAACGAAACTCAACCAACGTTCGCATCGACGGCGTCAAAAATACAACCTGCACCATTCTGCCGTCGCTTGCTCTAGCTCTGTCAGTCGTCTGAGTAGCCGCGTCGTTTGGTGGTCGACGGGCTGTGACGGCAAGGAAAGTTGCCAGTGTGAATCAACCTTTAGACATGACTCACGCTAAAAGCCACTCGACACAGCTACTAGTCTGCATTTCCCAAATAGAATTACAGACGGGCGCGCTTGAGGCAAGGATTCCAACGGGTCGACTACTCGCCCATTTAACTTCAGTAAGCCCCCAATTATAGAACGGATTTCTTTCCAGAGCACCTCTGTACAGGTGAAGATTCAAGGTATAGTTTCTTTTAGTTGTTGTGTTAAGTATGTGTAATAACTTTACAATTTTCTGGCAAATATTCAATTCAATTAAAGGTAACTCTTCAGTAATCTCCCTAATAATTGCTGTTTGGAGTGTCCTTGAGAGTGAAGCATGCTTACCAAATGAGTAATATATTCCTGCTCTAAAGATTAAATTGAAGAGTGCTATAAGGTTACACCGTCAGAAACCATTCGAGCCTCATGTAGGTCAATCACCGCCAGGAAAACTTTACTCGGTAAAGTTAATTAGGCATTTTGCTATCTTTACTTCGTTTGATCGCCCTGCAGAGGGCGCTGTACACATGTTTCCTTGCAGGAGGGCAAAAAAAATTAAGAAAGATATTCAAGTTCCTGGAAAATTATTCTGGAAAACGTCTCTCAAGCTGTGTAAAAATATATAAATCCAAGAAATTAAGAATCTGAAAACCACTGAGATCCAAAAGAAAATCTTTTAGACTCCCCAGAAAATATTTAATTAAGGAGAACAAAGGAAGTTTAGCAGCACCTTTTTGCATATGGACCTGTATGCACAATCACATCTGGGCCCAACCTGATGCGTAAACAGCAGCTGGCTGTATTTTCATATTTACTTCTCAGTCTCTGCGTTGTTTACAGGACAAGACAGACTGCAGGGCAGGATGTAGAGTACGACGCGCCTGAACGGCTGAAAAACGTGGCTAGTCTATTAGGGTTTTCCGTCTTTTTTTGCTGAGAACGGGCTCAGGATCTCTGCCAGGTATTCAAGGTGAAAGATATGCTAGAAAAGAACGTCTTGGAAGAGAACGGCCATTCTCTAAAAGACGAGACGTTGCCTGCGAGAGAAATCTCTAGAGGAGAAAGCGATCTGGGAGAAGAGCTGTCGGTGGGAGAAGGCGGCGGGAGGAGTGAGTGACAGGCAGCCTAATGAGGAGAGGAAGTGAAGTGATGGATGGCGGGGGGCGGAGTTCCCCAGGTCGCAGCTGGCAGAAGAAGCGGCCTCGTAGATTGAAGCAGAAAAATCAACCTTGTTTTCCTTTCGTTATTGCGCGCCGAAAGCCCGTGACGTCAAAACGTAGGCAGTTTCTCATGTCTGGCACAGAACAAAACATGCAAGAGGACTGCCCCATTTTACCCTGTCTCGAATGCTGCAGTAGAATGCTGCAGTCCAAAAACTAGGTCATAAATTTCTTTTATAAGCAGTCATCGAATGCAACGAATTCGCCCAAAGTTATGTAAACTTAACTGACACTCATGTATTTCTCTGAAGATAGATAACAAAGGCTAGTATTCATATCTTGATATTGGATGAGTATAATGCATTTATACAGACTGCATGCTACAGGTGTGCTATGTGGTATAAAAACATAAATTGGGCGAAAACTGCTGATGCAAATGAGACTCACGTGACAAAATATTGCAACATTTCACTTGAATTCCAGAATGAAACGCCTTCAATTTCCGTATTAACAATTTTATGTTGCTTGTGCAAGCTCTGGCACTGAGGTGATGCTAATTTCACAGTGCTATGCCGTCCCTTCCATTGAGAACAGGATTGCAAGATCACAAATTCATGCATAATATTGTGAGAAAGACAATATCCATCACTTCCTATAGTATACTAATACATTCAAAGTATTGGTGACCCACAGATGTAATTATGTTAGAATACGAAATTTTGGATGCATTGTTAACTATCACGTTTGTCATTATGATCTACATGGTTACTAGAAAGTTGACTATTTTTCGTTGATTTCTTGACAAGCAAAAAGAGGGTAGCTGGATGCACTACCGAACCTTTCGACTCTTCAATTAAAACTCAAGTTTCCTATCCACAAAGCTACTTGGCACCTGCCCATGTACATTGTACAATGCTCTCACAGCGTCACACTAGCGTAAAGGTGCAGACTCAAGGCCACCTAGAAAACTGTTGTTGAGGTGGCGTTGGCAGACTGCACAACTTTTAGATGCCCTCGGAAGGGCGGTGGCATCTTCAGAAAGCTAATAAATAGCATATTTCATTGGAAGAGACGCCCACACAGACAACCATTTTAGATTAGATAGGCGGCAGTAGACGGAGCAACAGGACCATTGCCAGAGAGACACCGGGACTTACGCCCCGGCCCTCTATGAGCTATTGCCATTATGTTAATATGATATAGATGACAGAGGAAAAAGAAGAAAAAAAAGGAATATCTCAGCCACGAGTCGATCATGCATACACGCAAGTGCGATCTATAGCCGCTGATCTGCGGAGCTTAAGAGTTTGTGACTCCTGGAGGACGTGTGACTCCTGGAGGACGTGTGACTCGTGGAGGGCGTTGACTATCTTCGCACCGACAACGCGTTAGCGAACATCTAACGGACCATTCAACAAAGCATTAAATTTTTAGCAACTATGGTCTGTGCTGTATAGACAAAGAAAAACACGGACACACAACTGTTAAGTGCACCTCAAATCGACCGCTCGAGATCGCTGAGACGTCACCATTGTCTCTTGGCGTTGCCGGATGTATCTAAGCAGCACAGGTGTCATTGTTAGGGAAGTAAGATTTAATGTAACCGATTAATTGTGACGTCAGCGTTGTCGCAAATTTCTTTCCAAAAATAGTGAAGAAAATCCAATCTGTGTTCAATAATCTGTGGCGGGCTATTCCATGAAGCTGGGAACACAGTTTCTGACTGACAGGTACGCCAGCATGTTTGCATCAAGTGTTTTATATTACTGAAGCTGTCAGCTCAAAGCGTGACTGACAGTGAAGGCAGCGAGCCTGATCTCTGCCAGCAAAGAGCGACAACAATTCTATATGTAAAAAAAATTCGTTGTACAAATAACAAGATGGCTGAAGGTGATGTTTATCACTGTGTGGTGACAAATTTTCACCCAGCTTCTGTCTGGGCCAAAAGTACACGTGCGCCCTGTAATATTTGCCTAGTATTAAAGCTCCAATTCGTTTATTACAATTATTTTTGGACGCTGTTTCATGTCGTTCCAAATTTTTCCTTCTCCAGCGGTACAGCGAATGAATATAAACGTGAATCCAAGGAATTCGACTATAAAGAAAAACTCTACTGCACAGCGAATGGCAGCTTACGTTCACAGTGCACAGTCGCGGCAAAAGAAAAAAAAATAATAAAATACACCTCAGACGTAAATTGATATATGAAGGTTTGGATTCTATCCGCTGTTCCAACATAGTTTTCACTACGACTCACCCAACATATCGAATTAAACCACTTCAGTTGAATCCTGTGATTTCAGACTGTTTGAACCTATTCCACGTAGTTTGTTTTGTAGTTCGGCAAGTGATGCAAATAAAGACTGAACTTTCTAGTGAGTAAATTCCTCAAATATCTATTCCTTATATACAAGTACGGCGAATAAGGATTACGCAAAGTGAAATCCCATTCACAGTTTTTCTATGAAAACTAACTGAAGAGCATCTAAGACGGAAAATATTTATAACCGAAATAATAACACTCGCATTTATTCATGAAGGACAACAGAGCACATATTTTGCACTCACAATGATTGGTATTGCTTTCATTAATAAAGAAAAAAAAAATCTTGTGTATTTCATAACTCGTTTAAAAAATTTTTATTGCTGCAACATAGAGATGCCAACGGAATCTGATGTACAGTACAATTAAGGGCTCGCCGTAGGTGCAGGAAAAGTCTTTCTCATCGGAGACTTCCCGAAATTTTACATTATCTGAATACCGAAGAGATTAGGGTTCATTCAGACACACGCAGCCCGCTGGGGTACGGACTATCACATGCGCAGAGAAAATGTGGTAAAGCGAACAAACACACACGCGGTTCCCAATACAGCCATGAATTCGCTTACGTTGCAGAGAGCTCTAATTAGTGATAGGATGTGGTGAAACCGATAAAAGTATGACGAAAATACTCGTTGCCAAGCTATAGCGGTCATACAGTTTCATTTATGCATTTGCTTTGACTCACATTGTGGTTTTTAGCGGTGAACGGTCAACTTCTCTGCAAAGCCACCACGTACATAAGATATCGTCCAAATACAGTGCAATATCAGCTAACAAAAAATAAAAATTTAAGTTGCGAAAACATAATACTTCTCCGTGAAGGTAGTCGATCCATGCTCTATTAACCCTCGCTCGTAACAAACTTATTAAAATTTGCTGTAGAAGATACGTAAATTCTCTAGCTTACTGCAAAGTAATTGTTAGTGCTAGAAGCTCCCAATGACAGTATTTAGTGAAGAAATGTTACTCTTTCTATTGAGCGTATCAGTTTTTTGATTGACTCAATACTTTTTCCATAATTACAGAAGAAAATCCGTAGATTTCCAGCTAGACTTTTTCTTTGAGATGTCTGACCATTTTTTTTTTTTTTTTTTTTTATCACATTTATGCCTGTATTGTCAAAGTTTTCTTACAGAAAAAAACTCTTGAATCTAATGGGTCGAACGGTTTTCTATGCGAAGAATAGAAAAAAAATGTTATACTGAACAGGATAATCAAACAGAAATTTAAATAGAGAATACATCCTTTGCCTGGATGGTTTTTCAGCCGCTGTGTTTCTGCGTGGCGTACAGAAACTTCTCACAAGCTCTGCTTCCCCATACTTACCCCTACCCCCTTGCAACCCCTCCCTGATGATGGAGCTCGACGAGCTGATTCAATCGGTATATGACAAACCTACAGTTAAAAGGTTTTGAGGAGCGCCAGAACCCTGGATGAAATTTCATCCACCATCTCAACGAGGGTTAACCAAATCTACGGTATAATTTCTACATAACACTTACGCGGCACTAGCCAAACCTTTCTCTAAAGAGAGCCAAATCAATGCATTGTGGAGCTAAACAAAAGGGTTATGACAAGAGAAATGAAAGGTTTAATAACTGTATGCCCTCATGTCCATCAAGTTTATCTACTGCTTTTCCTTGGGAAACATCCTCGGATGTTTGTTGTCGCGGAAATCGCACGAATGCTCCTCAAACTCAGCAAATACATGAATTATTTTAGCTAGTAAAGAATATCTAGCAGCAACAAAAGCAAATAGCAGGAAAAATTGAATTTGCAGCTCAACACAAAACACTTACCATCAGCAACAACACACAGTAGCTACTACGAGAAATGGCAGCCTGCGCACAAGCCAGTAGGCACCAAAGTGACTCTAATACAGCTACCACTTGCTCTTGAAAGTAATAGGTATTTTGTAGAATTAATGACCGAAGCGTTTCCTCACGAACAGCTTCTATTATTGTCCATGCTAATGTTTGTGCTCCAATAATTAAGAATTATCGCTTACTGATAATTCCATCCATCGTGTGCTTTTTGCTCACAAGCGGTAAATTTACAGTTCAAGTTAAGTTACGAAACCTAAAAATTATAATTGCAGCATTTACTGCTTTGTGGATACGTCGAACTCGAAAAAAAAGTAATGCTGAAACTGCGATGACGAAGCGCAGAAAGTCTTCCTGCTTCATTATTCTGTTCCAAAAATCTCTCAAAGAGCTGCTTTGCCTGTTCGCGAGGCTTCGTAATGGTCTCGGATTTCTCTAATTACCCAGCCCGTCAATCCTCTTACTCGAACAAATCGCCAAAGTAAAATTAATTACAACCACAGAAAGCAAGCTGTTCTGATCGTAAAATTGAAGTCGTGGTCTGCTTCTGCAGTAAATGATATTTGTGTCATCCGATCAATGGTCAGCATAGAGCAGAAGCCCGCACTACAAGCGGGCTGCTCTTGTTCTAAAATAGCTAGCACGTCACAACTCATGCTTGCAAAAGAAAGAAACGTAAATGACAAGATTCTTACTACCAAAACTTGGAATAAATAGACGGACGTAATTAAATAACTGAAATTTCAATTAATGCGTAATGGCATCTTATTGCGTAAAGAAAAATACACTAGTCTCTAGCAGCAAAAATCACTTTTTTTACGTAAAAACATTTCAACTTACGCAGTGTCCCTATCATACCAGGCATTCCACTTAAAACTGCAACACAAACATACCAATTACATTCTAGTGTATAAATGGAGTCTCTGTAGCAATTTACTTTGTCAGTTCATGTCACGTTTAAAACTTTTCCTCTAGAGCCCTAGCTGCCACAACTGTGACGGTGAATGATCGGGACCCTCTAGGCCGCCAGAACGTACTGGCTCCTACATCGAGAGCTGGGATTCGGTAGATTTTTCTACCGACGGTATCGGTATTCAGTAGGTAAAAACGGGATACTCGGTTGGGTATTTCGGAAGATTTCCAAAAAATCTACCGAAGGATTCCCTATGTTGGTTCAATAAATTAAAAAAAACATTTTATATATATATAAAAAAAACACCTTTAGAAGCCTTTTAATACATTTTAGAGCCCATAGAACACCTATTTCACGCCTTTAACTACATCACCCACTGGCAATTTACGGTCTTCTAGGCTCGGAAGCCCGTGACAGTTGGGTGAGCGAAACATTACTACACACTTGGCGCATTTCTCAGAGAGCGACATCTCTTCCTTTCAATGCTGTGCAATACAGCGTAAAAAGCTCAACTGAACGAAAATTAATAGGATATATCTAATGTATTTCAGGAAGAACGATGGGTCATAGAGGGCTAGACCATTCGTTTGTCGGCTCGGAAATACAAATCTACCGAAGAAAGTCATTCGGTAGATTCACTTGGCATCGGTAGAGGATTTGGTTGGGCGGTAGATGAATCTACCGCCAGTATTACCGAAATACCGAATTCATTTATTAGTCCCAGCTCTGCCTACATCACTATGAATTAGACAGAAATGAAGGTACTTGATGACTGTTTGATCCAGAACTTTCGATATTTTCTGGAAATTCGTCGGGTCTTTCACTTCAACAGTTTACAAGACGAAATAGAACATATGAGAACTTACATACCCAGCGATAGCAAAACTGAATTTTTTAAGTTTGTTACTCTGTCAGACATCTGAATGACTCTCAATATTTTCACCAGCCCTTTATACGGTGTTTCAATGTGACATCCTTATTAATAAAATTATCTAAAACGAGGGGAATCCGCTGAAAAATGTGCCGAAAGAAAGAAAAAGTGCATAATGGCAGCTTGATTGTAACTACTGACATACAATTAATGCTTTTGCGCATAACGATACATGACACGATTTATTTCATCTCAAGACAGCCAAATGAAGAGGTGCTTAAAACTTCGTGGCTTGAAGTGAATCGGATACACGAAGATCAGCCGAGCACTGGAGCTACGAGAAGGTAGAGATAGTGTACAGGAGCCAAAAACCGCCGTGCACTTCGTAGATTGTATTTTTACAGTTAGTGACATTTCAGCTTACTTCTGCTTATTTCCAGGGACATTTAAGGATTCGAATATATTAAAGACGAAAGTTCAAGCGCTTGTGACAGGAAACAGTGTCGAGAAAACAACTGTACAAGTCAACTGTGTTTGCAGTATATAAGAAATATAGCGTAAAGCGACTGCTGGCTCATCTGCGGTACACTGACCACCATATGTTGTCTCTAAAATTTCCAAAAAATTGCTGTTCTTATTTCTCTTGAGAAGCAGCCCCTTTACAATGTTAGATGACAGTCATCTCTTATATAACAAAGCGCGTACTAGGGCTTTTACCAGCGAACGCACCCTTCCAAAGCAAAAGTGCTGCCTACTGTACCCTTAGAACCACAGTTTTCCCGGCACTTCCTTATAAGTTCAACGAGCTCAACTAAATAGACATAAAGTTTCAGGCCGGTCGGCAGGGACCTAAGCATCCCTAAAGATTATTCTGATGCCAGCATTTAGAGAAAACAAAAGTAAGAGCGACTCACTGATCTTGCCGAGCCGCTGCTTCCAGTCGCTGGGGATGGTCACACCATCAATTGTGGGTCCCAAGGCGCTCAGGAACTGTGGGGTCTCCAGTTGGACCTGCACGCAACACACACTCACTGTTTTTAAAAGGAAAACAAATTGTTGTATTTAGCTGATTAACAGTCGTAGACCCTCTAACCTTTTTAAATTAAAAAAATTATTGCATATACTATTCTGTCTTACAATTTTTGAAGGCATTGCCGCAGCGTGACGACAATTGTTACGTGTAACCTGGAAGCAGAGAGTGCAGCTGGAGAGCTCACGTGGATGAAAATAAAACTTTGCTGTGACTGCATGACGTTCCATCTGCCAGTCCGAGTAATTGAGGATAGGACCTCAAGCCTTCGTTAGTTGGGCTTTTCAGCTCATAATCCTAACCGAAAATATAAGCATTGTTATTTTGTTGACGCAAATGAAAGAATAAGCACAGTTATTGCTCAAACTTCCATGGTTCAACGACCAACTAGTTTATTGTGTTTTGCTGTGGGTGCAGCTCAAGTAGCTGGGCAGTCACGATAATAGGTAAGTTAACTTTGACTGCACCCTCCACTGGAAAACCCGCACTCACTGGTTCGTGCGGCAGATATAGGCTCGCTAGCCACAGAGGAAGGAGTAAGTACTGCTGCAACGATGACGGGTCACTAAAAGCTATGGCGCATTCAGCGGACGGTTCAACGACCCGCCACCCTCTATGCCGTACCCTCAGGTAAGTTACCCCCCCCCCCCTCACCACGATAGCTATGCGCACAAAATAAATTTGCTGATTCAGCGCGCCGAGCGCCATGACAAAAATTGCTTACCTGGCCTGGAGACCGTTCATGGGACCCTGAGCACAACTGTGCAGCATGATAGGTCCGCTGCTACCGTGGGAGATTGAATGGCTTAAGATAGAAAAACCGTTGATATGATATTATAATAATGTGTTGTGAAGAGCAATATGTATTGAATGTGTATGAAGTGAAAATGAGGCTTTACTTCAAAGAAGAAATCAGAATGTGCATTTAATGATGTGGAAGCCTGCACAAGCCTCCACTGCAATTTTCTATAAATATCATGTATATTATTCAATTGGTATTTGTTCTTTTCATTTGTTCATGTATTTGAGGTTTGACGCTTGCAATCTCATAACTATTTGGTGATATACAAAATGCTCATAGGCTCTGCGTAAAGTAAATTCCGTTAGTTGTTATCAAGATTTTATGCTTGTTTGCTGCCTGTTAGACTATTCCTCGCCGGACTGGGCTTCGGCTGCTGACAGTCACTTGCGTCTGCTAGACCGACTTGTCAGGTCAGCCAGCAGGCTGTACGCTTAGAGTGATCTGGCGAATCTGTCTCCTCGAGAGGGGCGGCTGGACTCCGTAGTTGTAATTGTTCGTTGTCCTCGTCAGGGTCCTCCTGTACCAACTTGGGGAGGAGGTTCATGAGGAGGACTGGTTAGAGGAGGGAGATAGTCGAAGAGAGGAAGAGAAGTGAGGAAACGGGCGACCCCAAACGGGTACAGCCAGAGACTGCTCACATAAAGATCAGTGGTGACTAGAACACGAGAAAAGGTGACGAACAGACTGTTCGACAAGTGCGCAGAGTTGACAGGAGGGATCGTCGATCCGTCCCACCCGGAACTTATAATCCGCTAAGGCCGAACAGTGGTCAGCCGTAGCCTGGAGAGGGTAGATCGGAAAGATCTAGGGTGTAGAGGCTCCTCAGCACAGAGAGGAGGGCATTGGTAGCACAAAACCCTGATTGGGGACATGCAGCTGCTGGAGTTGCAACCGCAGATGTGTATAATGAGCTGAGAGCAGTGCGCTGTTGCTCGGGAGGGAGAATCCCATCTGTAACAAGGGGAATAATGTCTTCTTCAAACTTTGATTGAAGGGTGTGTCGAATACGGCGAGGGCCGAAGGGGGCAGTGATAGTACCGCGTGCAGGATGCTGTAGCCGCGAAGAACTGATGAGATACTGTTTTGACAGCAGCCCCAGACTGTCGCTAACTGGTTGGGTTGAGATTTCATGGTGGAGATGATGCACCGAAGCCATCCGGTGGGATCCAGTGACTATGCGCAAGGCTGCATTCTGAACCGCTTGCAGCTTACTCACGGCCGTTCTAGAGACGTTAGGAAACCAAACCAGGGCAGCGTAAAGCATGGCACTTCTGATTAGGGCCCGATAGGTCAGTAATAGTCTCTTTCTGTTGCCCCCATCTTGCACATGCGAGGAGCACCTGTCGCGAACATAATTCGCGTGAGAAGCAAAAGTAAGGTGCGGGTCAATCACCATGCCCAATATTTTAAGGTTACGCTCCAGGGTAAGGTCCGACGCACCCATCTTGATTGCTGGGTCCGTCTTGGATTCATGGAAGTTTGACGTAAACAGTGTGGAATGGGTCTTGAAGTGAGAGACGTTCAAGGCTCTCTTTCCGGCCCAAGACTCCATTGTCGAAGCATGGTGAAACAGGCTGGTCGCTGCTATTAGAACGCTAGTATCCGAGGATAGGACGGTAAAGTCGTCAGCGTACGACGAGTTGACGTCACAAACTCAATTCGACTTCTTGCTAACCCACAGGCTGGAGGCGCGGCGCCCGCGTAAGTATGCAGAGATCCACCTCATGAGGTTATTAAGAAGAATTGAGCGCGTGATCTTGCAACGCAAGTGGTGGTGGGAAACCGTATCAAAGGCCTTAGAGGAATCCACAGTTAAAGCAGTCGACCAAGTAGGGGCTTAAACCCTTTAACAATGTGCTGAACTAAGGGAAGAAGGGCTGAGGTTGACAACCGCATAGAGCGGAACCCATGTTGGGAGTTTGACACCTCCAGGAACTCGCAAGAAGCGGAAGGAGTAAGCGCTCCAGGATCTTCACCACCGGACACAGCAGGGATATCGCGGTAGGACCTACCGTCGGAGAGGGGTTTCAAAGGTTCAGGGATGGAGATAATGCTGGCTGTCTACTAGACACTCGGCAGGTTAGCATGCACCAGAAAGAGATAGAAATGAGTGGTTAAGAACAGGAGACCGTGGGGGCCAAGATGCTTGATGCGTAGGGGAGTATGTTCATCGGGGCCCACGGCTGACGCGTTACTTGAGGCTGAAATGGAGGCTGCTACTTGCGGAGGTATAAAAATCTCCTGGTTGTGATCCAGAGGCAGCCTACGAAAACTTCTCTTACGAGCATGAATTCTCTTTTTAAGAGACCGATCCAGATGCGGACGAGTGCCCATGAATTGTTTGTAGAAACCGGTGGCTACTTCACGGGCGGAAGACACCTGGGTGCCATCGACAGTAATGGGCTGGTTAAGGGCGGCGGATATACTTTTTCCCGACAAACTACGAAGAAGAATCCGTAGTCGGGAGGGGTGAAATCTGTGGTCACACCGTTCGACGGTGTCAATCCATGCCTTCCTGGCACAGGTCGTCAGAATATTCGTGGTGCGGGCTTCGAGATCGGGAAGGTTAGGGTGATTGGGGTTTCTGGTCCGAAGCATATCACTCACCTGGATCAGTTCCTTGGCCTCATCCGAGAGGGCTGGACGGGAGCCCGCTGGGATACAGCGATTCGAAGCCAAGAGTAGAGTATTACTGAAGGATTTCTCAGCCTTAGCGCAGGAGGTGGGGAGAGGCAGCTCCCGTAAGGTTTGTTCGCTGAGCTCAGTAAACCTCTCCCAGTTGGCTTTGCTATAATTAATGAACGTTTTCTGGGGTATAGGGGAAGGGGACTGAAAGGTGGTCGAGAGAGATAGTAATAGGTAAGTGGTCTGAGTTTAGCATGGTGTGAGTTGACTAAGGGGGCAGCCGAGGTGAGCCGAGGTGAGCCGAGGTAAAAGATAAGTCGGGAGAGAAAGGACGGCCCACTGTGGGCAGCCGCGTAGAAGTATCTTCATTTATATGGCACAAGGTAGAATAGAAGAGTGCCTCAAAGAAGTTCACTCCCCTCGCCGTCGCTCCGCCACACTCCAAAGCGCTGTACCAGCCGGGGTAATTAATAGGCGTTCATGTAGCCCAGGATGATGATATCATCCTCAATGACAAAAATAGAGGAAAAGTCAGTCCTATAGTTTGAGGGTATGATGTAGTGGGAGAGATGTAGATGTTCCACAGTGACATCACCGGGGAACAAACGAGTGGTGTCGATATCCTCGTACGAGACAGAGTGGAGGACCAGTAGTGCCAGACTTCCCCTGCGTCCACCGTGAGGGCGATCCGCCCTAACTAGATTGTAATTATGGAAGTAGGGCGTGGCGACTTCGCGAGAAAGCTTCGTCTCCTGAATGGCCGCGACCAGGATCATTCCCTTGGCCATGAAGTCCTCCAGGTGACTTCTAGCATGGCGTAGGCCATTTCAGTTGAAATGGAGGAAGCGAACTGTACCATCCGCGCCCCGGCTAGAAGCGGCGGAGGGGGCTGTCTCGTCGGGCACAGTGACAGTCGGACCCAACGAGCAAGCAGGGCATATCCAGTTTGGCGAGTAGGAGGAGGGCCTGGCAAGGCCCGAACAGCGCCTATGAACCCAGTGCCTGCAGTTTGCACAGTGGAAGGCCCACCGGCGATTGGGGATCACGGATGACCATACGGCGCAGAGGTCAGGACCCGGATTGGGGTGCACGTCGCCACAAAGAAGGAGCAAAGAGACAAGCAGGGGGAGGAGGTGCTTACCAATTCAAGAGGGGCAGCTCCAGGCCAGCAAGCTGAACCCCGAAGAGAAAAAAGAGCATTAGAGCAAGGCGGGTAAGAAGGGGTAAGGAAGCAAGGGGAACCCCTCGATAGAGGGGAGGGGGGAGTATGCCCTGTTTGGCCCAGCCGGACGAAGGCCGCCAGCGTTAACACCGCAGCGATAACCTCCGCAGAGATGACTCCGCAGCCCGGATGGGGTCCGTTCCACCACATAGATGCACAGCACTTTGGAGCGGGCTGGACTCTGTATGTTTTGTAAGGTGTACATACAACAATGAGAGACATTGATTGTATACAGTTGTCCCTGATCTCACGGTCTTTGGGATGTGCATTCTTTTGCTTTAGAGACTGTTTGGTGCAGAGCCCGTCAGTTCAGTCGGTGTTTCTTGCCCTGGTTCGTTTCGGTTTGGTATTCATTGCCGGTATCTGCTTTCGATCGTGTAGGCTTGCAAGTGTTTCATTCACCTGGTAATGGCTTTCTGTTGGACATTTAGGGTTTCGGGCTTCCCGGTGTTTCATAATGCTACATTTGGGTGGTGCTACCTGTCCGTGGTGGCCCGAGCGTGAAATTTTAATAATAAAAGGCTGCCTAGCTCTACTTTTGGTCGACGTGACGTCTATGATGACGTCATTTTTCGAGGCTGACTTTACTAGAGTCCTCCCGTCACACTCTTTCCTTCCTGCTTGTATCAGCCTCTCCACTGCATGCAAGCCGTTCCTTAAGGAAGTCTCCAGGAAGTTAGATTACATGACACGCCACAATAAAAATTCTTTCCTGATGTTATGCTTCTAAATTAAATCATGATAACGACGCAAGAGAACAGCTGAATTAACAGTTCTAGCTTAACTTAAAGAGTAAAACTCTGTTCGTTTGACTAACATAAGGCGAGGAAATAACTTAGCTTTGTTTTGAATGGAAAAACTATGTGACAAACTGAACTTTACGTTAAGAGAATCAGAACAGTGATGTTGATGCTTACGCCGCCGTCTTATGTCAAGAAATATTATTTTGAGAAGTGGTATAGCTTTTTTAACTGCGCAGTAAGAATGCTCCTAATAGACACAACACTTCGTTTGGCATATTAATTAATAATTGAAAATCATATAATATTTGCAGTCAGAAAATTTGTATAGTTTTAAGCACTGGACTGGCTTAACTTTAATTATCAACGTGGTTATATTAACTAAATACAAAAATAATATGAAACAGGAAAAAAATATTAAGTCTGACTTTCATTTGTTTATTGTTTCTATTTTTGCAGCGGAACGAAAGCTCCTTGTATTACAGTGCAGAAATGAAAACAAATGGAGAAGAGAATGTCATGGCATTCGTGAAAACTGCTGCGGCTTTTCAGGAAAGCGTTTGTGAAGCTGAATCCAATGAAAATATGAAAACTTATATTCTTGCATCCACAGATTATTGACAAACAAAGACGACCTCACCAATACGCAAAGCACCAAAATACAACTGGAGTTGTCTTAAAACGTGTACAGTCAACATTTATTCACAATTCCTTAAAAATCAGTTCTCAATAATTCATGACGACATTATTCTCTAATTTTGAATTGTTACAGGAGGTTCACACGACCGTGTGACGGCGTTCTCTCAACTTAGTATGTGAAAGTTTGACTGTGTCCAGAAAAACCCTCCTGGTGGCCACCAACAGATTTACAAAAAGTTAGCCGTCACGTTGCTGGCTTAGCAGGTTTCACAAAAAGCTGTGAACAGCCCTGCAAATCTGGAGTAAGTTAATCTCTATGATCTGCACAATGTTTCTACTGTCTAAATGGACACAGCAACGTGTTTGGACGCTGGGTTGGGTGAGCACATTCTTTGGTTGACTGTGTAAGCTTAGGGAACTATAATGAACAGAAACAAATTATATGTCATAATTACACCTGATTCTGTAAGTGAAGAAAACTCATTAACAGCACCAGCCACAGGTAAATGAGAACAGAGAGCTGATCTCTAATGAGGAAGGTCCTTCTTGTAAACCAGCAGCATTTGGTACGCGACCTAGGTCAATTGGAAGCTTTTGGCGTATTGAACCCACATGTCTGTTGCAGGAACGAATATTATTTTTCGGAGAGGTAATAATTTGCTTCGGGAAATTTACTTTTGTGATATTATTTTAATTGTGGCTCCTCACCCAGAAAATAGTAACATTATGCTGCCACTAACACAAACAGAGACAGCAAGCTTATATGAAAATAGCAAAAGGCACTACATGAAATAGTATAACGTAAAATAATGAATATTACACAACTCTTTGGTAATATGTAGAAAATGCCGCACCTAGCAAAGCGGTATGTGGACAAGGCATATTTATTAAATATTCTACTGCAGTGGAAAAATAATATACACTATAAATCAAGACAGTCTACTAGCTCACTGCAGTCTGTCCTCACTTCTGATGAATAGAGTCAGGCATCCCTCTCACGCCAAGTAGCAGATCAATGCTCCGATTTTCATTCATTTGTGCGCTGCGGTAGCGAGACTCTTGCCCTGGATTTAGGGGTTTGGCTGCTTACGTTCGAAAGGGTGTTGTTGTGTCCAGGCAGTGTGAATATAAGTGTCCATGCTGCGAGATGATGGTGCTTAGAGTCTGAGGCTCTTTCATGAACTTTTATTTGTTCTCGGTGTATCGCAGCCCGTCTGCTGATGATAGGGTCTTTGATTGTCTCCTGGATGCAATGGCTAGAATTCAGTCGTCGGATAGGCGTTCTGCTTTTGCCTTTATGGGTGACTTTAATTGTCACCATGTGGAATGGTT
>LQNS02278143.1:36678818-36703545 GCA_001587735.2 Parhyale hawaiensis | reverse complement strand
CGACCATGCTCGTGTCCAGGTCGCGTACAGTGGGACCTCCTTTTCCTGCACTCATGCTGGATGGTGTATCACTTCCTGTGGTTGATGACTTGGTAATCTCGGGTGTCAATTTTGATCCAAAGTTGACGCTTGAGCCTAACGCTTGTTTGGTTGCCTCACGTGCATCGCAGAAAATTGGTATTTTGAGGCGTGCTTGGAGGGTGTTTGGCTCGGTTGAATTGACACGTCGCTGTTTTAATTGCTTTGTCCTCCCTCTTCTGGAGTACTGCTCTGTAGTGTGGGGTTCTGCTGCCGATTGCCATCTGTGTTTGCTTGACAAAGTGGTGCGCCGATGTGCGTTCATGCTGGGTGGTGTTGTGCCTTGTGATCTGGCGCATCGCCGCAGAGTTGGTGGGGTCTGTTTTTTTGTATAAAATTTATAACTACCCTAGTCATCCACTGTCTGAGTTTCTTCCGGATCCATTTATTCGGGTGAGGTATACTCGGCGTACTGATGCTCTTCAAGAGTTTGCCTTGAAACCGCTACGATGCCGTACGGGCCAGTATTCCCGTTCATTTTTTCCATCGTGTGTGGATGTTTGGAATGGTCTTGATGGCTCTATCTTTGCTGATACTGGTATTGGCAGCTTTAAACGATTTGTACACAGAGCTATTCTGTGACCACGGATCTTCTTTTTTTTTAATCTTTAATGACCAGCTGGGCTGGTTGCGTGGGGGTTTGTTAGCCTCATGGAGTTTCTCCGTTCCTACGTCGCCGGTCTGGTGTCATTTAATAATAATAATAATAATAATAACTGCAATCGTCGTTTGCGGCAATTCTGCTCCTGTCTCTCGTATCACATAAACTCGCTGCTCAACAGCGTCTCCTCAATGAAAGCATCTGCTCAACATTGCATTTTACAGGCTCTCGCGTCCAGTATGTGTTGGACTGAATCCATATCATATCACTATCAAGGTTCCCTCAGGTCGCTCTGAAGACTAGCTTCCTTCTGAACTATATTTTGCAATTTATCAGTGAACGCCTGTCCACAGGAATAGTCTTGTCAACAGCTCCGTCGTCGTAATGCTCAACTGCTACAACTCAGTAGCCATTTCATTCCTCAGTTTATGTTATTTTGAGAACAAGATACAAAGGAGAGCATTTGGCATACGTCTGCTGCGTGACTGACTGCTCGACAGACACCCCATCTTAACCCTTTAATGCGTGATTTACTGCTAACACTATGGCAGGAATGACACCATATGGCACGTGCTGTATAGGGCACGCTATGCATTTAAGGGTTAAGTATCTGTACAAAAGTACGTTAAATACAGCACATTAAGTATCTGTCCTCCAACAGTCTTATTACCTCACATCCTGCATCAGCTGAACAGCACCGTTATTACGTACATCAGAATGCACCGAAAAACACATCCGCTTAAGAACGCACACCACTTAAAACTGGCCCTTTGAGGAGACTCAAACCTAGACGCAGTTACTGCGCTTAAGGCTTACAAACGATTGCTTTGTACAGCATACATCATATAGATACATGATTTAGCTCCTTGCAACATTTAAAACATTTAACTGTTCAAATGTGTAAGACCTAGAGGCGGACGTCGTTATGAGATGACCGTAAAATGAATTAATTCAAAGACACTAAATTTTTAATTTATTTTATGGTAATGTTCGGAAGGATGAATTTATCTACACTCCTGGTAATAAGCTTGTGCCCACTTGCAAACTAAACAAGATGCTAATTTACATGGATAGGGTTCAAAACTTTTCTAACTAAAACTCACTAATTGGCAGAGATAATGATTTTGGTAAAAGACAGGATTTGGAGAAAGATTTTAAAAGACCGGAAGAGCAGCACGATATAATTACGGTAACAAGAAACACCGCGAAAAATTTGAATATGCATATCATCAGAAGTATCAAGGGCTGCAAAATAGACCTCAATTCAAATGAATCTCAATCTTATAGAGATAAAGGATATAAATGATGTTGACGGAATTAATCTTGACGACTTCGATATGAATGCTAAAATTTTGCACTATCTGCATTGCTGCATGATAAGCTATAGTTAAAATAGTCATTTTCACCAGCTGAGCTTGAAAGTTTGTTGGTGTCTTTTGCTAGTTGTGTATATCAGTGTATAAGACCCTATAGGAAATTACTAAAAAATGGAAACGTATATACATAAATTATTATAGCAGCACACACACACACGTGGTGCGTTTTACGAAAGAATCTATATACTTATGAGACTCTGATAATCTTGCTTGTTGTGTGTTTGCTTGTATGTCAGCTTGCACTCAATCTTCTCTATTATACAAAGTGTACGGAATAAACTTAAAGGAGGGGAGAAATATCAATATAATAATGCCTTAATTTGTTCTTTCAATTCATAATTAAAATAGCTGTGTGACCACTTCATCCTGGATGCTGCGTGGCTGTTTTTTATTTCAGAAAAACGTTCGTCTCTCTGTAACTTGGAATAAAAAAAAGAAAAATTAATTTTAGGATAGGTTTTAATGACCCCCTGGGCCAAACGCACCCCTTGCAGTCTAGTCATATTATGATTTTTCTGGTTGCATCTTATGTTTCTTAAAAGCCTTCTGGGTTTAGAGCTTTCTAGTCATTGAGCATCGACGAAGTTTCTTGCTGCTTGAGCTTCGTAGATCTCAGCTAACAAGTTGACGTTGATTCTACGTAGACATCAGGTGATATGTACACATATCAACATACTATTCATGTTGATATGTGGACTCCAGATAACGTTGTTGGCACGTTGTGACCAGCACGTTGTGAGACAACGAGCTGACAACGTTGTGACCACCTCCATAGCTACATGATAAGGTCAATAATTTAATTCAGCTCTAGATAACGTTGTTAACACACTATATCACAACGTGCTCCTTAGCACACCGCATCATAACGAGCTAGGGACGTGCCCAGCACGTTGTATCACAACGTACTAAGGGACCGTCCAGCACAAAATTCTAAGGACGTCCCCAGTACGTTGTTAGCACGTTGTGATACCACGTGTTAACAACGATATCTGGAGTCCACAAATTAACGTGCATAGCACGTCGAACCATAGCTTACAACGTTGATTCTACGTCGTGCATCAGCAGGGATGAATCGTATCTTGTATTGGAACTTATAATGAAAATCACACAATGACAACTGTGACGTCATCTTTAAAACAATTTTTTGTTTTGTTTTGCAAAAATTCTGTTTATGCCTTCTTTATTCTGTGGGTATAGTTGCTGTTTAACTTGAAACATATTTTCGCTTTTCGAAATTTTTACTCCTGCTAATTTTCATGCCCCATATGTATGATACAGGTGTGAGATATTATTGAAAAACAATGACTTGTTTTGTTCCTGCTGCTTGTACTTTTCCAGTCATCGCATGAGGTCATCAATGTTTCGCAGGGCTGGAGCTCTCTTTGAATAGCTGGTAGCTTGCCTATGAACTTATGATATATACAAAATAGTGATGACTTTTGTCTCAAGTTCTCTGGAAATACAAAAGAGAAATAATTCATGTCTATGTTTATCCGCTTTTGAAAACTTGGAAATCAGAGCGTTATTTCTGACTAGAGTTGCAGTCATAGAGCGCAAATCCCCCCCCCCCCTCGCTCAGAATAGTAGTGCTAACAGAAAGGAAGACTGAGAGACAAAAGATCATCACCAGAATTTATTCAGCTGTTTGTGACATTCGTGACAGTTCCTATTAATATCATGAAAATTCGTCCACAAAATTTGAGTCATTTAGCAAACAGACGAGCAGACAGGCGGACAAACAGGCTAATTTGCAGACGGATCATCACAAAAAATTAATAATATTTTTTGGGGATTTTTAGTAGTTTCTGTAAATTACATGAATATCTTTCCCCGACTCTTTGAGTTGTGCTGCTAAAAGACAAACTCCGTTAGAAAAACATTCTCTCATTGGGTACAAATTTACAAACTTACGCCGTTAGAGACAGAACTATTCAATGCATTTAAATCAGTCTGATGGCAGCTATTTTTCACTTTATGTGTTTATTTCACAGTGGTCCTTCAATGTAGATCCTCAGGAAGGATTACGGCTGAATTAATGCCACACATTTTCCTTTGGATTTGAATTGATTACAATATCAATGTCAAAGGACTACAAATGATGATTGTTCTTGCTGTACTAATTCCTTTTCATTCGTCATCAATGGTGGAGCAAACATTATTTATTTATTTTTCCAAATTAAACAGTAGCAATTCTCCGTCAAAGACTTAGAGACCTTCAACAAATGTTGCTTTTATGTTTATAGCTCTTATTGCAACATCAGCCGTGAAATAGGCTCTTATATCGGTCGTTAATCGCAAAAAACAGTTCACACCGATTATAACGAACAAATTTGCAAGTTTCAAAGCTGCCATCTTTAACTGATTCCACTGCATCTGTTCAACAGCACCCTCATCACCTTCCCTAAAGTATCTGCCCAACAGCACCCTCATTACCTACCCTAAAGTATCTGCCCAGCAGCACCCTCATTACCTTCCCTAAAGTATCTGCCCAACAGCACCCTCATCACCTTCCCTAAAGTACCTGCCCAACAGCACCCTCATCACCTTCCCTAAAGTATCTGCTGAACAGCACCCTCATCACCTTCCCTAAAGTACCTTTCCAACAGCACCCTCATCACCTTCCCTAAAGTACCTGCCCAACAGCACCCTCATCATGACCTCACCTTCAGTATCTGTTCAACAGTCCTGTTCCTGAGGCACTGGTACAGCAGGTCGTGTCGGAAGGACCGCTCTGTCAGGCCGCAGTTGAGCTGCCGGCCGACCTCCACAGCGAAGTGCCGGTGGCTCTGCACCACCGCCCAGGGACTCAGTGCGGTGCCAGACATGAGGATGGCGCGGTGGAAGAGTTTTGCTGTCGGGGGAAAATCAATGCAAGTAAACTATACTGTATATCCGAGTGGGACAATAGGGTTAACGCATAAGATGTACTCCAAGTGGAACTGTGAAGACGTTATTCATGGTACAATATTTACTCATGCAGTTCTGTGAAATCAATGTACAATATGCATCTGTACCAAAGGTGATGAGACTTACAAGGTTAAACGCCTGCGGAGCTCCCAAGCTGCAGTGCACCATGGGAAATGAGCTTGTGACGTCATAAAATCGTAGTACGTTTATAAGTAGCTATTTGATATTGATTCTTTATCATTTCATTTGAGCCTCAAGAGTATCCTACACGTCTTACAATCTTTATGCAGTAGTTGTACAAAAAAATATATCTAAGCATCTACAAACTTTTTTAGCTCTCTGAAGAATAAAATTATGAAGCACGTTGGTCAAAAGGCTTGTAAAAGAGCAGATGAATTCAACCCGACAAATGCCCGCATGAGTGAGCAGCACTTTTAGAACTAAGTTTATCGTCTTTGAAATACAATAAATCAAGTGAGTATTTTCGAGAGTTCCAGAGAACAGATCGATACGCACAAGTTGAGAGTAGACTATTTACATTCAGTGCAAACCCCTGTTCAAGTAACGGCAGGAGAGACACTGCTGCTGGAAACATGTCAGTCACCCTTTTTATGCATACCTGAAAAGCCTGCAACTTGAGGACGGCACAGATGAAATCGTATGGTTGAAAACCTTCATGTTTTCGATTTATTCTTGTTTTCCGTCAATGACCTGGTATCCTCTATAATTTCAAACCGCTGCAAAAAAAAAAAAAATAAAAAAAATAGTGCAGATAGGTATGACTAAACGCCGCGATAGAAGAATTTTTTACCAAGATTTGCATAGAAAATATTAAAGCATCAAAGAAACCAATTACTCTCTTTCCGGCGAAGTAATATTAAAGGAAAAGTCAATATATAATACGCAGAAGCCTTACAATTGCTCGGTAAGATTAAAAAAAAAAAGCATTAGCTACTATGCGCTGCGCGAATAACAGTAGTACGTATATCCCTAGTGTCGCGTCCGATTCACATTAGCTAACTTAAAAAAAAAAAAAACCTAAGCGTATTCCCCACACCCAAATTGTCTTACGTAACGATGTTGTTGAAACTGGCGAATGTTAAACCCACAATTTTTCCAATGATGCTATATTTTTTACGATTAGGGGAGAAGGATCTGTTAACACAAAACCCTGGTTGACGACGCGTACGCGACGACACAGCTTTGGTCCAAAATAATAATAATAAAATTTTATTCTTCGAAGAGCTCAAAAAAGTTCCTAGATGATTTGATACATATTTTTGTGCAACTATAAAGATTGTAGGGCATGTAGGACACTCTGGAGGCCAAATGAAATGATGAAGAAACAAAATATAATAGCTGCTTATTAACGTACTACGATTTTATGACGTCACAAGCTCATTTCCCATGGTGCTCTGCAGCTTGGGAGTTCCGGGTGCGTTAACCTTGTAAGGCTCATAATCCTTGCATCTGTGCAGACCATGAACTCGTGAAGCAATACATACAGCACACCCGTGCAAAGGACCAATACATAATTTGCGTGTAAGGATATCGAATGTAGGACCACTACGTACACTATAGCCCTACATTGACAACGATGTGACATTGCAAAATATTAACTTTTGTGCATTAGTTTTGCACGCCAAGCCCGATCGAGTCCTTAGCATAACACTAGGAACGGCTGCAAGAGCCCAAACTTCACTACGGTAAGTTCATAATTTATGTTATCACAATCCGTGGTAGACTGCAGCCGTCTCTCTGCAGTACGAACCAAGCATGTGGATATGACACTTGGGGCGCTCGATCAAGGTGGCTGCATCTCTACCTGCGCTGCAATGCTGCTATTTGCTCTGCCACTTCGTCTTTATTAATTATATCGTAGCGTGACTAACATCAATGCAATGTACAAACTATTTATCTCTAGATGTTACATGTCTATACACACTTTCATGGGCAATCAGGCTTCAGAATTTTACGCTGTGTTTCGTTACTAGAACGCACATTGGTCATGAAGTTATAGATAAAATAACATATTTTTTTTTTAAATGCAAGCGCTTAGAAATTTCTCCTATCGTTTGCTTGGTTACATATCTGTCGTAAAATACCATATTTATGTATTGTTATTGTATTGCAAGTTTTGGTTAAACTGACTGTTGCAAAGACGCGGGTTATCAAAATGTGAGCATATTTTACTGTATGTCGTGGGAGGTGGCAATGGAAGGAAATACAACATACTTTGGAACGAACTAGTATTTCAGCTATGAAGTCACTCTTATACGATAGTGGCATTGGCAATATCAGCGGGTTAATTTTCCATTCATAACACCTTATACGGTTGGCTGTACACCTTAGTAGTGGGTAAAGCGACCAGATCCCCGCTCGTGTCCTTTCACCCACGCGACCCTTGTGCGTGACCTTCCGGTTTAGAACGGTCAATGCACTTCCGGTGTAGCGGGGGTTGGGGGAGAAGCGAACCGACAGTGGGCGGGGCCTGGGAAACCGAAAGCAGGCGGGGACTGGAGGTCAAAGGTCAAAGGTCACGAACGGGGATCTGGTCGCTTTACCCACTACTCACCTTAACTTCATTTTCGCTGATAACGTTTGACTAGAAGAATAAAGCCTTAGCATGACACAGCTGCATAAAATTGATCCAACCGCACGAAAAGCTGGTATTTCCTGAATTTGCTCATTTGTCGGCAACTGATCACGAAGCGTGCTATTCTGCACTGTGACTGTCAGTTAATGCGCTCCACGAAACTTAATTACACTGTTTGCCAGTATACCTGATGTAAGTCCATTGACATTTGTATGCTGCATCTCTCTTTGTCATCAAAGAGCCGTCTCGAGCTCGTTCAAACCATTAATTTTATTTCTACTGCGAGACTTGCACGCGCACTTTCAATTAGACTACAAAGCGTCGACTTCAATAGAAATGAAAGGGAAATAGAGCAGCGATGGTTGGCTGCGCGTTAGTTCAACTGGCCTCTGTCTGTCGCTTAATATTGCAGATTAGTTCAATAATTTATTGGTTGTAGCGGGACAACTCCGTGAAAAATTTCCTTTATTGCTAAGCGTATACATATGCTCGGTGCGCTGTGTCTGGTACCGTGCGCTGCCAAATATGCAATCAATTATTTTCAACACTAAACAAGAATTTATATTAGAACACGCACGACGCTTTAATTTCCAACTTAGAGCGAGAGGCCCTTATCGTGAAACTAATTATAGAGGATTATTCAGGGGTGCAACTTTATTTCGGTTAATCGAACCGGCAACAACGGAACTTCATTATTTATGGCAAGCATTGGTTAAATAATATTATTTGCCGTATATTAAAGGGTTCTAAAGGTCGGGAAATTTAAAATATAACACAAACCAACGGCACAGATTGATGTCCTCTCTTGCTGGATTATACGAACTTATTCAGTAGACATCGCTTATGTTCTTAGCGGTAAAACACATTGAGTATTTTGATGATAACATTTCCATTCAGTTCCAAATAATCAGTACATTCAACATTCATGTTTTGTAACTAGAAAAAAAACAAGCTAAATATGCATCATTACAAAAAATATCATACAAAACTCTGGAGGCAAAATATGTTCAAAGTATCCGTAGATTTTTGAAATAAAAATTTTTAGCGACCTAATAGCATTGAGACTTCCAGTCAGTGCGTTGAATGTTATTGAAGTGTCGTTCGTAGGCTCTGTACTTTGTTCTAAAGTTCGACAGAGAAGTTGTACAGCGCATGCGTCCCTAAAACAAGATCAAGTAAATTAAGTGCCATAAATAATGAGCACAATAGCGAATTGCATAGAATCATGTATAATTAAGTTATATATGAAAATAAAGTATTGGTTATTTTCATATTAATTACAATAATGCCAAGTAGTTGTTTAACAGAACAGTCTTTTGAGGCACACAGACTCGATATTTCCCTATTGCACTATTGCGACACACTCTGGCAACCCTACCCCATGACTAAGGTACTGTAGAAAACAACACAAGATACTCCTAATATCTAACGCACAGGACAGCAAAGTCCGCATATGTAACTAGAGCGACCATTCACTATTCCATCGCACACCGGATGGAATTCTGAGATGATGGGAATTAGAAAACAGCACCGGGTAACATAGAGCACCTGTTGAGGGCTTCCTAAAGTTACGCAGCTATACTCACTCTCCGTCACCCAATTAAGTGAAGGTACAAGGGCGAGAAATTCATAGGAGAGGTCGGGTGCAGAGTTCTTCGTTCGGTCTCCCTTTGATTCAATTAGCGTAGAACCTCGCAACATTGCAGGGAAACCTTTGCAAAATCTCCACAGCGAAACCCTTGTCTGCCTTTCACGTAACAATTTGAATTTAATAGGCAAGAAATAGACTAAGGATTCGAAGCAATTAGGAGTAGAGTGAAAACCTGAAATGGCTCGCAGCTCCTGCAGAGCTGACAGTCGTGCAGGTGTAGGCAAACGAAATGTTTCAGAGAGCTTGTACAGAACTGAGTGAGGTACTGAGCAAATGTTGAACGCTTGAGTAGATAAGTTTTCCTGTGAAGACCTGTGAAATTATCACTAGGCATTAAGATATAGAAATCAATTAGTAACTTCTTGACGAAGGCAGTTTGAATTAGCATTTTTAGGGGTCGCTATAGCGAAGCCAAAGCGAGGATGTACAGGCGACGGTGTTGTACGTGAGCACACTCCACGGACAAAGTATATCCGGGGCTCTGTGTCCATCAGGCAGCTGCAGGAGGTTGTGCACTGCTGTGGCCATAGGTAGATGTGAGGGTAGCAGTTTTATTCCATCCACTTTAGAAACGAAGAAAGGGAATGCACACTGCTTCGTTCATGACCGGGCGGTAAAATAAATTGTTTAACATGTATATTGTAGATTAGTACCTTCCTGCTGGATCAAAATTATGGCAAGGTTATGTTAAGTAGTGATATTCATGTAAACCTATTTAATTGTCTTGGCTTCCAAACGATAAAAGATTTCAATCATGCTATTAACTCTTATGGATTTTTTCCTGCTGGTACCAAGACCACGAGATTCTGTCGAGAGATTGCTATATATACAAAATATTCACTACTCGTCCAGGTATGGTTGAATTACCGCCCCAGGCTTAAAGAAATATGCTGTGTTCTAGATGATGCAATCAGCGATCGTCTGCCGTATTTCTTCACCAACGAGGCCGAGATCTTGGCTCCCATACCTACTTCATTCCTCCGCCTGCTGTCTGTTGTTGATCAACAAGTGTGCTTTCCCAGCCGCATGTGCGAAATCATTTCTTTCTTATCTATGAGCATCAGGCACTCAGGTCGAAGCTCCGGCCGCACTGAACGCCTGCCGTTACACAAAATTAAGCCATGCAAATTTCTCCAGACATGTGAGAACAGCGGCTGCCCTGGCCCCGCACACCACAGGTGGGCATCTGCGGCCCGGCTGAGAGCGCAAAAAAAGGCTGGAGGCTTGAGGCTACAGACCTCCGGCCTTCTTCACCATTGTAGCAAATACCCACCTCTTGTAAGGTGTTTCTAC
The DNA here is from genome assembly GCA_001587735.2 of Parhyale hawaiensis. Taxonomy (NCBI): domain Eukaryota; kingdom Metazoa; phylum Arthropoda; class Malacostraca; order Amphipoda; family Hyalidae; genus Parhyale; species Parhyale hawaiensis. Next base: position 36,693,043 of record LQNS02278143.1, on the reverse strand, counting down.
AGTAAGTGCACAATTGTATTACTTCTTATACTGCCGGGGCTACACTATACCATCGCACACTCAACTAAAAAAAAAAAACAGCGGACGTTCAGTTCGCCCTTCTTTCATGCTCCCGTATCTATGAATGATGCCGTCTTTCACTGTGTATCAGCACGACGGTGAGCTGAACGTTCGTTCATAAGTTGGCCGTGCATAGTGCGGCCCCAAATTCCCAATATATGTAAAACTTTACTTGTGTGCTCAGCACGTGAATTGTTCAAGCTGTTATAAGGCAGGCGGCCACATTTACTGGCTGCCTGAGAGTGTTCTCACCACTGCGGAGTCTGTCGCAGTACCTCTCTCCCTCAAGCTTGTGTTATCACCGACTGCTTGCTGCAGAATTCGAGCTGCTTTTTGATTACCTCAGCAATTTCTGTGAGGCTCCATAGCGTCCGCAGCTGCCAAATTACTCCAACCCTCAACTGCCAAGAGGCTCATCCACTGCCCGGTCGTCACTCGCGCGTGGGCGTCCCGTGAGTCCCTTATGCCGGGACTATGTGTGCATTTCTACGCCTAACTTGTGGCTACGATGTGCAGCTTTCGTGTCGTTTCGCTACATATTTAAAATCGGTAGCATAGATACCGTAGCATGAATGCGTGCAAGTCTCGCATCCGTGCATTATTCGTCTGTGTAAATACCTTGTCTGACTCTAGCATTACACAGCGTGTCATATGCCGAGGCCCCGCAAAAATTTCATAGGAACGACATGATGTGCAGTTCGCATGTCGTTCGTGCCACCGTATCTATGCTACCAAATTTAAAAATATTTCAAGACGAGGAGTGAGCGGCCATCATCGCTTCCAGTTGTCCGTGCGAAAGCATATGTGGCCTCGCCAGTTTTGCTCAAGCGTCTAAAATAATTTATGGAGATTTCTCAAAAGTTGCGTCTCCTTCGTGACAAACAAGGGATGCTAGCGAAGAGGAAAATATTATAAATAGCCTCCGGCAAAAATTAACTGAGTCATTACCGAGGTCAAGTTCATTTTTTATGCCTCTTTCGATAGTCCATCGTTGAATATTTTGCAAAATACCCAGGATTAAAATGAGGTCCTGCTGCGCTGTCCAATAAAGGATCACACTGAAAGTCGTGCGTGAAAGTTTGCATGTTAGCAAAGTTCACACGCGAGTGAGAACTGTCCTCACTTATACTGAGCTTGTTTTGTATATTTCCCTGAATATATTCCAGAACGTTGCCCTAGCAAGTAACACGGTACCTACGAATCTCTTTTTTTATAATAACATCAGATTTGTTCTGGTCTTCTCATACACGTTCGGACCAAAATAACTACTGCAGGCTTGTCGCTAACAGCCGCGTCCCACACGCTTTAAATTAAGGAAAAAAATGAACTCTTCAGTATGTTGGCAAGCGTTTAACATTAAACTTGCTGCACCCGTGAAAATTTCACGGTCTGGTGGGGCCTTTCAGATTGGACCCGTGAAAATTCTACATTAGTGAATAAATATCAATTTTTATAGTATACTAAACTGCCCGTGTCCCGTTGGATCGTTATCACCATTTTTTCCTTTCGCAAAAGTCAAGTGTTATTTAGCTGGTCATAAACAACGTGCTACTTGTCCCCGTTCACTCCTGGCCGTGTGGGTAACCATCACCAGCTCCTTTGCTTTGAATGCTATATTCAAAACTGCCTGTGCGCAAGGGAAATATATATGTGACGTATTGTCCTCTTGTATTGCCCGTATCACCTTTAAATTTAACGTGCACGTTCATGCAGCCAAGCTCGACTTCATCTTCCGTATCATGGATACAACCGCACTATATATCTAATTTCCTGCTATCTGTTACCGATGAAGAACGCAACACACGAAGGAACGTAGAAACGACGCCATTAATAATATAGATGTGTATCAGTTTAGTTATTGCTTTACGGGGATGCTAAGTTATAAGCAGCATCAGTAAAAACAGTATATCCTTACCATGAATATCTAAAGTGTGGCCAAATGCCAATACTGTATTTCTTTTATTTAGCTGCCTAACTTTTGCGTCACCGCTTTGCCACATCTATTATTGAAACATCAATTGCATAACTGGTGCTATAGTGACCACAGAAATTATATGACAGACGCCGTTAAGAGCTACCGCGGTCGACTTGGATGCAGCATGCAAAAGCAGCAGCACTAGGTACTAGCTACCTCTATACCGCATGTGTCTTGTGTAAACACTAGCACGGAAGAATAAGAAGGGATTATCTACGGCCAACGTGTTCTCTCCACCGTGTTGTAGAAGAAACATCCCACCCCCTCTATTATTCTCTGTTAGGGCTCCAGAAGTGGCAAGGACATGTTTGCTTTTTACAAGTCAAGAGGACGCTGCAAAGTTACGGCTTTTGGTACAACAAAAATACAGAAGCATCGATCGTGCCTTAGAGCTGAACAAAAAAAAGAAAAATTACGTATAGATTCCCTTGACTACTGTCCCACCTCCCTTTAAATTATAGCGGCTCTGCCCTGCAGCAGCAGCACGGCGTACCAGCGCACCCTACAGCATTTCTTTACAGCAGGTCCTCTTTTTCCTCTATATCCTGAATATGGCAAAAATCAGCTACAGAGTAACTGCACATGTGCTGAAATATGCTTAAGCATATGTGATCTAAGGAGTTGGCCAAAGGTATTCAACTCAACTTGCCCCATTCATAGGCATACAAAATGCATCCCATTGTAAAGTAGCGCGAATGCTTAATACTTAGAAAACAAGCAGCAGAAAATCGTCGACAACAAATACAGTAGAAAATTGTTATATATGGGAATTGACTGGCACTTCACTAGCATTGGTTTCATGGTCCCAGTTTTATTCAACTGCCATGTTCGGCATCACTGTACTGTGCTGTTCAGTGTTGCGCCAACCCAAGAGAAGTTGCACAAGTTTTGGACCTTCTACTCTCTGCGTCTGGCGTAGCATTATCAGTTGCGTTATTACTATACTGACTGCAAAAGTAAGGCCCAGCAGGAAACTGACACCGTAAAATGCATCAAAAATAACTTTTAAAACAGCAGAGAAGCATACTAAAATCGACATTACTATTTACAGTTAGTGCTGCTGATGCCAGAAAAAGCTGTCGGTGGACCAAATTACAATGTGACGAACATTTCACATGCCGTGCTTCTCTGTGCCTAAGCTAAAGCGACTGCATTCCATGCACGATGCTTCTTTAAAAAAAAAAAACATTATTTTTATTCTCGCAGCTTCACTTCAACTATCCACCCCGGATGAAAACTGTCGGTGTAGGGCGATATTGTCGCATTTGTATCTTCACCCGACAAAACATCCGCATTGGACCCGAGTGAAACATTTTCCTCTTCCTGCAATCACTTCGTCTTTCCATGCCGAACAAATCACCGTAGTTCAGTCGTAGACGAAAATCTCCTTCCTGGTTGGCTTCCGCCCCCCGAACTCACTGGGCCGACCAAACATCAGGAGCAGCTCTCTGATCGCCGCCAAAGGAAGGCTCTATGGCCCAACTTAAACCTCTCGACTTCGTAAGATTCTGGAGTGAAGTTCAATCCCACATGGACCGTTTTTATGTGACCAGCACTTAAGGTAGTCCCTTGGCTGAGAAGTGTCTTGTAATTGAATGCAAGGTACCGAAGTTGGACTGCAAAGTGGACTCTGGAGGACACACTGGAAGTGCTGCAGTCTCCGCCGGGTTTTTACAAAGTCACGTGTTCAGGTCTTCAGGGAAATGCTGTAGCAAATGTGGTTACGTTTGCTTCTTGCTCTTTTCCACGCTCTACAATCTTGCCCTTTAAAAGTATGATTTACAAAGTTGCATGGAAAGGTTTCATTAAGTGTAGAGAATCAGTGTTCTATAATACTAAAAACGTTACTCCTGAATTTCAAAACGGCAGAGCAATGCCGTGCTGACTGAACCGAGCCAATTCGGTAACACTTTTTCAGTTTGGCACACTTCAGTTCTGCAACAATGACTTCACATGCTATATTATCACAGCAATTGATTTTCATCATGAGAGACGCCAGGCTATTCCATATGCGAAACCCTCTAGTTAATATCGTATTACAATCTCGGTGAAAGTCGCGGTAGGTGACCGTCGTTCAGCATTCTACAGCTTACAATTCCTCCCAGCTATATGCGGTACGACGGCGTGTGTGGTCTCTAGATAAGGCCTATAACAGCACGGAAAATATTAGTCTTGGGTTGGTGGTAGAATCCAAAATATTAGAGGCCCGAGCTATGCTTCACGTAGCAAAGCCTTTGGGTAACATGAGACCTTAGTTACTAATACTGAGTTCAATCTATTTTAGCAGAAAGATTTATAACTTACATTAGTTCCACCGTAATAGTTGCGTCTATAGACATAATGCAAACTGATCTGGCACAGAAAATTATGGGTATGTCTGGGGATCTTGGGAAACAATATATAGGAACTATTCCAGTAGCTAAGTTCACTACATAGTTAACCTGCATCCCTATAGAAACATGCCTGAACTCTTTACTAAGCTGCAACATTGTACTCTCGTTTCAGTATTAGAAACAGTAGGAGCATACAATATTAGTGAACTCAAATTATGATAACAATGTTAATTCCTTTCAAATTGAATCAGTTCATAGGTCAGTCAGCTTGAATGACTGCGACCTTATCGAAACAAGTAGTCCGACGACTATGTTCAGAGACCAAGTAAAGTTGACTTTGAAACCTAAGCAAGTTTACAGAGCAATGCTGTGCAACTATTCATCGGATAAGCTGAGATTGCCAACTTGCTGCATCCATAGAAATAAAAAAAAACTCATCTGACAACAAGAGGCTACGTCCTTCTAATCTAATCGTATCCTTCTAACCAGACTAATTCATTGAACAACCTAGAACGCTAAGATCAAGGTGCTTGTTGTATCATCAGAAACCAGTGTACAGTAAGTAGCATGCTAGATAAACTAAAACATTACGATTCCGGTACTGCTTTCCTTCCTTAGAAATCGAACTAACAATTTCATTGCCTAGAACAATACAATCGTATTATGTTTTTGCAACCCTATGGTATCTACGCTAACCCAATGAACAAGCTAATACATTGCAAACACATCACCTCTTCGCATTCATAAAAACCAAACTACCCCATTGAACATTACCTAACTTGAGGACCCCGCTGCAGCCTTACCCCAACAGTTCCATGTGAGCGAAGGTCAAACGGAGCGGCCTGGTGCTCGCGCTGCCGGGTTTGCTCTCGCTACGAAGCTCTCGCTCAAGTTCATTATATCAAATGGAGAGTAAATATGCCGGGCCCTTCATTTGTATGGGGTGGAAAATGTTTAATTTAAGCGAAGCCCTTGAGAAAAGAGCGTGCCGTCAGTGGAGACTTAGTAAAAGAGAACGTGCTGAATTGAAGCTCTAATGAAGCTCAGAGGCAGCATAGTGGCCCATTTGAAGTCCTAAATATTATGATGGAAAATTAATGAAACTATTTGGCTTCTTTCGTTGACAGCGCACGCATCGCTAATTCAATATGAAAATGCAGTCACAAGATGAACGAGTCTATTATTTAGCATCAAGTTCTCTCTTCCTGGTCCTAGCAGACACAGTTTTTTCTCTTTACTGGGATAGGTTTCCTGTAATCAGCTGCATACTGCATGGCACCTGGCTTAGCACTATACTGTAAGCAGAGTTTACTGTTTCAGTAAGGCAGTTGAGAGCGTGTATACGCTGACTGAGCAGCGCGCATTTTCGAAGGTATCTATGGTGTGTTCAGTAATTATCTAAGAGTTCAGTCGAGTGTACACGTCACTTACCTCAACGTATTCGGTCAGGCGAACGAACATCATCTGCGCGTCAACTTTTTTGTCACTGAACGACGATGTACGATCAGTTATGACATTATAACTTTGATATACCTCCACCAAGGGAGCTATGTTTTTGTCGAGTTTGTTTGTTTATTTGTTTGTTTCTTTGTGCGTTTGTCTATCACTATGATAACTCAAAAAATTTTCGGCGGATCATTACGATATATACAGGAATTGTTAGGCATGTTATAAGGAACCGATGGTTAATTTTTGCTGAATATTCGTTCCCTCGTTAGTTTGCTTGATTATCTGCTTCTGTTTTTCTTACCACCCTACCGCAAAGAGTTAGTCTATGACTAATGGATGGATATTTATGAAATATACATATGCGCTATTAGGTATACTACGAAGAGTAAATGACCTCATTGTTGTGATGATTTGACAGTCCGTTTGTTTGTCTCTATGTTTGATATGTGCTTGTTAGCAATATAGCTCAAAAGAACTATGAACGGATCTTTATGAAATTCACAGAAGTTATTAGACATATTATAAGACATAAATGTTTAAATTTTGAAGATCACTGGATAGTCAATCTGTGCACTTGACTAATATTTGTCAAAATGTATGTCAGCAACATAACTAAAAAGTTAAGAACGGATCTTTATGAATTTTATAGGAATCGATAGAAATATTGAAAGACACCAAATTTAACAACCAAAATTAATGTTAATGAAAATCGATTTGTGTGTTTGACTAATGTTCGTGCAAAAGTTTCTAAGAACACATCTCAAAAAGTTACGAACGGATCTTCAAGAAAACTACAGAAGCGGTTATTACTGTCAAAAGGCTTAAATTACCAGATTTGATTATGTTACTCCTGAAAATTAGCCCCGTGGTAGACCACGGACCAGGGTGGGTGGATGACGTTGAGCCGTAGTGGAAGCGGATGCATCTCAAACAATGTGCGTGGTAAGGGCAAAATATGTTGGTAGATAAGCATCACGCTTTGATTAATTAAATTGTGATATTATTCTTTGATATACAATAAAAGAGACATCTTTCTGAAATTGGACCTTTTATTTTAACGACCTAATAGTGTTTTCCTTCACTATCAGGGTATCTTTTCGTTCGTTTTCCTGGTCGCTTGGCTATGGAATTGCGCTAGTTTAAGTCCGAAAGTTTTCACTGGCGATCAACTCGTCACTGCAATGAGTGTGGTGCTTCTTTGGGAATCTTGTTTAGTCTTGATCTCTTCTTAAGCAATTTTTTACGGATAATTTAAAAGTTACTCTGGAAAATACCACTGGAATACGTAACATATAAATCGAATTTGCTTTCAGACTGCGTGTTGAATATTCATTAGACAAGCATAGAATCTGTTGACAGTGAACCGTATGGGCAGCTCCTTGACGGGCAGAAAAGGACGGCCGAATAGCGTGTGGTTTATGACCAGCTAAATAACGCCAACTTTAGTTCGGAAGCAAAGACGATCGTGATCATTATTATATTTAGATTAGAAGTTTTAGTCTCCGTTTCCACAACAGAGGCGATGTCACAGAGGAAGAATGAAGAGACACATAGTGTGACGATAGACACGTGGAACCCATGCACGAGGGTGTTCCCACACAGGATCAACGCGCATAAAACAGCAAGTCGGGAAGGAAGAGGAGGAACAGATGGACGAAAGATCAGTAGTAATAAAAGGTGGGAAGGAAGCAAAGTGGGCACGAAAGACAGACAAGGCGGTCGTGATGACGACCCAACGGGTCACGGGTCGTCTAGTATTATACTAAAAGTCTGTGAACCGGTCTTGCTTGCTTGTTTGTACCTTGTTTCTGTCTTGTTTAAGTGTCTTGTTTGACACATCTTCACTTTTAGATAGGAAGAAATTCGATGGACTAGGGTAGGACCTGTGGCCTATCTGGCATAGCTTCTTCGCTTTTGGACGGGAAGAAATTCAAGGGACTAGGGCACAGCCCCCAATACTTCCATGGATTAGCTCTTTAATTCGATTGTATCTGTGATACGGACGTGGAAACAGCCACTGGGTTGCAAGAACGGGCAAGATAATTTCAAAGTTGCTCGGGAAAATACAACTGGAATACGTAACATATAAATTGAATTTGCTTACAGACTGCGTGTTGAAAATTCTTTAGAGAAGCAAAGAATCTGTTGATAGTGAACCGTATGAGTAGCTCCTTGACTGGCAGGAGAAGACGGCCGAATAGCGTGTGGTTTATAACCAGCTAAATAACACCTGCTTTAGTGCGAAAGCAAAGGCGTTCGTGATAACGACCCAACGGGTCACGGGTCGTCTAGTATCACTTAACAGCTGTCAAAGCTACACCACATCACGGTTGCCAATGCAATATCACATCTTCACGGCTGTCAGTGCTGGATTACTACATCACCTTATGGAGCCCAGTGCTTCATCAATCAGAGCACTTCACGGCCGCCAATGATATATCACTCCACTGCTGCCGAACGCTTGATCACTTCCTAGCGGTTAGTGCTTCATCACTTCACTGCTGGCAGGGCTTCATCACTTTATGGCTGCAAGCTGCTCCAACTCACCTTTCAGCTCTGCAATCTGTTCTTATTTGCTCGCTTAGCCAGTATAACTACCCAATAAATTTCATTAATATTTTCATCAGCTATTTACTCAACATTTCATTACAAATCGAGCATACCACGAATCTGAGAAGCTTCTGTTCTACAAAATGAGATTCTTTATTTCATTAACTATAACGAAATAAGTAAACTGCAAATATCAAAGGATGTTATAAACAGTTACCTAGTCTACGTAATTCCACTTCAAGCCTTAATATCTTTGTGAAATTATGTCGTATAAGAGTTTTAGAAGTATATACCTACAGGTTTGACAGCCATTACTGAATTATAAAAAATAAGTCAAATACACTAAACAAAGTATGAAGAAGTAATGGAAGAACATATAAAAATGCGTCTGCGGCACCGTGCAGTCAGGCCCAATTGCGGGAGCGAATTCTGCTTTAGGGGCCAGGGTCCAGGCACTGTATGGTGTGGTACGTAGACTAGCATATCGAGCACGCAATTTTATTTTTACCTCCGCCAAGGAGGTTATGTTTTCGTTGTGTTTGTCTGTCTGTCTGTCACCAAGATAACTGAAAAAGTTATGAACCGATTTGAACGAAATTTACAGGGATTGTTTGGTATGTTAGGAGGAACAGATGATTAACTTATGGTGAAAATATGTCCATCCGTTTATTTGTTTTTCTGCCTCATTTTTCTCAAAGCCATAACTCAAAAAGTGACGAATGGATCTTCATGAAATTAATACGAGTTGTTAGGAATATAACAAAGAGTAAATGACCAAAGTTTCGTAATGATCCGTTGGTTCGTTCGTTCGTTTGTCACTTTTTTAATTTTATGCTTGTTAGCACATTAACTCAAGAAATAATGAACGGATCTTCATGAAATCCATAGCAGTTGTTAGTAATGTTAAAAGACATAAATGAAAAAATTTTGGTACAGATCGGTTTGTTTGTATGTTTGACTTATGTTTGTCATAACGTTTGTTAGCAGCATAACTCAAAAAGTTATGAACGGATCTTCAAGAAAATTGCACAAGTTGTTATTACTATCAAGAGGCACAAATGATTAGATTTTGGAGTTTATACAAAGAAAATTATGATTTCAGAGCCAATTTGAATATTTTGCGCTCGTTGTTTCGCTTGGTGGAGGTATGCGGTCTCAGAGTGCTCTAGTTTTTTATTTTATCTTTGCACTTTCCACAAAGCCGGTCTTGTTATTCGAAGGTGCTTCTATTCATTGAAGATCTATGACTGGGAGAGCAAATGGGTGAATAGTTACCGTTTCTGGTTCACTAAGAACTAGAAGCGAGAGAGACGTAAATTTCGTATTAAGAGCACGCAATTGTTTTCTTGGCTTTTATTTTCCGACACAATGGACATGTATCCGATATATCACAGTTTTCCAGATGTGCTTTCACATAGCTACCAGAATTTAAAACACTCTGGTCGCCCTGATTTTTTTGCGGTTTTATGTCGATTTGATTTATTTATTATGTTTTTTTTTTTTTGCGTGGATGGGGTTAACCGACCTAGAGCAATCGGGTTCACTATTTGAGCGACACGAAAACTGAGGGTCCTCACGGCTGATCTCTCAATGACTGAATCATTTCATAGCCTGCGAAACTATATGGCTTTAGAAGTTTAAAAGTTTCCAACAGGGCGTCGTAACAAAGAACACCACTTCAGTCTTATGATATAATGTGGGTACTTGTTAGGGCAGCCACACAGTGCCACGCGTGGAAATCGCCATGTGACGCCCAACTGGACCTCGGGATTTCCCTGTTGAGCGAAGTGTGGCAAATTGAACCAAGACAACAATACTACCGGGTGTCTCAAAAGAAAAAAAACAAGGGCTGACATGACCAAAGTATGCAATCCTCAGCCATTATCAAGATGCCAGTTTGAAGCAGAGATTATGAGCTTTAAAATAACACCACACTTAATTGTTTAGACCCTTGCATGATTGAGTACCATAACCCAGAGTTTGGGGTGCGAAAACGTTGTTGGTTCACTTCAAATGAAAAAAAAAAACATTCTATTTTATATTCCTTTATCACACCTTAAAAATCATCATTTACAAAGCAGTAAATTGCAGCTAGTTTAATCCCAGCTTGGAGCTTGTTAGAGCTCTCTACCAAAGGTCCAGATGGTGTACCCATTTCATACCTACATTGACTACTCAGCTCATGCAATACTGGTTGACAGACTGATGACCAAAAGATATCTGTCTCATACCTCAGTGGGCCATCTCTTTCTTGCGCAGATGAAGTACATATGGCGAACGTATCAGGTTTAGCATCAACGTACAATATGGTATCAAGACATATCTCGCACTTATAGTACGGCCTATTTATACAGTGAACATACTAAAAGTATGTTAGATTTCACAATGATCTCTCCAGAAATGTAATCGGGTTTCGGTGACCGAGCGGTTAAAGCCGTCTAACGTAATTGTATTTATATTACGCTTCCCCTCGTACAACGTTCTGTCATGTAGCCACCATGTGTTAATATTTATACTTCAGAATTGCATGTAAATGTTAGTCGAGAAATGCCTGATCATCCGACCGTCATATAATTGGGTACTCGGTCGGACGCGTCTCGTAGTTACATTACCCATGCAAAAACGAATGCCGGCCAGTTGCTAGATCATTGAATTCCCTTAGCGTCAACGAAGCTATTGATAACACTGTCAGCCACTGAAAGAATCAAGTCAAAATCATTTGCATGAAGCACAAGGAACTACTCAAGCCGACAACATCCTCAATTCCTATGCCCCTGCACGAACATAACCTTAGCCTCAATCTATGCATGGAACACTTGATGAAGAGCGCTGTTCTGAATGCTATTCATTATATTTTACATTCTGCAATTGATTTAACGTAGATGTTAATAATTCAAGAAAACGTCACCTGTTCGCTTCCACCCCGCATAGCTGAGCTACATTGATACAGCACCAAGATTTAGAAATTATATAAAAGCAGATGGTTCGATTGTTGATTCAGGTGACACTGGTAGAGTGGGTAACTCATGGGGGTAACTCATGGGGGTAACTGGGGCCCAATCGGGATACTTCATAGGCATTGTTGGGTAACGCACGTCGGAGCCACCGAGGGCAGCTACTTAAAAAAATATCTATGGCTCACATAAACCACTATGAAGTATTGGGTGGGCAAATGGTGTGAAGCTATTGGGACTAATCTCAAGTGGCCCATGGGGCTGTTGCAACTAGGGTCAGAAAGGGTTATCCATGGTTCATGGATCCTCACGTGGGGTCCATCCTTGGCCACATTCTGAAAATATAAGGGAGCCCCAAATTGGCTCTCCACTAGGGTAGTAATTTTTCCAAGTTTTTTCAAAAATTAAGGAGCTGCATCACGATAGGATGAACTTTTCGGTATAATTGAAGAACCAATTTTATTTTTAACACTCTTATGAAAAAGTAATCAGAAACTATAAAGTATTAAATGCACATTGCCATTACAAGTCAAGGTTCAGTGAAAATGGGTCAATGATAAGCTGTATTGCCATCATTATATACAGGAGTTTCAGTTTTTATTCTTACTTTCACTTTATGAAGCATGTACTGCTTAGAAGTGACGTACAGTATTAACGTATTGTAGCCTATAGCTGGCCCAGGATCCTCAAGCTTCACTATCACTTTCGTTCTACAATCACCATTAATCTATTTTCAGTCAAACAGACTTGCAATTGCCCTTGTGATAACGTAACACAGTTTCGCATATCATATTATTTGCGGTGATGTGCCGCCTGGTGGTGCCTTTCCGTCAATTCCTTTAAGTTTCAGAGTTGCAACTAGAGTCCCAACGGAACCCAGAAACTCTGGCTTCCCGGTAGTGAGGAGCTGCCCGGTGAGCCCGTTAGATAGGGTGCTCACTCGGATTGATGGTTGGTATCGTTTAGGGTGAGAACTACGGCGGTATCTGATCGCTTTCGATCCTCTGACTTTCGTTCATGATTAGCGAACACGTCCTTGGCAGACGCGTGCGCTTTAGGAGGTCTTGCGGGGGTCGCAGAATTTTACCTCTCGCCGCGTAGGTAATACCAATGCCAGCTACCGTCTCCATTGATCATTACGTCGTTACTGCAGGCAAGCCAAAGACAGTGATGTGCATGCCATACCATTTTGTTTCGGGGGACTTTGTTAAAAAAAAGTGTCGAAAATGGAGTTTGGTTTCTTCAATAATGCCAAAACGTTCAACCAGTCATGATACAGGACTTCGATTTAGGGAAAAGAGCTTGAATAGTTATAACCCTGATCTTCATGCGGCTGGTGCTCCTTGGCCCCCAATTCAATTCTTGCTCTAGTTTTAAGTACGATGATTGGCTGCGAAATAACTTAGGGAGATTTTCGTTCCGTTTTGTGAGCCTTAATGGCCTGCTATAGATAGCTAAAAAAGAGAAGGAACATGACATGCAGCGACTAGGAAGTCTCTCAAGGTAATGTAATCGTGAGGCACGTGCCCCGCTGTCTTAGTTATTGAAAGGAATGTTCGACATGGGGTCAAAATTAAGCCTTCGGTGCTTGACTAGTCCGGGACTTCAGGCAGAAGCCTTGAATTTGTCACTTTTAGACGTGTTGAAAGTGTTACAAGCAACGCACATGCGACGAGACAGCTTAAAGCTCCATTTTATGAAGTAAGATTGAGTTTCTGTAAGTCTCAGGAGTAACCGGTGGAGGGGCAATGTGAGAAACTCAATTTAACGAATCGCAGGCAGCGCATCTGCCTGAAGTATCAAACAAGTAAAGCCTCGACGGCGTAAAAGCCTCGAAGGCTTATTGTGGCGCCTAATCGAACATGCCTTAAATCATTCTACCCCTATACCACCAGTTGTTAGAGAATGGGTGCTCGTTAACACATTTTGGTTTTGGAGTGTTGAAATACAAACGGAGTGGCACGATTGATAGCACTTTGATAGATACCGTGCCAGTTACTGAATTCTTATTCTGTCATTTTTTCAATTGTAAAAAAATATTCGTCAATTATATAGCTGCTTAGAATTTAGTACTTAACTTTCTGCTTCGTCTCTCTGAAGTTATCTTAGGGTGAATTCGATTGAGACTTCACATTCGATTGGGGCTTGACTTGTCCGAATATTCAGTCAGGTGCCCTGGCTTCGACTTATTCATTCAACTTTCAGTCGTTGAGTCTTCATCAGTTACATGTGAGACTTCCATGAACTTAGTCTTGCTCCGTAAAATGGAGATATTAGCCGACTCAATATAATAAGGCTGCATGCAGCACCTGCAACACGATTCAAACTGACGAAGCTAAAGATTCCGTCTGCATATCCGAACAAGTCAAGATAAATGGGCTTGGCTCAGATCGACTTCGACGACTCAATTGAGCACGCCCTCACTCATACTACATATACACGTCCTGGACTTACTTTCAGTCGGTACCTGACTATAGTTTAAATGAAGCTTCTTCGAATAGACACAGCGTTTGGGCACAAATACAAAAAAAAAAAATAAACTAGGTAATGCACTAACTTACCATCAATAGTGAATTAGACTCGCACTGGAGAACATTTCCAAACGATAAACATTTACACGCACGAAATGTTTACAATGGGGCACAGCTTCTAGCAGCTTACGACCAGCTGAACGACGAAATAGGAACATGGAGGAGACAAAAATCCACTTAAACAACGTTCTTACCAGCGTTAGCAGGGGACACCACAAGGAAGGCAATGCAGGCAGCAGCGTGTCCCCGCCCCATCACCGTAACGTTGCTGGGGTCGCCTCCAAAGCGCGCCACATTCTCCTGCACCCACTGCAGTGCGGCGATCTGGTCCAGCAGGCCGTAGTTCACTACCGTGTTGTGTTTCTGTCCTTCC
>LQNS02278143.1:36654797-36665248 GCA_001587735.2 Parhyale hawaiensis | reverse complement strand
ATTATACACACACACATACATATATCCTCACCAGCTTAGGTTTGAAAATTAAGTTTTATCAATAAACTAGAGGTAAAGCCTAATAACAAGCAACGATTAATTGCTTACATATTTCAGCGTGGATGGTTGTAAAATCGCCAGCAACAGCGGCTTCAGAGATGGACTGTTTCGTATATTTATTTTGCTTTTGTATCGTCTATTAGTTTGGCTTGTTTTTACTTTTTTTGTGCCGTGAGGAGGTAGTTGTTCTCCTCTTCAGGTCATTTCTGTACTTTCCTACCGGTAGAAACAGTAAAGATAATTCTTAAGGCCGGTTCCCACTTGATGAGCTGGAAGCCCAAAATGTGGCTGGCAGCCAGTCTCCACGCCTTGCAAGCATACCTGATCGGTTTGCAAGCTTGGCTTGTAGCTTGGCTCGCAAGCCAGTTGTGGCTATGCTTGCATCTCAGTTCCCAGTTGACTGTATGGACGATGGCGAACCGCCGGACACTTGCTGCTGTCATGCTATTGCTCAGGCGAAGGCGCCAAAAACGAAAAGTGTGGGTGAAGCCGCTGTTTGCGCGAAGGGCAGAGAGAGGAGAGTACTGGTCAACTAGTGCACCAGTGGGCCCACATTTCTGTTATAACTCTGGGCTTCTTGTGGTCAGGATGCTGGTTGTCCCATATCGCGGTGAATTTTGTCACCTCTTCACACAGGTGTTCCAATTTTTTCCAGTCAACTACCCCTTCTGGCACCATTTTACATTAGAAATATCACTGTAATATTAATTAGTCACTTGAAGTGCAACAAGAATGATGTGGCTACGAGCAAAATAAATAAAATGATTTTTTTTTGCTGGCTGCTACCTGTAGGATACGAGCACACAGCAAGGAATAAAATTTTTTACTGGGAGCCCGTCGATGATCGGCTACCAGCCTAACAAACGAGCTGCCAGCACAATTTTGAGCTGCAAACCAAGCGTGTTTATATTGGCTGCTAGCCACATTTTTAGCTTTCAGCTCATCAAGTGGGAACCGGCCTTCACTTATGCTAGGAAGTGCTACCAAATAACTTCTCTAAATGGACTCAGCCTAAATATAAATGATAAAACGTTAACTAAAGATAATGAAAGTTATAAAAGTTAACTAAAAGCTAGATACTAAAATGAATTACAGGAAATCTTATGTACGCAGTCAAACGATAGAATAGTAGGTGCGCATTTGTCTGTGTGAGCATTTGTTGTGTGCGTTTTTGTCAATGTGCGCATTTGTCCGTGTGCGGTTTTGTAGTGTGGGCATTTGTCGTGTGGGCATTTGTCGTGTGTGCCTTCGTCATTGTGAGCATTTGTGGTGTGCGCTTCTGTCATAGAACCGTTTAAACATGTTCATAATAACCCTTGAGAAAATCTCATTTTGGCCGCCAGCGTCAGAGGCTACTTGGACCTAAGAGTCAAGCAATGTTGCGGTCTATAGGTAGTTTGAATTTCAAAGTTGGCTGAGAAAGAACTGCCTTCAGTTGTAAGGGTAGGTATTCTCATACCGCCATCTTCTGCAACCTGGTCTAATATTTCGCTCCCTGTTTCCATCTCGTTAAAAGTGTGGCATGAAAGATATGTACAACTATTATAAACAAACAAGCACACGACGGTGTATTCATATTGTTTTTACTATATAAACAGAAAAACACATGACGGTGTTTTCATATTGTTTTATTCTAACTGCAGCAAAATTCCAATCCTTATGATTTAACTAACTGATGGTGTCCACGGTACAGTAGGCACTGAGCATTTGCGGTGAATTCTTTGGACTGAATTACATTTTCTTCCCCTCCTTAACTTTTGAGCATAAAAAAACTGATACATGCACTTTTACTTGCACGAGAGAAGTGTACTCTCGCAAGCGGATGCCCGCACAACTTTCGTTACTTTATTGGAAGATCATGCCTAGAGGTATACGGAATATTTTGCAGCAAAAACCCGTACCTTCCGCCAGAGCTTTAAAATGCCGAATTACAAAACTATTACTGCCATATTTGACGCCTGAGTACACTAGTTATAAATATGTAACTGTCACCAGTCATCAATAGATTTGGTTAAATAGATGCCAGTAAATTGACCAACAGGTCCATTCCCTTTGAGCATCTGGGCCCTCTGAAATATAAAAGCTATTACTGGTATATAAATATCATATAGATTTCTGAGGTAGGAAATAATAATAAAAAGAGAATAAACTCAGTCAATGAAGTGGTCATTAGAGCACTATTATTTTCTGCAGATCCGAGGAGCTCGGAATCACTAAGCAAGTTGGGAGAAAAAAAATAATTGACTAGGTTGGCTCTGAAGTCTTGGCCATTAACAGTTTGTGACTGCTAGAGGAGGAGTTCGTAGTTGGGGAGGGTGTTGCGCCTAATGTTTGTCAAGACGATTCCTAAGCCCATTGATTGCCTCTGCACCCGACAATTTCGGAAAGGAATCTATTCCAAATGTTCACTATGAATTGTAGGAACAATTTTTTGGCTTAGAGTAGGTCTTTGATTTTTTGTTTGAGTGTTTGGTCGTTGTTTTAGAGGCAATCATCAGCATCTCTGTAAAAAAGGTCCTGAATGAAGTAGGCCAGTCGTTGAAGCCACGGTAGCCGCATGCTTCCGTTCTCAGCTCTAACACCATGAATCGCTCGCTGGTTCTATACTCCGCCAGACACTCGAGCTCTTTGCAGATCTTGGTGTGCTGACTCGGCAGTTATGTGTGCATGCTCAGCTCTGTGGCAGAACTGCCTTCCTCAGAGATGAGGGGGTTGGGGGTCTCGGGTCATTTGTTCCTTCCGTCAAATTGGCGCCATAGTTCTTGGTGACCCGAGGGCGACTGCGACTACACTTACTCATATAGGGCCAGTGGGTCTATACCCGCAGCACAAACCAGTGCATGTGGGTTTCCCAGATGAGGGTGTGGTCTAAGTTGACTTTACCTTTAAGTACTAGAAAGTTGTTCCCTGAGTCGTCTTTGCTCAAGAAAAAGGGGTCCGACTCATAAGAGGAGATACTCGTATGGCTTGTTTCGCATCTGAATTATTAATTTTGCTTCTCTACATTGGATTCTACACTGTTGTTGCGGCCAGAATTGACCAGCAAATTTTAGATGCGGATGCACTAGTGTAGTGTACAAAAGAAAGACACTGTCTTTTGATTTGTGTTCAAAATTCATTGAAGTGAATCCCAGTGCTCTCCTTGCCATTTTGACAGCTCTGTCAATTTGCTTTCTGTGCTGTAGTTTGTTAGTAATCGTTATGACCAGATCACGTTGCTAGGTGACAGCTGCTAATTCTATCCCGTTCATTTTAGCCGGGCGCTGAGGGGGTCTTCCGGCCCCACATGCATCACTGAATATTTGTGGACACTAAGTTCATCTGCCGCTTTGCGGTACATTCAATGAGGCGGTCTAGATCTTGTTGGAGCTCAATTCTACCCCTGGACGATAGGGGCGGCTCACAGAGTTTACTGTCATCTGCAAATTTATTGATTTTGCTGCAGATATTAGTATCAAGATCAATGATATAATTTATGAGCAGAATTGTACCAAGTAAGCCACCTTGAAGAACCCCAGTTGAGACCGGCGTCCATCTACTCGTCTCTCCTTTCAGCTTCACTCGTTGCCGCCGACCATTGAGCCATGCACGGATCCAGCATGAAAAGTCACACTGGGTGACATCGGCTTCCATTTGTTTTTCTTAACGGTTGAAGTGGGGACTGTGCCATGTGCCTTTTATAAGTCTAGGTACAGGAGGTCCACTCATTTGTTTTACTCACAGCTTTTTTTAAGATAAGTTAGCTTCTTTAATCTCGGAAGCAGTACTGGGTGTCGGAAATGAGCTGTTGCATCCTCGGGTTGGAGGCGATGGGCTTCTACAAAAGGAGTTCGATGGTTCTGCTGACGACCAATGAAAGACTCATTGCTTTATAGTTGCTGGATTTCTTTCGTGCTTAGAGACCCACTGAATATTTTGAGCACTGGCACTGTGCTGGCTGGAGCCATTTCCCGTTGTACACGGAGAGAAAAATTATGTTATTAACAGGGCCAGTATATTTCTTCACATTCAGGTGGTTTAGTTCTTGAAGGACCTCATAATTCATAAAAATACATATGTATATTCATAAGAGTAGCTAGCATCGGTGGAGCTGGTTCTGGAAAATTCGAAACATTTTCAACTGTAAATACTGAAGTGAACGACTCCTTAGGGATAGCAGTTTTGTCTCTTACGTCATTGGTGATTTTTCCGTCAAGGGTTTTGTGTGGACCTATGATGTCTTTATTTAGTCGTCTTTCATCTACGTGCTTATACAATGCATTTGGGTTGCCTTTTGCCACAAAGGCTTATCAAATTCCTTTTTACCTCTTCGTAGTTCTGAATTTTCATTCCATTTCCCGACTTGCCATTATGTAGTTGCTCCTGTTCTCCTTCCTTGGATTACGCTTCCAGGCTTTGTAGCACACTTTTCAACGGCAATGCAATTTTTTGCGGTCCAATTCATCCAGAGGGGATCATTGGTGGTACGAACCTTTTTTTATGTGTCGTTCGGCAGCAGTCAGGATCGATGCTCGTCTTCACGCTATAGTAGCATTGTTGAACACTGCAGACTTTCATAAAAGTTTGGAAGTCAGTTGTTCTTACAGTATTTTAGTTAAAATTCTAAGGAAATTCGTACGCTGATAGTCTGATAGCTTATTGCCTGCTGATGCAAACATATATGCCGAAATGTTTGCTTGATTTTTTGTGTAATTTTCTCCTAGCTTTACAATACAATAAAAGAACCCTAAAAAGAACTTATTTTTAAGGTTCAAATCGCTATAATTAGTATCTCTGTCGACGCGAACAGTGAATTTATGGTAGACTTTTATTTTAAACTAGTAGACCCCTGCGTGGAAAAATTCACTCAATAATCGATTTGTCTGCTTAACACAGGCCGGCGCAGAATCTTCTGTTCTCTGACTTACTTCTTCATTTTCTTCATTGATCCTTTATCGTGCCCTCTTCCTTAGGTTCTCTCCACGTCATTCTCCTTCTTCTTTCACGTGCGTATTCCACATTGATAGGCAGAAGTAAAATCTTGAGTAAGAACCTCAAAACACTTGAATGCAATTCCACTCAGCTTATATGTAATGTGAATGTACTAAAGCCATGATCCTGTCTTTCAAACTCAGATATCTGCATCACTGAAGTGCTGAAATACTGGCCTATGAAACGAAAATTGCTCCGTCAAAGAGAGACAACAAGCTAAAAAAATTGTCTGCTGCTCCATGAATAATCGTCACTTCGTGAGTGCTTCGTTGATCATCTACTGAAATGATTTTAAGAAGCGTTTCAAGCAAGAAGTGCATTCAGCGTGGTCATTGATCTCCATGAAAATGCAACTTAACCCTACAAAGAGAGAACTGCGGTGTAGCGCACCGCACTCGGCAGAAATTTACATTTTTATTGTTTTCAAAGTTCAGTTGAGTTGCTGGAAACTTGTGATTTTTCATAGAATTAACTTTTTCATGTTTGTGGAAAAGTTTGAGTAAAAATACCATACACAAATGAAAATACCATAGATTTGATGAGAAATTGTCCCTACAAAGGGACACCTGAGGTGTAATGCAACGCACGCTGCTGTCATAGGGCCGGCAGCGCCGTGCGTTTCAACTTCTGTGGATACTGTGCATCTGCATGTATGATTATCCCATGGTAATAGTTACTGTTGGACAAAAAAGCTTTACACACATTATAATAAATAGGTATGACCACCTTAGCTAATTGAGGTTACATCAGTGCAGTCGCAGTCCATTGTATACTGTATCATTGTATGAATATTGTTGTGTATACTCATGGTGCACTAATTGTACTGCGTACGTAGGCAGTACAGTCCTGCAATACAGCAGGCACCCCACAGTTCCCGCAACACATGCACGCCGCCTGCAACGGTGAGTAAGCAGCCACTGATGTCGTAGAAAACGTATATGGTTGTATGCTTCTTACAGTTCTCTTAGAAATATTTTTTTATGGTGTTCTATTATAATTTACCATTGAATTGATGATTAAAATTGTATTTCTAGTAATGTATGACTGTCTGAAGAGTATGCCTGTTAATTTTTTTATCTAGAAATACCTATGAATAAATGGATTTATAAGCAATTGATTAGGCTGCAGTACACTGCACCGCATCTCTCCCGTTTATATTCCTTGTTATAGGGGTCTCCCTTCGTAGGGTTAATTAAAAAACCTTGAACCTGGTCTATTTTTCGCCCATTTCCTTAAGAAATGGACGCGAAATAAAAAAATACACTAAGCGTTTTATTACATTAGGATTCAACTCACCTTTAGAGTAAATATATTACTGGCAGGCGCGCCTTCACAAATTCCTACCGGATCCTGAGTAGGATCCTGTGTAGCCTGCCATTCTGGCGTGTAGCAGGAGGGAGAGGAGGTGCGAGGCTTCAGGCTTATGCTCTTCTCTAACTGGCTTAGCTGCACATAGTGTCAAATGAGTTTCAATAGAGGAGGAGGGAGTCCTGCGGCCCATTCACAGATTCTCCTGCGAGTCAACCAGCTGTGAGACGCGTTCATGAATCTCATTGGTGGAATTGATGAGGGGGAGTAGTGAGTTTCACGGGGGAGCAGCAGACAAACCGAACTTTTGATGTGCGATTGGTGTATACGCGACTAGCTGCGGCCGTAAGCGACTTTTTACTGATATGCGATTGGCGCATACCCGACTGGCTGACAGCCATATGCGACTCTTGAGCTTCACGGACGAGGCTCCTGGCTCCCTCCTCTCTATAGAAGCTTCTTGATAACGTCTACTAAATTTTAAATTTCAATCTTCAGAAAAGGCGGTTAATGAAGCACTTGGTATCTTATACACCAAACCCTTAAATTTCGTCACGTCCTGGAAGGCAATTTTTTTCTCTCTGTATACATATTTGCTTCAAGATTTTACTAAAAGATTCCTCGAGCTGGCTGGTACTGATGTGGAGCGGGCTATGTAACTGCTCCGTAAAACTGGCTGTCA
Source organism: Parhyale hawaiensis (assembly GCA_001587735.2). Lineage (NCBI taxonomy): Eukaryota > Metazoa > Arthropoda > Malacostraca > Amphipoda > Hyalidae > Parhyale > Parhyale hawaiensis. Next base: position 36,658,227 of record LQNS02278143.1, on the reverse strand, counting down.
CTGAGCCAGGTCGACTGCCACAACGGCAGGCAGATACTACTAGCGATGGTGGCTGGAGTACACATCTACAGGCCACCATCTACAGTACACATCACTGTGCAAATTGTCATATTTTTTTAATTCCATTCTTCTCTCTGGCTTTTAATACTGCAGAAAATTCTGTTCTTTGTTTAGGTATTCACTTTTTTTGGCTGGTATTTTCAAAACACATATCATTTCTTGCTTCAACTTTTCTATTAGTAACCTATGATACTAAAAACGCTGAAGAAATTTCAAAATTAGTATTTTTCACAGCAAAATTTTCATCTAGATGGATGTAGTGGCAGTAAATATCCAAGATACAGTTCGCTCATATGATTGTGACAATTGTTAGAAAGTGAGTTCTATATTCGGTTGCAATCAATAGCTGCCTAAGGCTGAAGAGTTCCGTTTTTTACGATTAATGCCCTCACAGGCTGGGAATGCTGCCCTTCCGAATAGAAATTGAGGACGCTCACCTCCCGTTTATTAAATTCTAGTGTGTCAGCCTGTAAGATTACGGCAAAGTATTTGTGAGAGCTTCTTCGCTGATCATATTTTTGCTTGTTTGTTATGTTTTAGTGGTGAAGATTAACGCAAATATTCACAGCAGGCGAACGTTCTGAGTTTGCGTTTTACTGTGCATTGCAGTTTTTCCTTCCCTTAGGTTACATGGAAATTGATAATCATCTTATAGCGGAGAGTCAAGTATCACTCAAAATGTCAACTGTAGGTAACTTCATACTATTGATACGCAATGACAGTACGTTTGTCAAAATTTTTGTTCTAGCTTAGGAACAATAATTACAGCCGTGGAACAGTCTTATTTTCCGTGCCTCATCCAATCCCAAAGAATATCTTACCCTTTCTTCGCTCATCATCTGCTCCATTTTGTGCGTCTTGAACTGAGAGTGAACACAAAACTATTGATATGGAAGATGTAAAAAGATCAATTAATTAATCAGGATCACTGAGAGTTCTGCAAGAGTCTTCCCAGCTAAGATTTTAGAACTGACAAAGCAAAAAGTGCGTTCATTCTAGGAACTTCCTCTTTGTTACCACCGTCTGCAACTCGGTCTAATTTTTGCCTTTCGGTTTTTGACGGAGCGCGATAGGATTTATGAAATCTCTAAACGGATTTTTCCAACAGTCACAAAATACGGAGACATAAGTAGATATAAATTAATATACAGAGAACACAGATTGGCCCTATTATAGATTTTGATGTGCATTTTCTTAATATTTTTTGCTAGCGTAAGCAGTCGTCAAAAGCAACTTCTTTGCTTTTTGTTGTTCCTGCTTGTTGCCCGGATTTTGCTATAAGAGATGCATTGCACGTGCAGGCTTGATCTATTAATTCAATAATATTTTTGATCGGTGCTATATATATAAGTTTGCAGCAGCAGAATTTCCCCATCTGCAAGTAAAATTCTGAATTAATATGGTCGGAAGTGAAGCAGCACCAAGAAAATTGTGTTTACAAAATTAACGGGTGCACTCAGTAGCGTATTATGGCTATCAGCAGGGACTACATCAATGATCAAATAAAAAGTAAAATAACCGGTTTTTGCGATACCACCAGTTTCAACTGCTGGTAAAAACATTTTGCATATAAAAAATACACGAAATTGACTATGAACTATAGGAACGGAAACTCAGTCGATTGAAGAACGTACAGTAGGAAAAAACCTTCAAAGATTAAATACATCAACTGCGCATCAAACGTAACAAAGCTAAAAGTGATAAGGATTTTAAGACGTAATTAATTTACAATTTATGTATAACGGCTCTCTAGCCTCTCAGAAGATGAATTTTCCTCAATCTAATGCTTCATATCGGGACCAGTAAACAAACCCAGCAACAAACAAATTGTGTTTTATTGTATAGCTGAATGCCTACCATTGTTCAGAATCGAGGCTGTGTAAGTTACGCAGGTCATATCCCACCATCCGTTGCCTTCTCTGGTACGAAAGAATACTAACGTTGAAGCCTTAGAGCTTTTGCTCGACATAATAGCTCCCTTTACCAAGTTTACTGGCGGGGGACGGGTTTCAGAGGCTGATTGGTGTGACGGCCAAAACTTAGATATCGCACATTGCACGCCGTCTCCTGAACAGGGTAACGTAATTACTGCAGCTACCAGTGATTAGTGCGGTTCAGTGCATTATGGCTACTGAAAGTGCAGCTGCTCCTGTCTCCTGCTGTAAACGTACTGTAAGAAGACAAATGACGTCGGACAGCCTAGCAGTAAGTGACGTGCCAGACAACGAAACGTCTAGTGGTGGTGATTCCGATTCTGAGCTTGAGATTGTCTCAGGCAGTGATTCGCTTAAGAAAGACATGGAGAGTGTGAAGAGCATGATCAGCTTCNAACTATGAACTCAGACAAGAAGTGGAATCTCTCACCAAGAGGTCACCGACTTTTGCCGAAGTTGTACGTGATGTTAGTATCGTCTCGGGAGCTACTGGAGACGTCTCCTCCCAGAGAAATGATGCGCGGGAGCCTGGAGTGGACATCTGGCAGAGAGTGTCCACTCATAGGCCAACCATTAATGATGTAAATGACCGCCTAGACCAACTAGAGCAAAATACCCTTGCTGCGACCTTGAAATTGCAAGAGAAAAAAGTTGAAGGAGTGGTTAAGGCAGCAAAGGTCGGGGAACCGCGAGCACAAAGAGAAGCCGTGGAAATCCTGGTTGGGAAAATCGAACGTGAGGTGGATTTCGGTGTCGTTGCCACTACCGACATTGTTGAAGTTGCGATCGTAGGAAAGGACGTGCAACACCTGAAAGTAAAGTTTTTTTCTAGTGCGGCCCGGAATAAACTTCTCCGAGCCATTAAAGAACGAAAACCAGCAGACTTCTACGCTAGCAAATATCTTACTCAGCAACGTACTGCATTGTTCTACAGGGTGAGACAGATACGAAGATCAAGAGATATCAAATCAGCCTATATGTTCAATGGCACAAATTATGTGAAGAACAATGACTCTCAGCGTGCGCACCCAATATATTCGGAAGAAGATATTCACAAACTTCTTTCTTCGGTCACCACCACATAGCTTGCAAAAACAACGAGGAAAATCAATTGACACTGATGGATGAACCAAGATTCAACATTGTAGATGAGCATAATTACGATATTCCATCTTTTCCGTGTAAAAACACGTCACTAATGGAATTCTGTTCACCTATATCAGATAAGTCTATTTCTATTGTTGTAATTAACATCCGTAGTATACGAAGAAATTTCTTCCTGCTACAAGCCCTCCTGTCCTCCATGAAAAGCGAAATGATGTAATTGTGTTGACGGAGACTTGGCTAACGGAAGAAATAGATATTACATTTCATATAAATCATTATAACAAGCATAGCAGCTACCGCAACAAGACAGGTGGAGGCATATCGGTATA
>LQNS02278143.1:36631623-36652208 GCA_001587735.2 Parhyale hawaiensis | reverse complement strand
GGGGGGGGGGGGGGGGGGGGGGGGGGTTAAAGGCATTATGAAAAAAAAAATGTTAGTCTTCATAGAGAACATGCAGCAATTGTTTAGCAGGTATAAAAACGATACAATGATTCCGCATACACTCTTTCTTCACTGGGGCAGACTTAATGAACGACGAGCGGTTATCCCATGTACATTTATATATAATATAAACGAATACGTGTGAAAAAATGTGAGGTGAAGCTGCAAAACAAGTGTCATTGAGCAAGGTTACTGCATGAATAATTCTCCTGCTCTTTGCATTACCCACAGCTACATGATCTTATCAGTATATAGTACTGCTCGTATTTTGGATTTGGTTTTAGAACCCTCACGCACCCAAACGGTTAGCGTACGTTTATGCGACATTCCTGTCGGTATCAATTTATCGTGATGGACACAGGTATGTATTTCGCACTAGCATAGAGCATCCTCGCACAGGTATCGAAACATAGTAAATCCACAAAGTTATTTCGTGCTTGTAGAAAGAACTCCGCGCATGTATCGCAACACAGTAAACGCACGCAAGTATTTCGCGCTTGTATCTAACATCTTCGCGAGGCAGGAGATGAGTAAAGAAAAATTGCAGCCCTGCAAAAGCCCTTCGGGCAGCTCTACTTTAGCCGCAAGAGGCCGGTGGCAGAGGCTCTTAGCGCAGAGGATGTTTGTTTTCCTTACGTAATATATGAGACACTTTTCCTGTTACAGATAGCGCTAAGTTGGCGCGGTGGTCTACTCTGCACGCTAATATTTTTCCTGGAGTCACCTTAAAACCTCCAGCCCCTTCTTAGTTCAGAGCTGTATTAGCGGCAGCGGTTAGTAAATTATGGTTTTCCGGGGAGTATCAATAGATGGTGGTCAAAAAAAAATTGGTGGACAGTGATAGTGGTCAAGAGGAACTGGGGTTAATGATAGCAGTCGACTCGACAGAAACAATTTTCTGTAACAACAGACATAATGGACACCAGTCCCAACAGCAGGTGACAAGGTGTGATAGCATATGGTTTGTCCAAACTACAGCGATGCTCATACTTGCTCTGAACTGTCCAACCAGAAGTGTTCTTAGTATTCACGTTCTGCATCGGTCCTTTCTTTTTTAGCTGAAAGAACTCGTAGTGAGTGCTACATTCCTAGTAAATATCATCTTTGGTTTCTTCTCGTGCCTCAGCTTTGCAGCCAGAGTTCTCAGTTATGCATGTTGAACGCTTCTGATGACAGTTGCAACGTATGAAATTTGCACTTTATGCAAACTTTGTTTCGAAAAGAGCTACGAAAATACTTTTTAAACATTCGAGATAACGCACCGTTAGTTTTTCATTAAAAACTAATGTTTTCCGTAGATATCAGCTCTGGCAAGTTTCACTCAGCAGAATAACAAATTCTGGTACCAAAATTCATAAAAGTCTCAAGTTGTGCGGGAAGTCCGCCCCTGAGTAGACCCACACCCGTCTTTTGCTCTTTGGATTTTAATTCTTAAATGTTTTACAACTTCTCCCTATCAGGCTACCTTCGCTCTCGTTTCTTTTGTAGGCTTGCTTATTTTTAACCCTTAAGGCTAAGGACCAGCGTCCTTCCTAAGGACCGTTAGAAATAATGCTACTCCTACGAGACGCGGGCGTTTTGGTCATTGTAGGGTTAAGGGCTCGTCGATGGCAAATATTCAAGTGTCCTATATTTTGTCTATTTACTCATTCCCTAGTACATAATGTTTCTTTAATGTGTGTTATATTTTCTAACAGACCCATATATTTATATGCATGCTCTATCTTAATATTTAGATGAAACAATTAGCATTCTGCTTTAGCGGCATCACCTCGAAGAGTATACCGTACCTCCATGCTGTTTGAAATCAGCCACCTATTGTTCGTAACAACTAGACGAGGTGAGAGCTTGATATCCACAATTGATACCTACAGAATGCTGTCATATTGATGCGAGTATTTGTGTGGTCAATTTTGTATACTTTATGCGTCCTATTCTTTTCAAAACCATTAATTAAGATATTGTTTGCATTTATTGGCTCTCAGAGTATATCTGCAGTTACTATACATTAAAATATTACCTTTCGCTTTAAATTACACTACAGACCAAATTGGTGTAGCAGTTTAAAGAGAAAAGCACTTTCTTGAGCACTATATAGGAATTAGATATAGTGCAAATTTTCAAAACTAATCATAGGCCATCCTAATAAGCTGAAAAATTCTTCAATTGATTTTGAAGAATGAGAACAACTTGAAAGAGAATGCCAAAAGTCAGAGACATGGAAGAAAAATTCAGTAATTAGAAAATGTAGCTTGTTACCAACCTATTTTCTTTACTATAACAGGTAAGAATCAGTTCCTAATTTCAATCTATAAACTTGATCATCTTTCATCATGGCAATGTTGCCATGGGACACGAATGATTCAGCAAAGTAGGTAAAACTGTACCTTATGATGATAGCTGAAGGCGTGATACTGTATAATGAAACCTCCTAAAGACAAGTAGACAGAGAAAGACATAACTGGATGAGGATGGAAAAGTAAAGAGACTGCGTAAAAATTATAGCAAATTCAAGTCTGTAGGAAGTATTTTGAGGAAAATAATTAGTGCTATTAACGCTATGAATGCGTCCGTAAAAACTGTTAGTGGATGCTGAAGCTTTAACGAAACTGACTTGTTAGCAGCGGAGAGGAAACCTCTTGTCTGCAAAACCAACGACCGCTGAGACTGTCATGCGCCAAAATGTACATTCTGTGGTCACACGAAAAGTGGTCCAATGGTTAATTCAGCCATGGAAATTTCTCTGTACAGAACGAATAATACAAAGTTTTCTAATTCCCTGTGATAAAAAGCATTTAATAGTCGTTTGTAAGCATTACAACTGTAACATAATGGCTAGACGTCAAAAGGTTAGGAATGTTTCAAGCATTCCAAAAGTGTTTTTTTTTCCTAGCATGAAAACTCATTGACTTCTTTTGAAATTTAAAATATAGCGTATGTGTACCGGGTGTCTTTAGGCTGACAATTTCCAACCATAGGTAGAGAAACACGAAATAAATCAATTTTCAACGAGGGTAAAATGCCCCAAACTCCTTAGTTTTCGAGTTATAATGACTTAAAGAAATTTAAAGCTTTAAGTATTATACTACGTGGGCGCCAATGTTAGCACAAGTTTTGATAGTTCAGCACGTCTGTGCCGTACAAAAGCAATTTACATTATTTTTAAAACAAAAACTGCAAAATTTTTATTGTCAGGAAAAATATCTGCAGTTTCACACTTAGCACTTAATGTAATCCCACTGCTGTATGGCGGACACTATATATGTCGTCAGAGTTTGCATCCGTGTCGCCCCCCCCCAAAAAAAAAAAAAAAAAATCCAACGGTAGCTAGCACCAGATTTTGAACTTTGTGTACAATTTTCAGATTGGCTGATGCAACAGAGAACAAGGGATCCCAAATTCTCCAAGCTGATTCTTTTCCACAGATGAAGCGTATTTTTCTCGCAAAGGGGTTTTTAACATTTACCATAAACATCATTGGGCTCAAGCCTAATAATCCTCGTGTCATTCGCTCAAATAATAATCAACATCGATACAGTGTAAACGCATGGGCAGGAATGTGGTCAGAAAACGTGCTGAACGATCAAATTTAGCGCTAACATTGGCGCGCATGTAGTATTATACTTGAAGCTTTTAATTTCTTTAATCCTTTTAACTCGAAAACTAAGGAGTTTTGGGCATTTTATCCTCCGTGAAAATCGATTTATTTCGAGTTTCTCTACCTACTGTTGAAATTTGTCCGCCAAAAAAAATAAATAAATAAACACCCGCTATATATTTTTCCCGTTATCTCAATAACTAAGGCCTAAATAAAAAAGTTGTATGAGCAAAATGTGTTTCTATTTCAAAATTACATATACATAGCAAATTTCAGAACAATCCGCCTGAGAAAAACCGTTACCAAATTGTACAAGGAAAATTATACCACTAGCAAAAAAAAATTCAGAGACTGTCAAGCAGCCTAGTGGGTGTTGCTGGAATGATGGTTTACTGCTTTATGATACGGGAAGCATAGCTAGTCTACATAAGGCCGACAGACACCATTAAACTACATAAGAAGAAGATCGCATCATGGAGAGCATTGCACTGACTTCAACAGGGATTAAAAGAGCAACGAACAATACTTCACGAATAAATGTGTCCAACTGGCCAAACTGTTGTAGACGGCTGGAAGAAGTTGGCTAAAGGCCGCGCCACACGAAAGGACGTCCGCAAAATTTTGCTCTCGTTTTCGCTCTCTTGTTGCTAGAGAGGTAGGGAACGCTCTGCTTCGTCCATGAACTCAACACGGACTGGTGGAGAAAGGACGTGCTACATTGGACGTGCGATCCTCATAGACGTCAGTGTACAAAAACTATGGTGTTGAAGCTCAAGTATGTATCTCAATCGTCCGCACTCACATGTCGGGCGCTGCCCGTTTCAAGTGGAAGCAATCGCGAACACGGTCACAGTCCATCGGGAATGTCCTTGGGATACGTCCGAAGAGAAGACCCTCAAGTGGCGACGCCCTTATTTACAAGAAGTCCAGAGAAGGGACCTCGTTTTAGTGTCAGAAATAAGACAAAGGTTTATGCTTGCTAGCAAGCATTTGATTTCAAAGGTTAAAAATGGTTTTCTTTTTTTTCAGCGATGAAAGCGAGCTTAATCTGATTGAAACGGGTGGTAAGATCTATATCTATACTAAGAGACGTGGAGGTGAAGAATGTAATGCAAAATGCTCTATAAAGACTGAAGCATGGCTACAAATGCATGAAGGCATTTGATGTGTTCTCAAGGCAAGGAATGTTGCTCTCTATAAAACATTGTTATAGAACATGTTGTACCAACAATATTAAAAAAAAATTCCGGAATTCGAAAATCAATTTTCAAGTAAGATAATGCCCTATGCTCCAAAACAAAAGCAGTCATGACTTATCTAAACGAACATGCTTAATTTTAAGAATATGGATTTACCAGCGCAACGCCCCTACTTCCATTAAATAGAGAATCACTGAAAAACTTAGGGAGTAAAAGTTATGGATAGAAATCCTTCGGACACAGAAGATTAGTAGGTGAAACTGCATAATATTGGGCAATAATAACTGTACAGGATTGTCGTATACTTATTCTTTCTTGCAGTTGAAGGCTGCAACTGCTATCCAGAACAAAGATCTATTCACTAAATAATGATTTAGTATACAGTGCGACGTACGGTATTAGTCCAACAATGTTTATATTGATTTTTCATTGAATATATTCTGTTTGACGAGAATTATATCTTCATATGGCAACACTGTGTGCTTAGTTCATCTGGCGATATCTGTTTACATTGTGTACAAGTTGGTTACAGAACATTCACTAGTTTAACATTTATACTGTGAGCCACGCTATTAGTCTATTTAAATAATATTCAAAATGGGACGTGCTAAGGATTTAGCAGACGAAGAGAAGCAAACCATTATCAAAGAAACGGCCAAGAAGACCACATGTGCGTTTATTGCCAGGATTTAGGCCGCCATGTTGGAATAATTCAACGTTTTTTAGGGATCCTTCCAATCGGAAGACACGGTCTGTGAAAGGTAAAATAAAAGCTGAGAACACGCCGGATATCAGAAAAATTAAACGTCAAGTCTTCAAGAAGCCGGAGGCACAAGCAAAACAATTTCTGAAAGCTCTGGTCTGAATGAAGTGCCAAAAGCTACGCGAAACCGAATGCTGGGGACTATTGCAAATGTGAAATCTCCCGAAAAAAAACCTCCATTGACACAAATTCACATGCATTTCTGAGAGTTGAATGGCCTAGGTCTTATATGAAACAGGATATGAAATATGTTTTATTCACAGATGAGACCAGAGCAACTCTCGATGACCCAGACGGATGGTCTAAAGGATGGGTCGGATTTGAGGGCAAGCTCCACCATAAATTTGTAGGTCCAACAATGGTCCGCGAAGGAGTTAAAATCAATTCTGCTTATTATTGCGCCCTACTCGATGAAAATGTTTTGTTCCTTGGCTTGACAACCAGACTTTGGATCTTCGTAAGAAGCTGGTTTTCATGCAAGATAATGCACCCGCGCATTCAACCAGAGCTACAAAAGAATACCTTACTTCTTTGTGGTTCAAAAACCAGAATTTGATGGTGTGGCCACCCGAATCTCCAGATTTGAACCCTATTGAAAATTTGTGGTCTATCATCAAGCGCAAAATTTATACAGAGGGTAAGCAGTTTTCTTCAGAAGCAGAATTGTAGGAGGCCATACAAGTCGCTGCAAGATCCATCGATGGTACTAGTATTAAGAAACTGACTCATTCCGTTAATCACCACATTTTTGAAGTCATAAAATGTAATAGCAGTTACATTAATAAATTTAATGAGCTCATTGTTTCTTCTTTATTTTGTTTTATTGGCTTTTGCAATATGCTTCAAGTAGTTTTTGAAGTATTATTTAGTAATTAATAAATAAACTGATGCAGTTAATTTGTGTTTTATTCATCATATTTAACTAATTTTGATACCTGAGACTAATATCGTGGTTCGGTAAATAGAGCGTGGATTAGATAAAAGTAAGTTCCTAAAGGGTATCAAGCAAACAATTTCTCAAATAATAAGATTATAGAATTAATTACGTAAGATACTAACTTTTCTTATAGTTCACTTCTTATTTAAATTTTTGTAAGCTATTGCTGAAGATAAGGGCTGATTATTGTTAGAATTTCATATGTGCACTGCTGATATATCAAATAACCTAGATTTTTGTCCCTTAGTTTGAACGAAATTGTATGCCAGCTCAAAAAGATAAACATCCCAGGTATCTTTCCATGATATACTTATGTAGAACAAAGTTCATCTTGAGGAGTGCCGCATCAGGGAATGTTCTGATTCTTTAAAAGGTGCAATGAACGTCGTACTCAGCGGGATCAATCACGTGATCAAGAACGAAAATAATGTTCCTTTGCTACCTGTTAGATGCATTGATAATAGACTGGTAAATTTGAAGAGATCTAGTACTGTTTTTTGCAAAAATTAGTACGACCTAAAATTTTTAATGGTACAGATATATTTCATGACTATTATGGTGGTCTTGTGTTTAGCCATGGTGTATAACACTCGCGGCCATAAATTTTTGACTGAATTTAAGCTTACCGAGAGCCAGCTCAACAGTACAAAACGATTCAAAGTTCTCCAAAGCGTCCGCTACTCTAAAAATTCAGTGGTGGAGCCCTTACACAGGCAATGTTCGATATACAGATTATATTTTAATACCTACTCTCGGCGTGAATAATGTTACAAGTTCCCAACTAAAATTAAGGGATTAAAATGTTGCTTCCAGTTGAAACTTTTAGATTTTAATTTTTGACAGCGAAAGTGAATTATGAGCAAAGTTTGATTAAAAATTGCCTCCTCTTTGTACAGACAAAGCTTCAATCTCTCTGGCCATTTATCAATCGCTTTACGAACAGCATCAATTGGAAACTTGGCCACTGCAGCAGGTGAGCGCTTAAGTGAGTTGAAATTTCTGCGGGGTTTAAAGGAAGCCATATTCTTCAATACTGACCAATACCAATACTTCAATACTGTAATCCAAAGGGCATAAGTCTGGACTCTCAGACGGCCAGTTCAATGCCTTGATGAAGTAAGGAACATTCTGGAAGAACCACAGCTGAGTGACTTTCGCTTCGTTTACTGAGACAAATTTTGCTAAGAGCTCTTTTCTGTTCTACTGAACAAACAACTAATGAAGCACTTGAACTTGTCTTGAAAAACGTCATCAGTGTACACACGCGATGGTTTTAACACCTTTCTTGTAAAAATGAAGCCCCGTGACCCCATGATATAACACGCCACACCAATCTATCACTGTAGCGAGATAGTGGACTCATTAATTTGAGCTCTGTGAACGACTTCAGAAGCTTCTTTGGCACTATGATCACATACCGCATCATTTTGACCAGTAAAGCTTTTTTCTACTGAAAAAAAAAAAATTATGATCCATGAAAAGGATATTTCTGTGAGCTCCTGCACACCTGATTGCCAACTGTTTGGATCTTCCTATTCTGATTCCTCTTAAAGCTGGTGTTAACAGGTGGACGGTAGATCTTCAATAAGCTTGCATCTTTAGGCCATCTCTGATTAATCTGGATTTTGATCTTGGGGGCATTTCAAATTCCCTGTCTATGATTTCTAGCTTCCTCGGCTGATTCTTTCTGATTCTCACTGCGGCAGTCACTGCATTCACTTTCTTGGGAGTCCTGACAGTGCGAGAACGACCTGACCGAGGCATGTCACCAATGGTCTTATGATCCTCAAACATGTTATGGTGCAGTACACAAATATTCTGGTGATCCTAGCGGTTCAAGCAATTTGCAGATGGTACTCACGCCATGTCCTACCATGTGAGGACAAACAACAGCAACTTGCTTCTCTTGACATTCCATCCTATCGCTAAATCTTATTAATATTTAAATTATCTGAGGTTTTATGTCTATATGGAATAGACCCTAAACATTAACTCTAACCATACAGTGTTTGTGAAAGTTTATTCAATATTTTGTAGCAAAATTGATTTCTGTATTAAGTATTAAAAATTGTACTAGCGCGTGATACAGAAACCTTCCAGATTTTCTAGAACGGTTAACGTACCGGCTCCATTGGTCTTGCCGTTTGTAAGAATTTGTTGATCAAAACACTGAAGTCGGTCATCTCATTTCCAGTTATTAAATTTAAAAGACTTTATCCACTCTAAAACTGCATCATTGAAACCGACATCAAGTGAAAGAAAGTTCAATGGAAAAGACACATACAGCACCAACCGTGGTCTATTGAAACAAATTCTGACACCGCACGGTTAAACGAATGCCTTGTGAACCGCTAGCAGTTCTTTACTTAATAAAAAGCGTAATCCATCTGCGTGAGTTGACTACAGTTAAATCAAGTGGATAACGTGGAGAGGAAATACGCCAGTTGTATTGGGCCCATATTAACCTCAGGCAATCCAAAGCAACTGAGGTAAGCGTGACAACGATAAGGCATTAATCGGCACAAATTTAAATTGATGTCTTGAATGAATTTCAAGTTTCATTCGTAATAACAATATTTCTTTAAATTATTTCATGTAATTTTTTTTAGTGCAGCAATTTAGTTATTAAGTTAGAGACTTCAAAATCAGTGTTTCGTCGAGGTAATACAACATTTTGACACCAAAGTTTGTACCAAATCAGATTACCGTTGTAAAGTTTTCCTCAATATATTGAACGGAATAGTTCCTTGGTCATACTATTCAAGTACAAAACCAAATACTATAAATGCTAAAATACACCTACATGACAAACTATACCCGGATAATTTTTTTCATCAATATTTTGGTCACAACCGTTGTAATATATCAACCTTGTATGCTCTATATCTGACGATGAAGCCGGTCTCCTAGACGCTTTTGTTTCAGTTTCCTTTTGTTTTTCAGCAAAATTTCTAATGCGTAATGATGTTGCCTCTATCCTCGTTATTGGCTTTTAAAGTCTAACTCATTGTGCGTGTGCAATAATTCGGAGGTTTCCATAACTACGTAAATTGATATGTGTCTATAGGTACTTGTCCCAAAGTTGAGCCAAGATACCAGCTACATACGTGATGGCATTAGCTATGTTAACATAGATATAAGATAGAACTTATCATTGTTATTATTTAGTGTTATTGAATATTCTGGGTTATCAGTAGGAGGGAAATGACAAGCCAAAGCCTCATAAACGATGTTTTGATCGTCAGCTTTTCCGTGGCAGCCGCAATGCCGCACATGATAGTAACGTAATAGTTGACCAAGCAATGCAAAAGCTACATGAAGGGTCGGCAGCTGCTGTTGAGGCGGCCTGATTCAATATTTGCTTTGAATTGATAATCGATATGAACGTTTTCAAACAGTGTATCTGTTCGTGTACCAGTTTTGCCATGCGAGCATCAAACAAAGAAATGAACTTCTGCTTTCCAATCACTGCTAAACATATTTTCTTCTTTGTATCCTGCCCTATGTAAAGGATTACCGTCCGGTTTGGATTACCGTCCGATTCTACGTTCCTATGCAATTTATCATTGGCTATGGTAGTCATTACAAACATTTATTTTTCACATTTACGTTTTCGTTGAGAAATCCCCGTCGCTGTACAACAGAGGACTTCTCGGCCTCTTATTTGAAGAATAGTGAACACCCACTGAAATGATGCAATAATTATTTGTGACTTAATAAAAAAAGTCTGACTTGTCATTTATACTAAAATTTGTTTACTTACCACGTCACCCATGATATTATTTCCCTGATATACAGCACGACACTATCACATTACGGTAGCTACTTTTCTTCACCATTGTTCGCGCAGTCAAGGGTGAGGTGCACGTCAGCTTGGCAACAGTTCAGTGGTTGGTGAATTGCACCATAAAAATAGCCCATAATTGGTCTCAGAGAGCGGCCAATTCAGACGGCGTCCCATCGCAGCGGTGCTTTTAAATTGCCTGCAATTGTGGCGAGTTACTGCAATTTTGGCGGCCCCTGGAGTTCTGCTTCGCCTAAAGGTCCGAGTGCTTTTTCGACAGTAAACGCTCGTGTGGCCGAGGGATAGAAAGTAACTTATATTGAGTTTGTTGAAGTAGCGCTCAGGGGACCCTCTGAACCATTAACTCTCACCGAATCGAGTACCAGATCTCAAAATTTATTCCGCAGTACGTTTATGAAATATATTGATACTAAACTGAGATGATACTACTAATACATACAACATAGGTAAGCTTGTTTGCTACTACAGCCAACACTATTGCAGTACTCCTGCAGTTTCCTCTTAAGTTAAGACTTTAGTTCAGCCATGTCGAGTCTTAACCTCTTGAGCAAAAATGCGTTTCATTAAAAATGCCATTCATAAGCTAGAATTTTTTGGGAGGGGACCTTGAGATCCACCTGGCAGGTACATGTCAATGGTAATAATTGTATGAACTTAAGCTTGTGTTTAAGCACGGTTAATTGAATAATAATTACTGGTTCTTTTCGTCTGTTCTAGTTATCTAATAATTTTCTTTTGATCTGAAAAAAGGTATTTTAAAATGGCATTAGACTGATAACTTAGTTATACACTTTTTACAATTTCAAATGTGTCTACGATTAGAATGTTCAAATATTCACCACAACAGAGTACTAGAATAGCTTGAAATCGAATCCTGCGTTCAAATCTAAAACTTTTGGATAGAAGTAAGAAAGGTCCGTAGAATGCATACCTGTCAGAATTTTAGCTGAATAATATCAACGTTGTCGTAAAACTTTTGCCTTGTATATTGGTTAGCGGGACTTTTTTTTTTTTGTTAAGAAGATCCTCTGCTTTGATTAAATTTTGGTATGATCGGTTGATCTGTCTCTGACTTTGACTCATCCATATTAGCAGCATAACTCAAAAAATTATAAACGGAACTTCAAGAAAATTACGAAAACTGTTAGTACTGTTAAAAGATACAATTGATTTAATTTTGGTGTTAATTCAAAGAAAATCATGGACTCATAAGAAATTCGAATTTTTCGTTAGCGTTGCCTTGCTTACAGGAGGCATGCGCTCTTAGAGTGCTCTCCCTGAAAATTCTGCGGATATTATACCTAAGATTGAACTACAATAGGTTAGTCACAATTCAAATAGAGCAGTGGTTCCCATTCGGGGTGCATATGAACCTACGGACCCCCTGCTGGTTCACGCACGGATCCCCTACTGGTTCATGATGTTTGGAGCTTCTGTGTTATCCCATAGATGATAAAAGTTACATAATAATAATTTTTAGGGTTTTTGGGAGAAAATATAAGTTTAAATGGCTTATAACTTATAATAATGTTTTACTTAAATTTAATGAAATTGAAAATTTTTTACTATGGCATAGTTACCCGTAAATGCTTTTACTCGATTACAACAAAGTTGAGATTGTTTTCAAAAACTGCGAGAAGAGCATATGTTAACCATCATTCAATGCAAATGATCATTTAGGGCGAGTCAAAATAAATTCAAGAGAGTTAAAGGTGAAAACTCGTTGTGTGTGAATAATGGGCTGAGCTGGGATGTCACGGGACCGTGTCGTGAGTAATTATATGTTTGGCGTACGTTGTTATGCCTCTGCCGTTCTGTATCAACTGAAAAGCATTAGCCTGGAAGCCATCGACATCTACAATACTCATTCAGTACGTAATATACTAGTTGATGTCATTTTAATGGCGGGGGGTCCATGCGCTTCAGGGCGATTTTACAGGGGATCCGTAGAAAACTAAAGTTTGGGAAGCACTGAAATAGAGCGTCTACAAATATTTACCTGTAAGTTGAGTTTCAAAAATGACACGCAAAAAAAAAAAAACAGAGTAAGCACTCAAGTAAAGAGGTCTCCTCGGCCTCACTAAAGCTATGGTGACGAATTGAGTGTCCCTGGCGGAGCGGCTCCCCACTGCAGACTGTAGGATGATCGCGCCTAGTCGCGCTACAGCGGCAGTAAGCGAGGAATTAACTGCGTTTCAGCGCTTAACTGTCTTCCATTAAACTGTTTATAACACCCTGATGAGCTCTGAAGTTCTGCTTGCCGCAAATTATTCCCCTGATTTACCCTATCTATGGGGTAGGCACCTACCTGCCTAACCTATGTAGCTAACATACCAAAGGGGGACTGGAATCGGTATCCCCCGCTGTTTGCAAAATTGTAACATAGGAATTCATATGCGCAGGTTCCGATGACGACTGAATAGGGATAACAAGTTAAGTTTCTAATACTGAATTACTTGAACAAAAAAGAAGACCAAGCTCAGAAAATTTTCAAATTCTAAATATTAAGTCGACTAATCATATAAAACTTAACGTTTCGGGAATGCTTCCCATCTTCAGAAGTATAAAATATCTAAGGTAACCTGTCAAATGCAAACAGAATTCATTTTATTTTCAATATTGTGGGCGTTGAGATGCTGCTCGGAGGAGGTCTAAAATGCAACTGAATGGAGCGAGCTTGGAAGGTCCAGATGTCAACGTCTGTACAGTCAGCGGACAATGGGCCAGGCATGAACCGTGTGTAAAGGTATAGCCGAGATCATAATGTTGAGGCTAGGTTTTGCTCTAGGGATGTAGAGAGATTCCAGTGATGTGCGCTCGAGTAGGGTAGAAAAGTCTATGAATGAGGAGTTTTTTCGTGTTGATAGGATGATTATTCTGTTCACCATGGAGACGGGGAGCAGAATAAGCTGGTTTTGCGAGGGGCTGACCGGTTCTACTGGATACGCCAAAATGTTGATCGACTCCAGCTTTAAAACGTCGTCCAGTACAACCTATATAGGTAGCATTGCAGCTTCTGCATTGATATTTGTGGACAACACGAGACAGGTGAGGTTTCGGAGGCTCGTCTTTGAATTTAAAATAGGATCCAATGGTGAAGGAGCTTTTGTATGAAAATTTGAAGTTAATATGCGGGTAAGCTTCAGAGTGGAAAATTTTCAGAGTGTTAACGGTGTTGATAGAGTCTTGTTGTAATACGGAAGCGAATGAAAAAAGTCTAATTTACGCACAGACGGTTTAGTTATGCATGGATTGAATAGTTTGTCAAGGAACAGTTTGCAGTAGTGGTCCAGAAAATGGTGTGGATAACCGTTATTTGTGAAAAATGTTCTATGTAAGTCTACTTCATTTGAAAATGCAAGGTAGGAAGAAGATCAATGGTATGCCCGATATAGTAAAGTTTTTATTGCGTTGATTTTACTGACTGAAGAGAGACCTGAGAATGTGGGTTTTCTGTAAATTCTCGTAGTCGGTGTTGAGTTTTGCTTAGTTATTAAAATATCCAGAAAACTAATGCCTTGTTTGATTGGATTTCAGTGGTGAATTTAACATTTGGGTGTTTAGTATTTAAGTACTGCAGAAAAGAGTCTGAATCGGTTTGGTTCCTGAAAATGAGAATGGTTTCATCTACGAAACGTTTATAGTGGATAGGTTTGCAGTTGTTTGGACAATCGTTTAGCCAAAGAGCTTCATGATGGCATTAAAAGATATTTGCCAACGTAGGCCCGAGTGGGCTGCCCATGAAAACTCACTCTATTTGCTTGTACAGTCTATTGTTAAAAATTAATAAAAAGAATCTTTGATAGCAAGACTAATAATAGTTCTAAAGGTAGGTTGATCCATGTTGTAGAATAAGACTATGTCATCAAAAATTTTGTTACAAATGATATGTATTGTTTCGTCTACGGGGATGTTGGTGAAGAGAGAGGTGATATCGAAACTGGATAGGAAGGCATTAGGCGGCAATAATTGAAGGTTTTTGATACTGTCTCTTGTTCTAAATTCAAAGACAAGCCTCTTACCTCTCTCCTGTCTCGTGTTATCTACAAATATTAATGCAGAAGCTGCAATGCTTCGTATATAGGTAGCACTGGACAGCATTTGAAAGCTAGAGTCGATCAACATTTAGGCGTATCCAGTAGAATCCGTCTACCTTCGCACAACCGTCTCATTCTGCTCCCCATCTCCATGCTGAACAAAATAATCATCCTATCAGCACGAAATACTTTTCAGTTATAGACTTTTCTACCCCACTCGAACTCACAACACTGGAATCTCTCTACATCTATAGAGCAAAACCTAGCCTCAACATTATGACCTCGGCTGTACCTCCACACGGTTCATGCCTAACCCATTGTCCTCTGACTGTACAGACCTCGACATCTGAACCCTCTAAGCTCGCTCCATTCAGTTGCATTTTAAACCTCCTCCGAACATCTCAGCCGCCCCACAATATTGAAAATAAAAATAATTCTGTTTTAATTTGATAGGCTACCTTAGATATTTTATACTTCTGAAGATATGGGAGGCATTCCCGAAAAGTTAAGTTTTATATGATTAGTCGACTTAATATTTAGAATTTGAATTAGTATTAGTTGAGTTACAGCTTCAGCTGTCATGCAGCCTTTATTGCTCAGGTAACTTTTCTCAGCACTGCATAAGCAACAATAAATGTTTTAGTTTGGGCTGCCTTGCGTCTGCCAATAGCTTGCCTATTGTAGCTACTGGGCGGTTGCCACTATGGCTTAATGCCGTCACTGATCACTACCGCCTGCCGAACCAGCTTATACCTCGGAAACTCCTTCGCTGCAGGCCTGTAGGCCAACAAAATTCGCTAAAAAACGTACAAAATCTGGACAAAATAGTTCCCAATTACAGGGATGCTATTGTAGTCAACAAGCGTGTTCTGAGGCATTTCTTACTCTGGCCAGTCAAACGGGATTAAATTAAGCTTTTTGTTCTTTTTATTTTCAATACGACCACGCTGTTCATAATAAATCATATATACGTGCACCGTAGCTACTGCAACTATTGTGCATTAAATAGAAACGTTAAAAATAAGTCTTGGTTAGATCTATACCACTGAGGTCTGTACTGAGCCCCTAAACCAATCTTGTCTCTGCAAGTTTTGACTAGCACTTGGGTATCAAACTTGAGGGAGCCACACTACCGCAACAGGAGAGACGAAAAATGTACGGAATTTTAATTAGAAGCGTTCTTATATATAAAAATATGCCAAAATTTTCTACTGTAATTTCGGCTAATAGATGACGGAAGCGCCCACAAGAGCTGGAAAAGCAATCGAGCTATGAAGCCTTTTAGGAAATATGCATCTGAATTAAATTCTCTTGTCACAGCAAATACAGGAAAAATTGCGTATTCTTTTGAATCTCTTTCGTACAATTTTCCTTATCTACGTCGAAATTCATGTTTGTAGCCAAGCAGTTTTATAAGTCATGCTTTGAACTTGCTGGTGTTGAAATTTTATAAAGATCGATTAGGTCAGTCTCGTGGCACTTCTAGGCAAAAAATGTTAATGAATGCGAAGTGCGAAAAATCGTGCAGGGTCCCTCGTAAGGAGCGCAGTTGGCGCAGTGGACAAACCGAAGGAAGCTGTAACTAATATTAGTCGTGTACTTTGATTAAACCTCATTTATTTGGAAAAGTATTCTACTATAATTCGTAAAAACAATTAAATATTCATCTATTTTCTCTAATGAATCATAAAACTGAATGGTAAAATGGAGTTCTTTGGTAACAGTTGCTCATCAAGCTGGAGACCTCGTAGAAACACGCAGCCCATGGCATAGAACGTCAGGTGGTAACAGTCTGATGTGCTCTGAGCTCCGTGAACGAGCACTGCTTACGAGGCGTGGACAAACAAGTAAAACACCGCACTGCTACCTTCACAGCCTCGCCTTCGGTTTGCTACAGCGTGCTGTAATCACATCCGGACGCTCGAAGAGCGTGGAAAGAGTCTAATGACTGTCGTAAGATCCCGTCTTTAGAACTAAAGCTTCCCCCTAAAGAAATATAAACTAAATAAACGGACAGCGGCGATGGAGGCACATACGAATATCGTGCTGACGCAGGCTTCTTCATTGGGGGATCTGCGCTCCCTCCTGCGGTGAGGCACCGAGCAGTCTGCACTGCCTATTGGGACGAGGGACCTTCTTTTTGTCTGCGGGAGGGCTCTGGACTCGTGTCAAAGATAAACATTCTGTTCTCTTATAAGCCCTTTGATATGTACATATTTGATTTCATGTGATTTTGCAACGAATATTCAAGTGAAGCGGAGCCTGAAACTCAACTAATATCCCACTGCACGTGTACGTATCACGTTACAAAAGAAATAAGCTAAGCACTGATAGTATGCAATTGATGCTATAACTACAGAGTCGTCGCGGAAATTCCTAGCACGGCACAACTTAGACGACAACACTGGCATGTACTGAGCAATCTTTCCTGAGCATATATTGCTCGGAAAACATTGATTGCCTGTTTTTTTACTTACTTTAGGAATTTTGAAAGAAAGCCGGAAACCAATAGCAAAAGAGTTCCCGAGATGATGTGATGCCCCCCCTCCTTTCCTGAATCTTCCGCGCGGAGGCAGAGGACACGCCACACTGTCGATTAGATACCACCGCTTTCGCTACGGCGCAAACGAGCTATGATAATAGCAGGCAATGATATCCCTGACTAACGGACTTGCAGAGGCGCTCGATCTGCGACACTGGAGCACACATGCACTGTATCCTCAACGCCCGGGTAAAAAGCACGCCTGGAATCCGTGGAATTGTATGCAATTATATACCGTACATAATTTTAAGTTATTCATGCAGACAGACGTGCTGCAGGGCATGCCTGCCATTGCCCTGGTCCGAGCAGCACACCGGCCCTGGCAGCACCGAGCTGACGGCTCAGGAACAGCACCAGTGGCTCATATTTCGTACCGCGCGACGTCCTCTCTGAAGGTCTGATTGGTATTCCGAAAAGCAGACAACACCCAAGTTTTGCTATCTTGAGTTTGTTGATTTGTTTCGTGGCGCGCGGCAAACAATCTTGCTTGTTTGCTGGTAAAAAAGTGCCGCTACAATCAGGCGTCCTGGGCGTGACGGCAGCGGGCCCCGCGCCTATGATCTCGATACGTTCTTCTGCCTTCTATCGAACCTGCACTTCAAACGGGCGCAAACATCTGCACCATAAAAGATCTGAACAGGCGAACATCTCAGTGTATGCGCCAACCACCTGGCCAAGCGATACTTTCGACGAACTGAAACATTTCTTTTATAGATCTTAACTCGTTGGTTACTCAGATACTGAGAACACACTGATACCATGCCACTGACAGAAACATCTGTAAATGCATTGCAATGTACACTATATAATAACTCACAATGTGCATTTTCAATAAATATTTCAATATATATATGTAAGACTTTCAAAAACTCTTGACAAGAGGGGAACAAAACAAAATTAACAGAGGACACATTATTGAACCTCCCGCTCATTCATCACACTCTCCTCCAAGGCTTACTCTCCACTACAGCTGTGCCATCCTCGTAACAAAAATTTAAGAATACTCACAAGCAGGTGTCTGCTCTGGAGTGGGAATGTAAGAATTCCGCTCCCGTCACTCGTAGGCGTCGTGAAAGGCGACTAACGCAGGGTCGATGCTAAGCGACTAAACTTGGATGCCTGCTCGTTAGCCACCGGCCCCTTCTTTGCGAACGCATTAGTCGCGTGTAGGTTCGGGTTGTGGGAACCCTCATGTAAGGAAGTGCACATGGAAGACGGATAAGCTTTTTGGAGCCAACGGCTACCAATGAAGTAGTACTAATATGTCCTCAAATGCAGAGAGGAGCTTGGTGCAGTGTAACCCCCCGCACTTCACTCATGCCCCCCCCCTATTTGGTCCCGTCAGGACTTCTGGTATGACTGAGGCACGGGCCCATTATTTAATTGCATGTCTGCTTGGTCTACAGCTCTCAGCTTAGGATCGAAACGTCTCAACCTATTTCCTCCATGCGGTCAAAGAGGGTGTTGCTTCAGCTCCACCCTGTAGATGCTAACCAAAATAACAAGAAGCAGGTTTACTACACTTTTGAACTCTGAATTTATCCTTCTGACAAGATCTTGCTCCCTATGAAAATAATATTGGTTGCAAGAAGTTTATCGGATAATTCTCGCTAATTTGTGGCGTGGCGAAAAACTAGCTGCAACTGATTGACCATCTACCTTACATCGATTTACCTCACACTCCTAAAAAATTGACCGGGATCTATGAGGATAACTGCAGAGCTGAAAGTACACATGTTCATGAGTAATCTGAGTATTTTATCGATAGGGTGGCACAATTCCAGTAGTGCGTAAACCTTGGTGGAAAAAGTGTTGAAAAAGTATGAGGGTCTGTAAATCTGTGTCTCAGTGATTTTTGTTGCCGTTGCCAAAACTTCGCTGAGAAAAGAAAATTACTAAAAAATAAAAAAACAATCGAGCTTTCAATGTTATTTATTTTGCGTTTCTATAATGAATTGTTGCAACCACCTTCGAATGTTTAATTTATTTTTAAGGCAACGCTTGAACTCTAACAAGTCTTGCTACTGACATGCACCTAGTAGTGCTATTATTTATTAATTTAATAATTTTAATAATTTATAATATTATTTCAGGCAGTCAAGTGGGTTGACTGAGATGTGAACAGTGGAAAAAATCTTGAGTTAGCTGGAAATTAAAAAAAGATGGCATTGAATCTATAACTCCACCCAAAAAGAGGCAGAAGGAGTGGAGCCTTTTCAGGCAGTCAAGTGGGTTGAGTGTGATGTGAAAAATGCCAAAAACTCTAGAGTAAACTGGCTGTAAAAAATGACGGCGTTGAATTTGCCCCCACCGCGGGTGATGGTCTTACGCCGCAAGGCGTTCTAGTGCTCCAGTAGAGTTCGTTTGCGTGGTTGTATGTTTGAACGTCAATTTGTCTGTCACTAAGATAATTGAAAAAATTATGGACGGACCTTTCAGAAAATTACATGGCTTTTTAGGCATATTAGGAGAAACAGATGATTATCTTTTGGCGAAGCTCCGCTCCAGTTATCAGTTACCCTCCGTGGCGGTCGGTTGTGACGTGTACGGTGCTCCGCTGGAGTAGATAAAATCAGAAAGCTATAGATTTTTCTCAAAAGCAACAAACTAATTAAGTGTTAAACAGTGTGCCAGCCTGGCTATAAACTCGTACGGACTGTGTGACCAGCGCGACCAGTGACCACACCGTGGCTCGCTTAATAAGGGAAGCGTAGACGTCCGTTATGGGAGGCAATAAAGAAGGTCGCAATAAAACACAGTTCAAGCCAGTGATGCGAAACTCAGCTGATGATTTGGATCAAAAGCTTGAGCCACACGAAACTCGTGGTGTAAGTGAGTGTACCTTGTGCTTGACATCAAAGCAAAGTAAAATGATCCAGTGTGTGCTGTGTGAAGAGAATAACTTTCATGCGTCGTGTCTTGCTCTGAACCAGAGCGGAATGTACCATGCTCCTGTCTGCCCATGAAAGATCCACTGAGATGCAACATTGGGTTTGTACCGTGTGTAGAAAACCTACTACAAATGCTACACCGAAAGTTGTTTGCACAAAATATGAATTTCTTTTCTATGCTCCTTGTGCAAAATTACGTCCGGGCATCATAGCTATGTTTAACAGAAATCCAAAAGCTTCATGTGGAATTGTGAAAGATGTTTACAAGTTTCGACACAAAACCGAAAATGTGTATCATCTGATACAAAGGAATCAGTGGGTGAAAATCCGAAAACTGCAGGAGAAGAACCACTGCAGAAATATGCGGAAACCGGCGATCATGATGTAAAAGAAATCAGTTATGAAATAGTACAGAGTACTGTGCAGAAAAGAAGTAGCTCTGGAGGGGACTGGATATCCAAAAACGAAACTAAACCAAGAATCTGTAAGTACTCTGCCAAAAACCAATGTAAATATGGAATTTCAGGCAGACGATGCAAATTTTTCCACCGAAAGAGGTGCCCTAGGTTCATGATATATGGCAGACAAGGTTGCAACTCAAAACGAGAATGTAATTTCTTTCATCCCTAGTCGTGCCAAGAATCATTCAGAAACGGCACGTGTTTTGATACCACATGTCCTGAAATACATCTGAAAGGAACCATTCGAGCGGCTCCCACTGCCCATCATAGGCACACCCACGCTGAACGAGGG
>LQNS02278143.1:36600212-36610539 GCA_001587735.2 Parhyale hawaiensis | reverse complement strand
CAGAAAAAAAAAGGTTAACCTATACTATGAAATAAAAGAGCTTTCTTTATTAGCTAGCAATCAGGGAGCATTGGTGTTAGCGGGGGGAAGTCTAAAAGGCAAATGGACAGAGCTGCGTGGAGGAGCTGGATGTCAGCTCCTCCACGCAGCTCTGTACATTTGCCTTTTAGACTTCCCCCCGCTAACACCAATGCTCCCTGATTGCTAGCTAATAAAGAAAGCTCTTTTATTTCATAGCATAGGTTAACCTTTTTTTTCTGAGGATGGGATTCTTAGTCCCGAAACGTTAAATTTTAAATCCGTCGACTGTTATTTAATATTAGGTTCTTAATATGTTATACAAATTGAAGAATGGAAGTGCATGAAAATACGCACCATTTTTCGAACGACCTGCTCTACAAATATAAAATCCATCTTTCAAGCCTTGGAGGTAAGCATGAGTTGTTCAACTGTTGTTGTTTATCTTATGTTTTACGTTTTACTTAATGTTTGCCACTCTATGCTAGGAGTGTGAACATCTAGAACGTAGATGTTGTTAATCTTTACTAATTACCTCCGCCAAGGAGGTTATGTTTTCGTCGTGTTTGTCTGTCTGACTGTTTGTCTCTCTGTCTGTCACCAAGATAACTCAAAAAGTTCTGAACCGATTTGGATGAAATTTACAAGGATTGTTAAGTATGTTAGGAGGAACAGATGATTAACTTTTGGTGAAGGGCTGTCCATCCGTTTGTTTGTTTGTTTGTTTGTTTGTCTGCCTCATTTTTCTTACTGCCATAACTCAAAAAGTTATGGATGGATTTTCATGAAATTAACATGAGTTTTTAGGTATATAACATAAAATAAATTACCAAGTTTTGGTACTGATCTGTTTGTTCGTTCGCTCGTCTGTCACTGTTTTTACTTTTATGCTTGTTACCACGATAACTAAAAAAATAATGAATGGATCCTTTTGAAATTTATAGGGGTTGGTTGTTATTATTGTTGAGAGACATAAATTATTAAATTTAAGTGCAGATTGGTTTGTTCGTTTGTATGTTTGACTCTTGTTTGTCATAACGTTTGTTAGCAGTATAACTCAAAAAGTTATTAACGGATCTTCAAGAAAATTGTACAAGCTGTTATTACTATCAAAAGACACAAATGTTTCGATTTTGGAGTTAATACAAAGAAAAATTATGGTTTCAGAGCCAATTTGAATTTTTTGCTACCGTTGCCTCGCTTGGCGGTGGTATGCGCTCTCAAAGTGCTCTAGATAAATTATTGTAACTAGTAGCCAGAGCCATCATCAAATAGGTCTGCGTTGAACACTGTTCGATTCTAATCCATCATCACTGTACAATAATGTGTTGATACTTTGCTCCTTTGCTGATTCTACTGAAGATGTATTGCGCCTTCTGAGAATAACTAAATATTACTTTTCATCATGTACAAAATTCGATCAGTCACCAGGGCAGAATGTTCAAACTTCGAATTTACCCTGAAGAGGAAAAGTTTCTTGAGAACACACTGTTATTACGTTACTTATTACAGCTATTTACATCCGAGTTCTTGATGTTAATTTAACGTATTTAATTTATAAATGAAGAGAAATGCCTACGATATCTTGGTGAACGGGGAAGCTAGAGCAACATAGGAAAACGATAAAAATGGACGGGGCTCGCAAAAGGAAGAGCAAACCTGATCATGCACGGGAGAACTAATTATGTGGAGCTATATTTCAGTGAGAAAAGTCCAGACTATCAACAGCGTAAAATATGCTTGTTAGGAGACACTAATTTTAGTAAGCTGAACCTGAAAGTATATATTTATTCTGCTGACTATGAGCACTTAATGCACTATATCATTGTCTAGAGAATTCTCTTCACTACACCTGCGCTCTTGGAATAAGCATAACTTACACTAGAGTGACCGCGCTGCTGAAAATGACGGCGAGGAAATTATGGTGACCCTTTTCAATGATCGTATTTTCGTTACGAATGTGCTTCTGAAAGATACGCAACAACGTCCAACTCAAATTGTTATAAGAGATGACTGCTCGCTATTTTGATTCATCTGAGAAACGAACTCCTTCATTACCTTAGAGGAAATTCGAAAGAAAACGAGTCTATGCTACCAAGCGGTAGAGCATCACCGAATTTATTTAATTTTTGATGCGTATTCTGTATACGCCGTGGCACAAATTAAGTTCATTGAAATTTTTGCGCTTAAGCGAAAACTGCTGCGTGAAATTAAAAATTAAACTGGAAAAAGTTTCTGCGTCTAGTGAAGCGTGAAAAAATCGCTTCGCCTGTGCTTCACCGATTATTTATTGAATTTGTACGTCGTGAGCTGAGAGCACATGTACTGTAGTTTTGATGTATTGAAAATGAAATGAATAAATAACTTTTCTTAAGAACACAATAGGTTTACAAATACGCTTAAAAGTACAAACTAACCAGAATTCAAACTAGTGATTAGGCCCAGCACATAAATTGGTGACCAAGCACAAGGAAAATACATGGATACACTCAGCTTTCACGTGCAGTTACGAATGGCATTAAGCAGCTCGTTCTCAGACAGAGCAAAGGCAATAGAAAAGAGAATAAACAGTTTGCTGCGATCCTAGAGAGAATTTGCGAGTAACTCAAGCTTACTGTGTTTGAGAAACACTGTTTCATGATACATAATCTGGCCACAGGGCTTATGACAATGATTCTAATACAAATTTCAACCAAAGCTCAGTCATTAATATACCGAAAAGATCTCATAATTATAGTCCAGCCGTACCTCGAGTAACACATCATCAAAAACCTCATGCGGCCAAAGGAAAAGGTACAGTAAGAAGACAGTGTGGGAAGGTATTACATAAATCAGCTCAGGTCTGCGTGCAATGACAAGGAAGCTTACAGAAGTAGCAGGTAATAGGCACATCAGCTGGAGGTCATTCCGTAATGAAACTCAGACTCCACGGCGGCGCTAATGCATAGAAAGTACAAATATCTTCATTGCCTGGATTTCAACATAGGCTGACTAAGAAGTGTATTCAGTTATGTAATGATAACGACTCCCATTCTGGCAATCTTCTGCAACCTGGTCTAATTTCCGCTAATCGATCTCCAAAAAACGCAACCTAATTATAGAAACTACAACCTGGCCTATACTGCGTGAGCGTGGTATCTTGCTTGCAGTTTTCGTTCAAGTTTTTCTAGCTGAAGTTTTTCCTGGCAGTTCAAACTTTACGCTAAGCAGAGGCCAAAACGTTTTCAATTATTATTGTTGCCAAGTTGCGATCCTGATTGTTACACAAACTGCTGGCATCCAGGATGCAGTAAATATTCATCATTTCCGGTAAATTCTTTTCATTTAACTATAGTTTTTGGTGCTGCTCAACTTTCAAGCATTTCAAAACTGATAGTCGCACTTTTACTTGCAGGAGGGAAAGTTTGCTCTCGCAAACTCATGACGGCACAATATTCGTTACTTTTGTTTAAGATACAGCCCACAGGTATGAGGCAAATTTCGCAGCAGAACCCATACTGCAAGCAAAAAAAAAAGCCTCAACTGTAATATTGTTGCCGTCATTTTGTGACGGTTTGGTTTTCTAGTATAAAAACTAAAAATGGAAACTCATAAACACACGGCGGTGTTTATTATATTGTTTCGATTACCTCCGTGCTCGCAACTCGTGAGTACTAAATATTCAGTCGGCGTTTGCTTAAGATCACACTTAAGTTAAAGACCAACCGGAGAGAAGAGTTAGGAAGTCTGGAGCCGGGACCGGGGCGCTGAAAATGGCCGGGGTTTGCCGGGGCCCCGGTCGGTCTATAACTCAAGTCAGCTATCATAGCTACCGTGAGCTGTGGGTTTCTGACACGTTCTGTTTCACACCATACAGGCTTGTGCCCCCATAAGCAGTGCTACACATTCGAACATTCTGTTGAGTCCCTGCCAGCACGACTGTTTCTCTACTAAAGAAGTTGCTAAAGTGTTAGTTGTGACGTCGCTTTATTTAGCACGTGTCACCAGCACCGATTCGGATATCTATTCAAATTTAAAGAGAATTAGAACTAAGAAAATGTGCACTTTTCCAATGCTTATCAAGAGAGCAACATAGAATAAGACAATTTGTCTTGTATACCGGAAATAAAAATCTTTGTGTGCAACTGGCTGATAAGTTTTTGCTTCTCCCGTTGCAAATACTGTACACTAATTTTTCAATACTGTCCCTGCACGGCCATCAGCCGGCGAGAACTGATTATAAATTAACAAAAGCCTAGTAACCTAAATAATTTAACAAGCAAAATTCCTGATTAAAACTTCAATAAGAAGCCACCAGAGACCAGCACGCTGATTATATATTTTATTTTTTACTACTTCCTTTCCATGCAAAAACAATATTACTTTATCTGTGTCTGTTATAACTTAGCTATAACTGTGTATGTATGCATTTCATTGCTGTTCTCCGCCTGACTCTCTAACTAAAAACTCCCTCTTTTATTTGACCAGTATTATTGCCAATATTATCTTTTTATTTACACGTGTGTTTAGGATGTAGACGCGTGTCAAATGGCTGTTGGGATGCGGAAGGTGTCAGCAACCCTAGCTGCTACCGCTGGCTTGCGCCACTGTTTCAGTACGGCGTAAGGGAGAGCCGAGTGCGTAAGTCTTTCCTTGCCAGTACATAGCCAATCCTTCAGCAAGCCTTATGTAGTACCTCCTCTCGGTGACACGCGGAAACTGACCACACTTTGGACTCAGGCTAAACTACGAAGGACTCGCAGGTGGTTTGACTACCAGATACATGGCAAAAAGGCATACCGGTGTGAGGATACGCTCTGGTGCCAGGAATTCAAACCTCCAGCTATGGGTGAATAGTTCCGCTGCCTTGCAGATATCTCGGGAGAGAGAAGGCTAAGGGAGTAAACCCTGACAGAAAATCAGGAGCTGGAGTCCCTTAAGCAGCTCGTAGTTGTATACAGCTTCGTCCTGGCAACTCCTGCGACACCGCCGGAACCATGTGCATTGGCCTTGCCTTTTTATTAGATTCTGCCGGTGGTGTGGAAAGGGGAAATCCGCTGCATGGGAAACAGTCGATTTTCCACATTCATCTTCCCAGCGTCGCTGCACAACGTCGACAAAAACACGGAAAGCGGCATTTACCGGTTATAAGTCCTCTGCTCGATTCGGCGTAGAGTTAGACGCCAGGGGCTGCTTCCGACGGTGGGAGGGGCCATCGCGCCCTACTGGGTAGCTACCGCGCTTCCCGGCCAATAAGGTGCTACCTCGCCGCGGCTCGTTGGTCTCACTGGGTGCGTGGGACCTAGGGCGAAAGCAGACAAGCGACTCGTCAACAGTGCACCAAGCAATTACTTTGAGAAAAAGAAAAACTCTGCCCTCAAACTGGGCACTTGGAATGTGAGAACCATGATGCCGGGCTATTCGGATGATCTCCGGGACGTTAAAGACGTACGTAAGACTGCGGTGATTGATCGAGAGTTGAGCAGATTACAAATGGATATTGTCGCCCTTCAGGAGACCAGATTGCCCGACTCTGGGTCAGAAAGGAGAAGGATTTTATATTCTTCTGGAGAGGGAATTCCATGAACGAACCCAGAGAGTACGGGTGGGATTTGCTGTCCGAAATTGTCATCTGGGATTCATTACTCCGCCCACGGAAGGGACAGAGCGAATTCTGTCTCTTCAGCTAAACACTGCGGTTGGACCTGCCATTCTCATCAGCGCTTACGCCCTAACATTGACCTCATCCACCGAAACAAAGGATGACTTCTACGACGAACTGAATGCAGTTATAAGTCGGGTCTCTCAAGGTGATCTCTTGTCCTCACCAGGAGTCGAAGCCTGCCGTCCGTCAGACTCACCCGCACCTATCAGAGCTCTGACTGTGACTCTGACCATTCGTTGGTCTGTAGCAAGGTTAAGCTTCGAGCGAGAAGACTGTTCTGTGCCAGGAGAGGACAGACCTCGTATTGACGTCAGCAAGACTGGTAACCCGGGAAAAGTTGCGGAGTTTGCTGCTGCTATGGGGAGATCACTGCGCGGCTCACCTGCAGCCGGTATCAGAAATGGGAACACTTCAGGGATACCACGTTCAGCACCGCACTGGACATTTTCGGCAGGAAGACTCATAAGTCGGCGTATTGGTTTGAGGCCCACTCTGAGGAGCTGGGGCCGATAATCGAAAATAAGAGAATAGCCCTGGCCGCGTACAAAGCAAACCCCAGTAGGGGTAATCTGGAGGCCCTCCAGGAAGCACGCAACGGAGTTCAGCGCGCGGCCCGGCGCTGCGCCAACGAATACTGGCTACAGCTTTGCTCCAAGATCCAGGCTGCAGTGGAAACGGGCATCAGGGGTATGTATGATGGCATCCGGATGGCCTTGGGCCAAACTCAAAAGAAGACCACCCCTCTCAAGTCCGCTTCGGGCCAGGTTATTCATGAACGTGCAGGGCAGATGGAACGTTGGGTGGAACACTACTCCGAACTGTACACCACAGAAAGCACTGTCTCTGAGGATGCCCTGAATGCCATCGAGTGCCTGTCGATCCTCGAAGAATTAGGCAGCGAACCGATGGAAGACGAGATTAGCGAGGCGTTGGATTCTCTCACCTCTAACAAGGCCCCTGGAAAAGACGGAATTCCAGCTGAGATACTCAAATGTTGTAGGAGGCCCATCGTCACCGAACTGCACGAGGTGCTGTGTCTTTGTTGGAGGGAGGGCGAAGTGCCCAAAGACATGAGGGATGCAAACATCGTCGCCCTTTACAAACACAAGGGCGACAGGAGCAACTGCAACAATAATCGACGCCTCTCCCTCCTCAGCATTGTTGTAAAGTTGCTTGCAAGGGTCGCACTGAGCAGACTTCGTATGCTATTAGAGAGAGTCTACCCTGAATCTCAGTGTGGCTTTCGTGCGGGCAGGTCAACTGTCGGCATGGTTTTTTCTCCCCGACAGTTACAGGAAAAATGTAGAGAACAAAGGCAGCCGCTCTTTGTCGCCTTTATAGACCTGACAAAGCTTTCGACCTGATGAGTATGGACGGATTGTTCAAAATCCTCCCCAAGATCGGCTGCCCTCCTAAACTACTCAGCATAATTAAGTCGTTTCACGATAACATGACAGGCACCGTAATCTTCGATGGCTCAGCATCCGACGCCTTCAGCATTCGGAGCGGAGTAAAACAAGGCTGTGTCCTCGCGCCGACATTATTCGGTATATTTTTTTTTGCGGTCGTGCTGCGGCATACATTTGGAAATGCCACCGAAGGTATATATCTCCATACCAGGTCGGATGGTGGGCTCTTATCTTTCCAGGCTGAGAGCAAAGTCAAAGGTCAGGCTGAAGTGCCTTCGGGATTTCCTCTTTGCCGATGATGCTGCAGTCACCGTTCACACGGCTGTCGACCTACAGCGGCTCATGACTCGGTGTAGCCGGGCCTGTCAGGATTTTGGACTCACTATTAGTCTGGGGAAGACGCAGGTCATGGCGCAAGGTGCAGGTTCTTCGTCTCAGATCTATATTTCGAACCATGAATTGGAAGTGGTCCATGACATTGTGTATCTGGGCTCCACTATCTCTGACTCTCACTCTCTTGACACCGAGCCCAACAGGCTGATAGACAAAGCCGCAACCACTATGGCCAAGCTGAAATCGAGAGTGTGGCATAACAACAAACTGTCAGAGCGCACCAAGGTTCATGTCTACGGTGCCTGTGTTGTCAGCACTCTCCTGTATAGCAGCGGGTCTTGGACCATGCGAGCGCGACTGGAGCATAAGCTAAACGCCTTTCACATGCGCTGTTTGCATCGTATCCTGAACATAAAGTGGCAGGATAAAGTTTCCAACAACGCCGTTCTGGAGGGGGCTGGCATCCCCAGCATGTACTGCTGGCTGAAACAGAAACGTATGCGCTGGCCTGAGCACGTGGTGTGCATGGATGAAGGTCGTAGCCCCAAAGACATCCTCTATGGCGAGCTGGCGCAGGGGAAGCGGCACAGGAGCAGACCGCAGCTGCGCTACAAGGGCATTTGCAAGAGAGACTTGGCGGCGTTCAATGTCGACACTAACACCTTCGAAGCCTTGGCCAGCGAGCGGGCGACGTGGAGGCGGGTGGTGTCTGGAGGCTTCTCCAACGTCGAGAGAACACTGTTCCAGCAGTCTGAAGCCAGGAGAAAAAAGCCCCCAACCAGAGAGATAGGTCTCCGTCGTCATTTCTCTGTCTGCGGTGCAGAGAGACTGTCATTCCCGCATCGGACTCATCAGCCATACTCGATGCTGCTGCCGAGCTGGATCTTCTTCCCAGAGTGCAGAACCATAGTCTTCCGAGACTGAAGTTTGCCTACTACTAGGATATAAACCCACCTGTTGGCTCAGTTCGGTGGAAATTGATTTTTCTTAAATAATTTATCTCCTACTTATATATATTCTTTCCTATATCAAAAGTAATTGTTGCTTTCAGCTCTTCTCTCAACACCTCTTCACTTCTGGCGTGATCCCCTGTCATTAAAAGAACAAATTGAAACAACGTGCTCTGGCACGTTAAAAGTGTGCTTTTATTGTGTTTTACTTTAACCTTAAGATCATTATTATCCGATGCTTAACATGCAATTAAGTTGAACTATATGGAGCCTGCAGCACTATTCAATATCCAATAGAACAATAGGTGCTATGGTGTGATGAAAACACCGTGCTAGAACTAGAGGAGCGAGAGGTAACTTTCGCTGTTCGTGCCCCTCTCATATCGATAGTCACTGCCTGTGGCCGACGGCGCGACCCAATTGTCACGCTCGGGAAGACCAGCAGACGATAGGCAGCCCAACTGTACCTCTGACTCCTTGCATAAGCTAGCCGTAAACATAGCATACGCATGTAGTGAATAGAATAATACACGAGTATAGAAAATCCCATCACGTGCTAGTTGCGTGTCGGGGTTTTTGCATCGACGTCATGCAACCTTAGGATAAACCCACATGGGAGTGCAACGAAGCAGATCAGGCTTGGTTCGTGCGCACTTGACCACTGTTGCATCAGCAGCCTAGCTACTATAAAAACGCCCTTTCAATTGATAGCAGCAGGATTTCATTCTCTTCCATTCTACTCTACGGTTGCGAGCTGCACCAGCTCTGAAGGTTGAGTACAGGTTTTTTGTAACACCATTGTTCAGTCAGGACTCGTCTATATTCAGTGCATTGTCATAGACTATTGTGAGAATTGAGTTCTTCGAATAATCTCAGGGCTCCGACTCAGGATACAGTAGTTTCTAGTGTTCGCATTTGAGTAGCTTTGGATTGTATTCCGCCTATTACTTAGTATTACGATCAACCCTGTCGCG
The DNA here is from genome assembly GCA_001587735.2 of Parhyale hawaiensis. NCBI lineage: Eukaryota > Metazoa > Arthropoda > Malacostraca > Amphipoda > Hyalidae > Parhyale > Parhyale hawaiensis. The sequence continues at coordinate 36,601,211 of LQNS02278143.1, read as the reverse complement.
GGGGACTCATTGTAGAGTGGCTGATTTTGATTGCCTGCAATCGTTTATTTTCAGAGAGTGTTAAGTTCAATTTCTCCATATCCTTAGCTTAGTTCGTTTGTTTCTTGTTTGCATAACAGCTGCTTCAATAAGCATTTCGATTAAATTGTTAGCTGTCATCCGTAGACAGAGTTCAATCATTTATACCTTGTGTTTATGCAAGCTGCCACTGAATGCTAAGAAGAACTATATTCATAAGGAAGGTATCTATAATTGATTGATAATCAACCCACATTGTTGCTTTGGTACCTTACGCACCACGCTTGCACTTCTTAGTGGAGTCTTCAACACCACTAACCTGAAACTCCGTAAACTCTCATTGCTCAATTATAAATAAACAAAATAAATGAGATAAGTCGTTGAGACTAAAAATTAACTATTGTGTCATTCAATCCTTTTTTAAACTTAAGTCGAGAACGCTGAAGATCGTTGGAGTGCAGTCCCAGAAACACAGGACCGAAAAGAACCTTGAATGTTATGTCAAGCTCAAGAAAAAGGAGCAATAATACACAATACGTTTAGACAAACTTGTACTCATGTAGCTGCCTGAACATGGTGTGATGGGCACATTGCACTCGGTCTTAGGTTGCTGCATCCTTACAGGCTAAGCCGATCCAAGTTGGAGAAACCTTAGCTAATCGGATTGGATTGACTTTGTTATGTCGTGACGCGAGTATTCGCTACACTCATTATTATTCGCACATAAGCAATCCCTCATGACACTCCACGACAATACAACTACACTCGATGCTCTAAAACCTTGAAATGCATTGCAACAGTTCGTTTTTGCAGTTTGCTGTAAAGAAATGAAGGCAGTGCTTTGTAGGCATCATTGTAGCTTATTATTATTATTAAATCACACCAGGCTGGCGACGTAGGAACGGAGAAACTCCATGAGGTTAACAAACCCCCACGCAACCAACCCAGCGGGTGGAGAAAACAAAAGAATGGAGAAGAAGA
>LQNS02278143.1:36547419-36561795 GCA_001587735.2 Parhyale hawaiensis | reverse complement strand
GTCAGCACCTGCCCATAGGGTGTCACTCTAAAAAGAATGAAATTAGAAGGTTAAATAAAGAAAATCACAGGGCTACATATATAAGCAGAAATGACAGAGCGAGGAGGACGCCACGTAAACGTGACCCCCTCCTTGCAAGAGGATTCGGTAAGTATGCCTCCAAAACTTTCGGAAGGCCGGAGGTTGCGCACTGGAAGCAGTGTTGCCGTGCCGAAGGGAAAGTCGGAGGAAAGAGGAATGACAGTTTTGGAAATATTAATGAAACTCGCTGATGTCCAAGCTCGCCCCTACAGTGTGGGCAAACTAGGGATGTGAAATCAAATAATTGAGGTGCATCGTGCCCTACCGGCGTGTAAAAAGTTTGTGCCCTACAGGCGTGTAAACAGTCTGTGCCCTTCCTGCGTGTAAACAGTTTGTGCCCTTCCTGCGTGTAAACAGTTTCTGCCCTTTCAGCTTGTAAACAGTTTGTGCCCTTCCTGCATATCTAAGGTTCACTTAATCACGCAGCAAAATTGACTGAATAATTTGCGAATTTATAAAAAGTGAAAGTTTCTTGGTTAAAATTTGAGCATCGTTATAGGATGATGCCTAAGAGTTTAGTCTTGCGGGGGCAACAGTTTGGCAGCTGCTAGGATTCTGTAGCTACGCCCATCTCTGCCTTAATTCTGCTGCGCCCTTTGCAGCACTAATTCTATACTGGCTGAACCTGTGGAAATTCTACACAACAAAAGTATCATGCTTCAGTGATATCTCGGACCCGTATCATCTTTCTTATCTTATCCTATCTTATAATGAACGAACCTTTGTAAATTCAACAGGATAAAAACATTGTTAATCACTTATAATGTCCCCTCCCCCCCGACCCGTATCAAGGATACGAAGCGCGAAGAGTACACTGCGCGAAAATATGTTCCAAGCCAAACCGCCAATCTTCTACCTATGACCCGAGAGCAGTGCCAGCCAAGGAGGTTCTAATAGCGAGGAACGCACCGTCTCTATTTACCCTACGGGAGCGTTGCGAGTAAACATTCCCCTACAACTGGCTGAGTAGCGTGTCCAATCAGAGAGCGGTTATGCAGCTGCTGCGACATTGCCTGCGTGACTGTCAGACGTGGTGGTTGTGCAAAATCGCTCCTGCTGAGACATCAACGTATTACCACAGTTTACTGTGGTATTACTGCCTAGTCTGGAAGTGCTACCCACGGCAAATTGATTATTCAAAAGTCTATGAGCCAAAATTACAGTTCGATATATTCAAAATGCGGGTCAGTTTTGGTTTAGCTTGGTCAAACAACGCCCAGTCTGTTTAAAGCAATAAGAAAGATACCAACCTCATTACAGCACATGAGCAATACAACCTCCTCGTACCACGGCCATCAGCCAATTGAGAGGCTTTCAGCCTTGTCAGCCAGTTGAAGAACTCCAAACGCCAGCTCCAAGTCACGTGACAAAGCCATCTGCTTACTCGCCCAGAGAGAACTTGCGCTTACTCCTCCCATTAGAAGCTCCTTCGTGCCAGCTCGACAGAGTACAAACTTTGTCCTCTTCTCTCCCGAGGTGGTATCCAATATACCTACCGTAATTTTTCCGTCTCTAATTGCAAACGCGTAGCGGTCCTACTAAGGCACGAACTAAAGAACGAATGAACAAAGAGAAGAACAAGCAGAATTATAATATGACTAGAGTGCCTGCACTGTCAATAATGACAGCGAAAAATTTGTGAAGACTCGTCTTGTGTGGCCCGTAGCATCATCGCTAAGATATTAGGGCAGAGCCTCATATAGAAGGGAGCTTCTGTCTCGGTAGTGTCACGTGTTGATGGTACATGCACTTTATGATTTCGCATGTTATCAACTATTTAGGGTAGACGGTTGAGCTCCCTGCGATACATGTAAGGCTCTTATTAACTTCTTATGTAGGATGCTGCGCAACTGCCAACTTGAATTAGGGAACCGTACAAATGAGCGTGCAAGGCTGAACAACACCCAGCTTCTTTCGGTGATACACAAAAAACAAGGTTTTTCCCCGCAGTCGATATTGCTTCTAATAAATTCGGCGCTCTGTATCCAAGATACTCAAAGGTGACATATAACTCGGACTCGGAATTTTTTTTCTTCAAAAGAAAACTTGTTCTGTTGAAAGAAGAACCCGAAATAAGTGGAGAAAATAGTTTGCTGCCGAGAAATCATCGTGGTCTTTACGCGCCTGCTGACCGCTCAAGAATATCTTACCAGTTGCCTCGATAATTAACAAAAATAAGAGTATCAGCTGAAATGAAGAAAATCTCAGAAGAGAGTACACATCACGGATGGAAGAGATTGTTTAGAGAAGCCGTATGCATCTACATCGAGTGGACTTCAACGTAGTCAAAGAAAGACCGAAATTCAGATATACTGTTCGACTGCCATCATCAGCAACCTGGAATATTTTCTACCTATCAGTTTTCTATGAAGCTTGGCAGGATGACTGCAGTCTTGAATCAGATGAATACACTGATGAAACCAGGAAGGCCAGAGCTATTTTTGCATATCTATTTCGTTCAGAGCATGGCACGAAACCTATAAATAAATAAATAAATAAAAACATAAATATACAAACACACGACGGTCTTTCTTAGTATTAGGTTGGCTGGTGGTCCCGCGCGTGAAAAAATACACGCGATAGTCGATATTTTTCATTAATATAGGCCGTTGCGGAATCTCCTCTTCTCTGACTTCCTTCATTTTCTTCTTTGATCCTTTGTCGTGCTTTCGACCTTAGGACTTTTTTCTCTGACTTGTCGTTTCCTCAATTTCCCGCCCACACTTATCAGCAGCTCTCATGCACTACTGTAACCTTTCTGCTTCGAGTCTTTCTTGACTGTATCGCATAGGCTATTCATCTCTCGCCATGCATTCGTTGAACGTCTTCGATTTTGAGGGTGCAGTAGTCTCGTACTACTTACACGTTCCTATCTTCCTTCTCGATTAGGCGTGCGTCTTCAATAGTGCGTCTTCAATAGAAAAAAAATGTTGAGTAAAATACTGTATACAATAAACTTGAATGTAATTCCAGCCAGCTTGAATGCATGTCAGCGCTCCGTAGCCAAGATATTCTCTTGCGAACTTAAATATCTGCTTCACTGAAATTTTGGGTTATGAAACAACATTCGCACCTTCAGAAAACGACAGTGTGAGGGATGATATACGTGGTATGGAGCTGAAGGAGCACATAGTAATGGATAGAAATACATGGTATTGCAAGATCTGCTCCATCGATCTCCTTTGAACGGGAATAATACTGCTGTTGAAGAAGAAGAAGTGAAAGACAGTAAGCTAGAAGAAACAGTTGTCTACTGCCCGTGAAAAATCACCCCCTCCATCTGCCGAATTTATACGTCGTGCCCTAAGAGAAAAAGTTATAAAATCGGAATCCAGAAGCTACATAATGTCGTAGTGTTCCGATTTCATGAAGCGTTTCAAGCAAGAAGTGTCTTCAGATCAAGGGATGAGGATCAGCCGTCGCCATCTTTTGCAACCTGGTCATCGATTTTAAAAATCTGCAACCTGCCTTATTTTTCGCCTATTTCCTTCAAAGCGGACACGAAATACATAAATATACGAAACGTTTTATTATATAAGGAAGGATTGCACCCTTTGCGGCATTAATTCTATATTGTGCCCTTTGCGGTATTAATTTCATAATGCGCCCTCTGCGGCACTAATTCTTTATTGGGCCCTTTGCGGCATTAGTTCTATAATTGCGCCTTTTGCGGCCTTAGTTCTATAATTTCGCCTATTTGCAGCGTTAATTTTCTAATTGCGGATTTAATTATACTATTGAGCCGATTAGGGTACTAATATTGATCATTTTGTATACCAAAAATATCGTGTTTTGTAGTCTTATAAAGTTTTCCATCCCTAGGTCTCACGCTGAGCAGTGTCTTGTAACATCGCGAGGCCTCAACCCCGGCTCATTGGGGGTCGAGCCTCCCAGAAAAATCCCGACCTGTCAAACCACTTCATCCGCCGACCTACGAGCGGCCGCACCCATTTTCGCTCCACTAACATTTTAACAATAAAGAAACTCAAACTTAGGTTTGAGAAGTGGTTTGATTTCAATCTCAGCCCGTTGTAAGATTATTTACTAACGTTAATAGGCGAGCACAACAGTATAGTATACATTCAAAGTGAATTTGCAGTAGCGTGAGGGACATGGCACGAGAAAGCAATGACAAAAAGGTACATAGATCGCAAAAATTTCATGGCCGTGCGCCGCTGAAGCCGAACCTTAGCAGCAAGCTACGGTTGTGTTCCCGCGGTGCTTAGCAAAAAGCTGACTCTAGACTTTTATGGAGACTTTATTATATATATAATCATGCATATAGAAAATATATGGCGAAGTTAAAAGGCCCTTCAAGAAAAAGAGCGATATATAGTTATTAATTTACCGCGCGGTAATTTCATCACCATTATCATTCAAGTTCTATACTTCATGTATTATTTTTTTCGTTGAGAGTACAGTTGCAATCTTTATTTTCTTATCCTAAGTGTTACTATACATGTACCGAAATATCTTACCTACTGATTTCTTATTGCTTGGCAATATTATTACCTCCGCCAAGGAGGTTATGTTTTCGTCGTGTTTGTCTGTCTCATTGTCTGTTTGTATGTTTGTCTGTCTGTCTGTCACAAGATAACTCAAAAAGTTATGAGCCTATTTGGATAAATTTACAGGGATTGTTAGGTAAGTTAGGAGGAACAGATGATTAACATTTGCTGAAGATATGTCCATCCGTTTGTTTGTTTGTCTGCCTCATTTTTCTCAATGCCATAACTCAAAAAGGTATGGATGGATTTTGATGAAATTGGTATGACTTGTTGGGTATATAACAAAGAGTAAATGACCAAATGTTGATAATGATTCGTTTGTTCGTTCGTTCGTTCGTTTGTCACTGTTTTTAATTTTATGCTTGTTAGCACAATAACTCAAAAAATGGATCTGCATGAAATTCATAGGGGTTGTTGGTAATGTTAAAAGATATGAATGATCAAATTTTGGTGCAGATCGGTTGGTTCGTTTGTATGTTTGACTCATGTTTGTAATAACATTCGTTAGCAGTATAACTCAAAAAGTTATAAACGAATATTCAAGAAAACTGCACAAGCTGTTATTACTGTCAAAAGCCGCAATTGATCAGATTTTGGAGTTTATACAAAGAAAATTATGGTTTCAGAACCATTTTGAATTTTTTGCTACCCTTGCCTCGCGTGGCGGAGGTATGCGCTCTCAGAGTGCTCTAGTTGTCCCTGTATTAACGGAACACTGAGTGGATTCGTAATTAAATATGATATCTGTATTTTACAGAAGTTTATTTATCGTACGCCAGTCTTGAAACCTATCTTCCACGATAAACAAGGATTCAATCCACTCGTTGCTGGGTCGTAACATAGCGGCAGAAGTCTTCACAGATGCTCAGAGCATTGCATGGCAAGTCGAAGCTAGAAAGTTGTCGAACAGGTGCGCTGACTTGGGCGAAAAGTATGCAGTGAAACAGCCGAAGACTCCGGCGGGGGAGCGCAGGAGCCGGTGTGGAGCGCGGCTTTGGAAGCTCCAGGGGACCCAGAAGTTTCTTGCGCTAGCGTGTTGCTCGAGCTTCCAGTAGAGCGCGAATGAGAGCAGTACCGTATCTTTTCAATCAAAGGGCCCAGTGGCGACATAATCCCCTATAACACTGGTAGGCAAAGTTTGGCGAACAGTATACAAGCAGAATCTAGTCGGTAAATGCCCACCGAACATTTCGGTGCTAGCACACGAGACGGAGAAATTCTATGGTAGCATTGGTCGGGTAGCTCACTGTCGCATACGTTTGCTTTGAATCAGAATGCACAGTGAATAAAATCTGCCGACCTTGGAGTGCCGTAGATTCAGAATAATTTCACTAGATATAGAAAGGCTAGAACATAAATAATTCAGATATAGCCATGATAATGACCACTGTTCAAGAGGTCAAGTTCGCGTAGTGGGCAAACCTGTGGCAGCAACGTATCTCTGCCAGGCATTGGACAGAATGTGCTGCCCGACGGGCAAAGTTTCCTGCTTGCCGGGCATTGTACGCCCGTGTAATTGGGCCTTTGCTGTAGCAGCCAACAGACCCTCATGTACCCAAGGCGGTTGCGCCGTTGTGGCCGAGTGGGAGCAGTGGTTGCATGGTTGAGTGCTGTAAAAGAACAAGCAGAAAACCTTGAGGAAGCTAGCTGCTGGTTGCTTCCACAGAGGGAGTTGGTGAGAGGATCACTACAGAACTTACTGTTGGAGGGAATTCCTGCAATACAGAATCAGCATATGGACATCAGCTCGGCAAGCCCTCCTGGACGAAATCGTCTCATAAAGATCTCATTTATGAAGGTTTCAGTTCTGTCAAAAAGTCAATCATCGGTAAAAGCGTCTATTTAAGAGAGTCATGCAGTACATGCACAGTTGACTGATAATCCTCAGAAGAGAACCGTGTCATGAAACCGGAAACGCGCATTTGCTTAAAATTACCAAGGCACAAATTGTGTCAAACCGAACTTATAAATAAATGAGGTCGCCTACAGATACGACCCCGTGCTGACCGAGCTGTGGCAGATTTTTTTCACCAATGCACTGCATTGTGAGTGTGCTGGAGGACTTCAGAATGGCAAGCAATATGTTCAAATTAAAGTTTTTCAGAGCGCTATTATCCGAGCCAAGCACCATATATATGTTTCTACCTAGTTCGTACGGTATATTAAGCTCCTACAGTACCATCCTCTGAAGTTTTTAGATCTCCCACACAAACAGATTAACAAATAGCGCTCCTCTTACTGCAGATTAGTGAGTGGCGACCTCGCTAGGTTTGACTTGTTTGAAACTTAATATAGATGCTTTCAATTTCGCCACATCAAGTTAAATTTCGAGCTTTAATTATCTTCTCTTCAATTACTCTGGAAACTACAAAAAACTCAGTCCTGTTCCGCAAAACTGTGTTTACGGCGGCTCAATCATGATGAATTGGGTTTCTGCTGACGCCTGCAACACAGGGCACAGTGTTGAAACCAAGGCGCCTGTCTGAGGTTTATTAGGTCCAGAATAGTTAGCGGCTTAATTCGACTCTGTGGTGTCAATCGATGGCGCCTTTAGTCGGCTACATTTCTTGCTAGTGTTTAATTTTTTCCATTTTCCAGGCGTTTCATGCAGGTTGCTGCTTCCAAAGAACTTTATATGCAGCAAGCTTAGCCTCGTTCTTTTCCCGAAGCGCGACTCTCCTTAAGTAATTCCACGAGTACTAAGTCAATTTATCTCTGCAGTGTAAATCCTGCAGGCGCTGCTGCTGGACTTTCTCAGACGCCGACCGAAGCTTTAAAAGCTTTTTTACGCCAAAGCTCTCGAGAGTATCATTGTGGCGGTGACAGATCACTGGGGAGAGCCTCCGCCTCTGGTCGATGTCTATTTAACAGCAGTTTGTAGTCTACATACTCGCAATTGAAAAAAACGGACTGAGAATACAAAGCAGGGCAGGATGACTTCCCCTGATTACCAGCTGGTGTTTACTATATTGACTCCCACTAGTGGTAGCTTTACGAATAATACTAAGTAGCCTGTCAATGCCCCTGCCCATATTAACGATATTAGGCACTCCCGCTGTCACTTGCATTACCCATATCAATACTAAGAATGACCGTCGTGTGATATATATTTATTTATACTAGCTGGGCCAGTGAAACTTTCACGGCTTGGCGGGGCCTTTTAGGTTGGACCCCTGAAATTCCACGGTAATAAACAAGTATCAAGTTTCATGTTATACTAGTGTGCCCGTGCTGTCATATAATGACAGCGAATAATTTTTGTTGATCCTTCTTCATTAACCATGTTTTCCTTCATACAATTGCCAATTTTGAAGATCATCCAGATGAGGGTTCACGGCATCTTAATTACCCATGCTCTTACTGAGCATCAGGACTCTTATTTTCTGACATGAAAATCATTTTTTACTTTTGCAGTCAGTTCAGCAACACTGAAAAAAATTGATTCGATTGAGCACCAGGACTCTTATTTTCTGAAATGAAAATAATTCGTTGCTTTTGCAGTCAGTTCAGCAACACTGGAAAGAATTGATTCGATTTGGTATCATAGATATCCTAGTGTGTCACATTTGTCCGATAGTCCTTTGGTTATTGAGAGATGTTTCGTCGGCAATTGCATCAAAGTTGGAAAAATAGCTGATGCAATGAAATCATCTGTGGAAAGAATCTAAGAATCAAGATGCAAGAGAGTGCTAATAGAAGTTTCAGATATATTCAACTTCGGCAATGCAAGAAGTGCAGTTAGATTTGAGGCCGCACGATACTTTGCCATGGATTCGATGAGTGGCGAAGGTAATACTCGCATGAATCAGACTAAGCCTGCGATATCTTTATTTTTTAATATCAACTGTCCCTAGTTAAGATACGTTTGCCATCTTCTGCAACCCGGCCTATTTTCTACGTATCAGTTTTCAATGGAGCTTGACAGGATGACCAGAGCCTCCAACGTGGGCTAATTTCCGCCTATCTGTTTTGGTAAAGCGTGAAAAAAATGGATAAACAAACAGATAAATATACATTGGTCTTTATTATATTGTAGACTAGACTGCCTATGGCCCGTAGGGTCACCGTTTTCAGTCGTTTCGCAAAAGTCAGGTGTTATTTAGCCGATCATAGACCAAGCGCTATTTGATCCCGTTCACTCCTGCCCTTACGGGTCACCATCACCAGCTCCTTTGCTTTGAAATGTATATTCAACATTCTGTCTGCGCACAAGAGAAACATACATATGACGTATTCTAATTGCATTTCCCGTATCGCCTTCAAATTTAACGTGCACGTTCATGCATCCGAGCTCAGATTCATCTTCCGTATCACGAATACAACCGAATTATATCTTCAAGGCTCGAATTTCTTCCTACCATGAAACAAAAATTCTTTCTCGCCCTAACTCCTGAACGTTAACATAGATTGCATAGCAGACTCTAAAACTTCCAAAGGACGTATCTCTAATTTCCTTCTATCTAATAGTAAAGAGCATGACACAACAGGTATGTAGGTTGGTACTAGCGTATTAATATATGTATAGACAAGCGGGACCCGTGGTAACTCCACGGTTTGTGAATCTTTTCACTTAGCTTATTTATCCTGAGGTAACATTTCTATTTTAACCCACCCCTTCTGAACTAACGTCCACCTGAACCATGTCTTTCGTTCCACAGTCCGTTTACCTTACATCTCGCCTGACTTTTTCTGGTATTTTAGTTTCACCAGTGAATCGCACGCACGTTCTGCCAGCAAACAATTCGCGCTTGTGTCTTGATAAAGACACAGAAATACCACGGTACTTGTTGCATTGTTCTCCTGTGTATTTGCACATTTTTTCTAAGCACTGTTTCCCCGCAGTTTAGAAATAATTTAGTCCTTCATCATCTTGTACATTTCAATTTTTTGTCGGCGTATCCGATTTTTTCTCACCCTTTCGGGACCAGTGGATACTGATCAGTAGCTTGCTCTGTTTAATGCGATAGCTATACAATGAAAAACAACAGATTCTGTCAATTTCTCCACTCGCATCAAATCAATCTTCTGCTCTGAAAATGTCATTTTATTTACTCAGACATGCACTGTCGTAGCGGATGCTCTCTCAATGTCACATTTGCTTCAAAAAAATACTTTAAAGCCGAGATGTCTAACCCTAAAAACTCTCTTTATCCGAAGCATATCCTGGCTACGCATCTGACCCTACAAGGAATGTCGTCCGCTCCCGGCAAAGCGAGCATATGGTGAAAAAATGAAATGCGGTAGATATGATGCGAGTGAAATGATTTAAAATTAAAGTCAAATCTCTAATTTCCTTCAATCCATTATTAATGAGCGTGACACAAAAGGTAGGTATGTAGGAACATACGTAGTAGCCTATAAGTATACCGTAAAGTACCACATAACGCGTCTTTTTTTACTCGCGCTACACGGTTCATCAGACACCACGATCTAAAACTGTTTTATAGTCAGTTTCGAAAACTTACCAGAGTTTTTCGCTTAATCTTTCCGATTACTTTTTTTATGGATTTTGATTCACTGAAAATAGTACAAGTTATTATTCAGTGGCTAATAATATATTTTTCCTAAACAAGGGATGGAGTCCCTTGTTGCTATAGCAACGTCACCCGAATTCTCAGAGTTGAGCGCGATTGAAATAAAGTATCCTCCACAATTTGCATCAAGATGTGCGTATTACTCCTTGCACATAAAAGTGTGTTTCAAGATATATTAATTTATTTCCAGCTAATATTGTTTATCTCTCTTACAGAGCCATTCCTAAGTGTTTCAAAAGCGCTGTGGCTCACTCATTTTTCAATAAACTTTCGGAAGGAGAGACTGTTTTCTTCTTCAATTCCCAGGAGTAGATGGCGACGTAGAGAAGCGTCTTATCATCATTCAAACCGCATCTTTTCTCGGTAGAGTACTGACGTATTTATTATGACACTGGGTTTTATAAACATCAGAACAAAGAAGATGAGATACAATAATGAGAAATTTTTCTTTGCTGATCCTTACAGTTTGTGAACGATACAGTGAGTGTGGGGGTTTTCTTTCTTTTAGAAAATTGAAATTAAAAAAGACTATTGACTTCATTTTGCAATGTGAATCTGTGTGTAATAGACCTTTCAACACACTCCAAATGGCTCCAGCCAGGTAATTTTCTCATCTATGAGAAGTGGTCGGAATAGCCCAATCCTAAAGACTAAACAAGTAAAAAATTTACTTGATATCAGTGTATTTCTACACATCACAAGTGTCACCTTCTATGCATCTTCACACAATATCTTGTACACATCACCCTCTGCAAAGTTGCGCTTATTACCGTGTAGACATCACCAGACATCACACATCACCTTATATAGATTTTCACACAACATCCTTTACACATCGCTATGCACCACCCTGAGCAAATGCCCGCATATCACTTCACATACATCACCACGTATAACCGTGTTTACATCGCCACACACCACCCGGTACGCATCATCGCAAGTCATCTTGACTGTCCACATCGCCGCACTCAAACCCTGAGAATATGTTGGTAAGGAAACAGTGTATCACTTTCACATCCCCTGCAGCAGCAGCAGCATCAGAACCAGTTGACTCAGAGAGTCACTACATATCTGCACCATGGAGAAGAAGAAAAAACATCAGAACATGTCGGCATCGAAAGCGACCATATTTACCTTCTCAGAGGCCTTTCATCACGTGGAATACATCGCCAAAACTCATGCATACCTGACTAGCCGTGCCACTCAGTGCTGTGTACACCGAGGCCAGTGAAGAATAACCGGTGTGGCAACCGTGCGGGATGGCTGAAAAAAATGGACTTACGGTTTTGTTGCTTCACTTGTACTTGCTGAAATGCAGGAGAATAATTCTTTCTAACACACGAAACTGTTGGTCAGAAATATACGAGACCTGGTATTGGTCACACGCTACATGACGAGGAAAGGCCACTGGCTTTCCAAAAATTGTGAGAGGGTAGACTTTATACCCTGACGCAATGGTGGGTCGACCCAGAAAGGTAGACCATGTACCCTGACGCAATTGTGGGTCGGCCCAGAAGATAAAACCGCAATCTAGCTACTTGGGCATTAAAAAAAAAATGTTGATGTTAAGTACCTAGACTTTGAACATCTGAAGTACTAAGGAACAGGATATAGGTATATTCATTATGTCGACAATATAACTCTGGTTTTTATAATCTTAACGCTTATTGAGCTTCCTGTAATTCTTTCATCCAAAACTACGAACGCAATAGATTTTAGTTTTGCTGCTGCTACACTGTCAGATGTTGCTATACATATATCTTTTTTGAAGATAAAGTAAACGTATTCAGGAAAACTGTTATAAATTTTATGGCAAGAATATAGCTTATATTTATATAACTTGAGCTAATTTGAAAGCTGCAGCTTGATTACAAATTGGATAACTGAGAAAGCAATTATTATTTGTGTCAGATGATGATGTGCAACGAGACTGATTCTTTTAAGATGTGTTATCTAAAATATGATACAGTTCCCAAATAAATTGCACAAATTACTGGCGATTAACGAACTAACGACATAACCAAATAACACGACGCATCCTACCTGTCATATATTTGCTCTGTCGCTCAAGAACGTTTACAAGGGCATTGTTCATCAATGCCGTCAATAGTGAAATGACGAAACGATCAAAGTTCTCACAAATGCTTGAAAAGCCTTGCAACACAGCTTTTTTGGATGAATATTATCTCCCACCACGATATAGATCAGCTTTAATGATGCTTCACAGATTCTCAATACAGTTGAGGTCCGGGGAGGATGGGGAGGCCACTCCACTAGTCGTGCACTGGCGATTATTTTTGGAAATTAGAAAGTTATCACTGGCTATCGAAGCATGGGCGGATACATTATCATGCATGAAAATGCATTTCTGCCTCAAACTCCGACTCTGTGACCGATACCAAGAGAAGAATTATCTCTCAAAAATTTAGTGGATGCGTCTGAGTACATTTTAATATTACCAGGTAGCTACCCGAAGAGGTTCTACTAACGTTTTCACTGTGATGGCAGCCCAAAACATTACTTCCCCTCCTTCCTGCTGATGTCTAAGCCTAAGTGGGATCTTGTTAGTAAGTGTAAGCCAGCCTCTTGCCCAGTCATCAAGGACCATCCAAGGTATCCTTGCATTCAGTGATAAAGATAACTTTGAAAAATTTATTTTAAAATATTTTTCACCCAATCAATCGTCGCGTTTTATTATGAATTTATGATAGAGGTGGTATAGCCTTAGGTTTATTCACTGTGATTTCCTTAAAGATTCGGCATCGTGTGCCACGAGATACATGAGCTACTCCATCCTCTCGCCTGTAGCTTTCCTGGTATAAAGAGGCATTTTCTTTTGCGGCCATTGCAATTTTGCGCAGTTTTCGCGGTGAGTAGACAGATTTACTCTTATCACTGTGAGAATTTCTTCGAAAAATACTATTCTGGATTACCTCCTTGACTGCTCTTGGGGCCCTCTTCAATTCCTTTGAAATTTCGGCGCTTGTCTTATCATTAAATTAAGGTTAGAAATTACTGTTCTTTCATTGGCTGTAGGAGATCCTTATCTACATATTCTGATTGTTGAATAGTAATCTGGGAAACGAAAATGAATCAGAACCATGCTCAGGCATTATTGCGCTCCTGCATAATAGCATCTGACACCTACCTTACTCTGATGATTCCTCGGACGAGGTGCAGGTGGCGTTATGCACGCCACCCATCTTGTGCAGAGGTGATGCTACTGTCCGTGACCAGCGGGATGACTAGTGAAGTTATCCTCACACTAGCTGTAGGCAGCCGCTTACAGCTTGGTTTATGTGGCACTTTCAGTAAGTATGCGTCCAGCAAGTTTCTAGATTTCGCAGTCTCTGCACCGGTGACATTTCGAATGCGGTGAGGCATTTTGTTGAATAAACTCGCCCCCCATACCGCAAAACTCTTAGAATACTTTGTGGCTATTGCATCATCACCATTATTTTTATCGGAATTCGCAGTTTGCAAGTGCGACCAATACGGTCTGAGTGTCTGGCCTATATCCGGCCACAGACGTTGACAGTAAATCCTTTTAGAATTTTCCAAACATATATCATCGTAAAGCGCTCGAATCTAGTTTGAATTGAGTGCATTTGAAGTTGAGCAAGCCTTTCGTGATAGTTTAATTCTTGCATGCGTATAAAAAAATTTTCTGAAAAAATTGTCACTGAGCTAGAGTTTTGAAACTAGCAGAAGTTATTTCAATTCAGCTGTATTTTTGCAACAAATTTAACACCATTCTACCTCGAATACCTTTCCGGTATTCTCAAAAAAATATACTTGCATAATCGAAACTCACAGAGTGTATGCAATTGTTCATATTTCAGCCATAAACAATAAAAACTAGAGCACTCGCATACCTCCGTCAAGTGAGGCAACGGTAGCAAAAAATTAAAATTGGTTCTGAAACAATAATTTTTTTTGTATAAAAACTAAAATCTAATCATTTGCGCCTTTTTATATTAATAACAGCTTGTTCAATTTTCTTGAAGATCCATTCATAGCTTTTCTAGTTATACTGTTAACAAACGTTATGACAAACATACACCTTTACACCTTTATTGTTTCTAAATCATTGACAATATGAGATTAAAATCCTAAATAACACAACTAAAATCTAGAAACAAGCCCTTATAGAAGCTGACCCAGCTTATTGGGCGCACGACAATTACATATAGCTTTGCAAACAAAATTCTCTAAACTTACATTTAAATTCTTTATCAGACATGGGTTGTACT
>LQNS02278143.1:36530705-36546323 GCA_001587735.2 Parhyale hawaiensis | reverse complement strand
TGGTCTGTAATTAGATGCTATATCCTTATTACCAGATTTATACAATGGAATGATTCGAGCTAGTTTAAGTACATCGGGATAAGTTCCTATAGTAAAACATTGATTAAAAATAGAACATAAATAATCATTGATTTGTGGTAAAATCTTCAGTAGATGTCTAGGTTGCAGTTCATTTTTATGCAATCTTTTACTTTTCATTACACTTACAATATGTGCAATCTTCAAACATACAAACGAACAAATCGATCTGCATCAAAATTTGATCATTTATGTCTTTTAACATTACTAACAAACTCTATAAATTTCATAAAGATCCATTCATTATTTTTAAGTTATTATGCTAACAAGCATAAAATTAAAACAGTGACAAACGAACGAACGAACAAACCGATCATTACCAAAATTTGGTCATATACTCTTCGTTATGTACCTAACAACTCATGTTAATTTTATCAAAATCCATTCTTAACTTTCTGAGTTATGGCATCGAAAAAAATGAGACAGACAAACAAACGCATGGACATATCTTTACCAAAAGTAAATCATCTGTTCCTCCTAACATGCCTAACAATCCCTGTGAATTTCATCCAAATCGGTTCATAACTTTTTGAGTTATCTTGGTGACAGACAAATAGATAGACAGACAAACACGACGAAAACATAACCTCCTTGGCGGAGGTAATAATACATTTCAAGCAAGCAGGGAAAAGTGTTAATTATTTGTGGAAATATATTTTCAGTAAGAAACTGCTGATAGTTATCGTAGGTGCACTGTTGGTATCCTACAATTTTAGAGAATCCTTAGATAAATCCTAGCACATCGCTGCAAATTTCGATTGCTGACAGTTTAACTTTTTCTTTAGGTTCAAACAGTTTATAATTTTTTATGTAAATTTTTGAGCAATATGTAGCAAGAAAGCAAGCACGGATCTCCAAATTACATCCGCGCAACAGGGTACTTTACCATAGCAAGTTAGCCTTCCGTACTGCATTTTCAGTGGAGACTATCTAAGCAAGTGCTATAATTATTGTCTTTAGTACTAAATTAGTGCCAGACCATTGGTTACTGCAGTGTGCGTTCTACCTTGTACTAAAACCAAGGCTTTTTAATGACGGTTGCTGCGTAGGCCTCTGTATGTGAACTGACTGTGTGTAGCTTGCGCAGGGTTTCCGTATTGCGATAATGTCGCCAGATCTGGAGACTTTGGAGCTCGGCTCGTGACAGAATATTGCATCTAGAGGCTGACGACATTTATGGAGGTGTGGTTTTCATCATTGCAGTGTTAACTAGAGCACTCTGAGAGTGCATACCTCCGCCAAGTGAAGCAACGGTAGCAAAAAATTAAAATTGGCTCTGAAACCATATTTTTCTTTGTATAAACTCTAAAATCTAATCATTTGTGCCTTTTTATATTATTAACAGCTTGTACAATTTTCTTGAAGATCCGTTCATAACTTTTTGAGTTATACTGTTAACAAACGTTATGACAAACATGAGTTAAACATACAAACGAACTAACCGATCTGAACCAAAATTTGATAATTTATGTCTTTTAAAATTACTAACAACTCCTATCAATTTCATAAAGATCCATTCATTATTTTTTGAGTTATTGTGCAAACAAGCATAAAATTAAAAACAGTGACAAACGAACCAGCAAATTAGTGCTAAAATTTGATCATTTACTCTTTGTTATATACCTAAAAACTCATGTTAATTTCATCGAAATCCATCCATAACTTTTTCAGTTAGAGCGTCGATAAAAATGAGGCAGACAAACAAACAAACAAACGGATGGACATATCTTCACCAAAAGTCAATCATCTGTTCCTCCTAACATACCAAATAATTCCTGCAAATTTCATCCAAATCGGTTCATAACTTTTTGAGTTATCTTGGTGACAGACAAAGAGACAGACAGACAAACACGATGCAAACATAACCTCCTGGGCGGAGGTAATTATCGAGCATCTATAAATCTATCTATGTTATAGTAAAAGCCTGCGAGCTTTACTAATTTGTGTCTTGTTTATTTACTTGTGTCTTGTTTGACACAGCTTCTTCGATTGTAGCCGGGAAGAAATTTGATGGAGGAAGATTTAATTCGATTATATCTGTGATACACATGTTATACTGAGCTCGGCTTCAAGAACGGGCATGGTAAATTCAACGGTGCCGTGAGAAATACAACTGATATATAATTTATAACATATAAATTGACTTTGCTTACAGAC
Source organism: Parhyale hawaiensis (assembly GCA_001587735.2). NCBI lineage: Eukaryota > Metazoa > Arthropoda > Malacostraca > Amphipoda > Hyalidae > Parhyale > Parhyale hawaiensis. The sequence goes on along the minus strand of LQNS02278143.1, from coordinate 36,544,088 downwards.
TGCGTGTTGAATATTCGTTAGAGAAACAAAGAATCTGTTGATAGTGAACCGTAAGGGTAGCTCCTTGACTGGCAGGAGAAGACGGGCGAATAGCATGTAGTTTATAACCAGCTAAATAACACCTGCTTTTTTGCGATAGCAAAGATGATCGTGATGACGACCCAACGGGTCAAGGGCCGTCTAGTATTTTACTAAAAGTCTGTGAACTTTATCTGTTTACTAGTGGACCCGTGCGGGAAAAAGTTCATGCAATAATTTATATGTTTGTTTAATATAAGTCGGTGCGGAATCTTCTCTCTCTGACTTGCTTCTTCATTTTCTTGAGTGACCCTTTGTCGTGCTCTCTTCCTTAGGTCCTCTCTTCTTTGACTTGCCGTTTCCATATTTTTCCGTGCACGCGTATCAGCTGCTCCATTCCATTACGTAACCTTTCTGCTTCAAGTCTTTCTTAACACTATGTCGCATAGACGATTCGCCTCTCTCCATTGGTAGCATGGCTTTGTTCCTGATGCTGCAGTAGCCTTTTTCTTCTCTTACGTTCCCTATACTCCAGTCTCCTTCTTCTTAAACGTGCGTCTTCCACCGTGAGAGGTAGAAGTAAAATCTTGAGTAAAACACTGCGATAAACTTTAATCTAGCTCCAGTCAGCTTATGTGCAATGTAAGCCATAGCGATAATACCGTCTTGCAAACTCAAATATATGATTCATTGATGGGTTGAAATATTAGGCTTATGAAGAGAAAACTGCTCTGTCAAAGAAAGACAATAAGCTTGAAGAAATTGTCCGGATCCATTTGTTAGGGTGAGGTATACTCGGCGGACTGGTGCTCTACATAAGTTTGCCTTGGAACCGATACGATACCGTACGGGCCAGTATTTCCGTTCGTTTTTTCCATCGTGTGTGGATGTTTGGAATGGTCTTGATGGCTCTGTCATTGCTGGTGCTGGTATTGGCAGCTTTGAACGATCTGTACACAGAGCTATTCTGTGATCTCGGATCATCTTTTTTTCATTGTTTTGTTTTCTCCACCCACTGGGCTGGTTGCGTGGGGGTTTGTTAACCTCATGGAGTTTCTCCGTTCCTACGTCGTCAGTCTGGTGTGATTTAATAATAATAATACTGCCTGTGAAAAATGATCACTTCGTAAGTTCTTCGTTGGTCATCTGCCGAATTTATGCGTCGTGACTTGAGAGAAAAAAAGTGTAAAATCAGACTCCAGAAGCTGTAAATATGTTGTTTCGATATCAAGAAGTGTTCCAAGCGAGAAATGCATTCAGATAAAGGGATAAGGATCCCACTTTCGCCATCTCCTGCAAACTGATCATCGATCTCTATGAAAACGCAACTTAATTACAAATTCTGCAACCTGGCCTATTTTTCACCTATCTATTCATCAAGATGCGGACACGAAATAACAAAATGCAAGAAGCGTTTCATTATATTAAGATTTAGTTGCTTGTTCATTTTATTTGTTACCTTGTTTGCACCCAGTTTCTTCGTTTTAAGATGGGAAGAAATTTGAGCGTTGAAGATTTAATTCGGCTGCATTCGTGATACGGAAGAGAAACCTTGGTTCAGCTGCATGAACGGGTGCGTTAACTTTATAGGTGATATAGGGAAATACAATTGGACTACGTCACATATATATTAACCCTTGCTTACAGCCTACAGGCAGGTTGCTGAAAATTCCGTTAAGAAGCAAAGGAGCTGGTGATTGCGATCCGTACGGGCAATTACCCTTTGAGTGGACAGTCAAATCGCGTCAAGTCTATAACCAGCTGAATAACACCTGTTTTTTGTGAAGGCGAAGAAGATGAAGAAAATGGGCCGTCTGGTATAGCCTAAAACTGCGACTGAAATTCTTATTGTAATTACAAATAAAAAATTAGAAAAACTATCGAAATGAAGACAAGTGCCGACATAAATGGAATTTGGTATTGTATTGTTTAATTCTACGGGTATTTTTAACTTATCTAGCAATATATTCCAGCAAACATATGGCAACACCAGTTTCAGGCAGTTGTGTACTGACGTGACCAAATGACCTAAAGGCTAACGTCACTATAAGCCCCAACGTTCAGCTGTCCTAGGCCGTTGTAGAACGTCAGCATGGACTTTCTCGCCTCTTATCCTAGACGCGTGTCCTTCTGCGCGAAATCATTTACCACTTTAAAATGGAATTCTTCGAAAATAATATTAAAATTTGGTTTGCACGCTATGAGTCTTGAGCTGAAGCATGTGTAGCACATCCCAACGCAGAGGATGGCTGAGCAGGAATTAACAGTTGACTGTGTACAAACAGAAGAATGTGTAGTTTAATTATCTTTGTCATTCTGAACTTAAACCTAAGCAGGTGTCTTCTTAATTCAGCGTCTTGAAAGTATATGTAAACAGTCTGTTTTATATGTGTGTGCTGGCGCAGGGCAGGCCAGCCAGCAGTCCTTTGTGCGATCTGTCTATATAAGCAACTGACACTTATGCCGGTCAGCTGAGAGCCGCTGGAGATCATACGTGAGACGTACCTTATCCTCACGCCTAGCGGTTTAATGTCTGTGTCTCAACCGAATCCACAAGTACACCGTCTGCTACTCGCCTGAGTCTTATTCCCCCTTAAGGAGCAGTCCGGGACGTCAGAAACTAAACCGCGTACATCTACATCCAGTGTTCCAGTGTCACGTAATGAAGGGCGTGACAAAAGTCTGAGTAGGAAATATAGGAATTTCCATGGAAAAAAATTTCATGACGTGACTTTCATTATCACATAAGTATTGTTTCATGGGACAAAATTACTGACTAAGTGCAACTTGGAAACTACCGCCATCCGGCATTGTAAGCCGTACTATATAAGAGTATACAGTGGAAATGACGTTTGTGTGGTATCGACAAACATTATAATAAACACCGACGTATGTTTAGTTGTTTATATGTTTATATATTTTTATGTTTCGGTTCACGCTCTGGAAGAAATAAATAGGCGAAAAATAGGCCAGTGTGCAGATTTTGTAGTTAGGTTGCGTTTTCATGGAGATCGATGACCAGATTGTAGAAGATGACGAAAGTAGGATCCTTGTTCTTTTTTTTATTGCACTTCTTGCTTGTAACAGTTCCTGCCATCGAAAGAATGAAAATTTTTGAGCTTCTTTTAGCGCGATTATCGAACCTGATTTATTTTACTTTTTCCATACACCGAAACATATTTTCATTCGCGTCACTGAAAACTGACGGTAGAAAGTAGACCAGAGGCGTTTCTCCGTGAACAACCAAATCTACTCAGCCATAAACAAAGCTATGGTTCTATTGGCGAGCAACTATATAGAGCAGCCACAAGGACATGAGATGGTATTCAGCGCCCTCTCTTGACAAACAAGATAAACTCATCTTGTCAACAAACAAATATCCACTCCGCTCTATAAGCAATCACAGTCTTCAATCACGCTGTTTTGATGTGAACTTCAGCCTAACAGATCATAAAACCATAAACAATACTTCGTAGCCGCATAAAAATTCAATTCTACTCCGAACAATCAACTTCACTTTGTAAATAAACACATGTGACGTCACAACTAAAACCGACAAGCGCACTATAAATGAAGTTGCGACTTGTGGTCGTGAACACAACCAAGAACGAGTTTCCGTGCGACGACCACGTTTTTTGGTCGTCGCGAAGACTTGAATTTGGTCGTTTCTGCAACTTGTGGTTGTATTCACGCACAGAACTTCGCCACAAAGAATCGGCTTATGTTGCAGATGATGGCAAACGTATATCTCAGTGCAGTTCTTTCTTTTCCATTGTTGAGGTTCACTCAATGCAGATACATACAGCTTCTCTAAATACTCTGTTGCATCGGGTTTCGTACTCTCTTCTGAGGTTTCCTTCGTCTAAATTTCAGCTGCCCCTGAGTTTACGCTGATGCTCTTATTGGCTGCATAATCATCGAAGCAAGTGAAAAGATATTCTTCAGCGGTGTGTGAATGCCTCAGCGGGAAAAGAATAGGAGGATTTCTTCTCAGCTAATAATTTTCTCCAATTTGGCTTCTTCTTTCACAGAACAACACTTCACTCGACGAAAAACTTCCGAGCCATATGACAGCATCAGTATCTAGGATACAGAGCTCAGTATTTTTCAGAAGACATTATCGACAGAGAGAAAAAAATGTTTTTTCGGTATATTACCGAAGAAAAGCTTGGCACTGCTCAGCCCTAGCATTAATAGGAAAATTATGGTCAATGAAGACGGATCGTCTCAAATTTTTCGCTTTCATATTTGAAAGTGCGGGTACTCTAGTCTTTTAAATAATTTCAATTAAACACTTTCTTGAAAAGAAGAGAAATACTCTCTCTGGTCAGCCGTTACGCCTAAGAAATTTCTCTCTTATAAAGAGACGCAGCTACAATAGTTCCGGTACACTAGCATACCTGTCAAAAGTATCGGCAAAGCATGTCCATTGACACGATTTGCTTCCTCATGCTTGTGGTAGTAATTTTCTACCTGCTATTGCATTGCCCTGCCGAATTGGTCTCTTATTTAGTATTTTATCACTGTGTATTGATATTTCAGTGTTGCATTCCCTGGCGTGCACATCAACGAAAATTGAAAAAAATCTCCGCTAAAGTCAACGTGAAACAAATCATCATCAATGGAGAAGTGAATCTGCACAAGAAAAAGTTAGTGCACAAAAATGAGATGCACGGGCAGCAAAGAAAGAAAATATCGACGATGCAAATTAGATGAGGTATTAGCTTAAATAGCTAGTAATAGAAATATCAGTAGGACTATTCTGTAAGAGGAGCCCAGGCCCAGACACTGGCTAGCTCCGCAAGAACCGGTATTCCAAGACGCAGAAGTAAACAAATATCGCGGACGTCCAACAGAAAACAGCCTCCAGCGACAGGACTGTGCACATGTGGTCACCTGCAGCAGATGGGTTGCATTCTGACGTGCTAGGTTACACTGGGTGGGAAGGATAATGGTACAAAGCTGCCTCTGAGGGATGGAGCTGTTTGATATTGCATAAATCATGCAGGTGAGGTTCAAATCTCCGCTGGGTGCTTCTCCCAGCGCTTCAATAGAGTATTGATGGAGTTGACAGTCTATGGCCCCACAACTTATATTAGAATACTCAATATTATACAAGGTGTAAGATATCTAGCTAGAGATACTGAATTAAGAATAGGCAAAATATATACCGGGCTTGGTAAAAGTCCTGACCTGTTTTGTATTTTCAAAGTGTGAAACTCATTTCAAAGACTTGATGAAATTTATTGACAATGACTCATCCCTAAACTATTCAAATAATATAATAACTGGAAACAGTGCTCATGTTTATACATTGTTGGTAATGGAAACAAAAGGGATAAAGATAGCAACTGTCTTTCGCGCGGGGCACCAGAAGGCGGACAGTGTTAGGTTGCAAAATGTCAGTTTATCAACGGTGAAACGGGTCGAAAACCGCCTTAAGAATAATGAAAGCCTCAAAGATTAATCACGTTCAAGCAGACTACAAGTTATTCAACGGAAGAATGTTCGAAGAGCCGTTGAAAATGTTCCAAACTCAACATGACTGCATTTGCGAAGAAGATTTCTGTATCAAGAGCTGTAAAGAGTGAAGGTGGAAAGAGCTTAAAGCGTCAGAAAAGACCGCTGCTAGCTGCTGACATGGTTAAAAAGCGCCAAGAGCGATGTTCCCGCCTTCTTAACGACTTGAAAAATCATGGAAATCGAGTCGTCATTGCTCAGATGAGAAGACCTTCACCTTGGATCCTGTATTCAACAAACAGAACGATCGAGTTGTGAGCTTTAGCTAAGCCATCTCTGATGTTCGTTATGTCTCCACAAAAAAAGCATCCGGCCTCTGTGATGAACTAATGATGTTTGACGTTGTGGCCTACAATGGAGAGAAGATGCCTCCAGTGTGATTCAAGGGCGGTTACAGGTTGACAGGGGCTAAATACAGGATCATGACCACAAAAGTTCTTCCTTGGATCAGAAAAATCGTCAAAGATGGAGATTATGTGCTTCAGCAAGATGTTGCACCAACGCACACGCCGAAAACAGTCCAAAACATGACTTTCCGTCCCAAAGACTTCTGGCCCCGACAGTCGCCTGATCTCAATCCTCTGGACTATAGCATGTGACCGCATATTGAGAGTAAAGCATGCAAAGATCGCCACAGCAACATTGAGGAGCTGAAAGCCTCTGTGAACCGCACTTGGGCCCAGATGAGGAAACTACTTCCGTAATGTGTGTAAGGAATTCCGACCACGACTAGGGCGTGTCACTGCTGCCAATGTAGGTCCTATTAAATAGCAATAATTTTTAGATCATAATAATCTAATACATTACAAATCTTGTTTTATTTCATTATAAACAAAGGTTTTACGAACTTTGGATGGCTAATTATTAAAACAGGTCAGGACTTTTGTAAAGCCCGGTATATATATATTTTTCGCAAGACGTAGCAAACAAAGCAGCCACTGGCGCGCTCGTGTTTTTCGGAAATTTGTCGGCTCCTTAAATCTTACGTGGAACATGGAAACAATTTGTTGTTCGTTCTGCACATTGATTTCAAGAGCTGTTAATGCGAGGCTAAAATTTTTGCCCATCTTTTCCCATAAAACGCGATTCGTGTTATACCCTCACACATACACGTACATATTGCACATACATCATATATATATATATATATATCACAGATTAATAGTCCCACTCGCACCTGGAAATATCCAAAAAGGCTATTCACAGTCTGACCATTTTTTTTTCAGTTAGATAAATGGTCTATAACCAACTGAATAACACCTGTTTTTTTTCATGAAAGCGAAGAAGATTGTCATGTTGATGCTGTTTTTATGTAACTCGAAAAAATAGTCAGATGCTGAGCTGCCTTCCTGGATATTTCCAGGTGCGAGTGGGACTATTAATTTGCGACGTATTGGGTAGCACTTCTTAAGGGAAGACTGTGAGCTTCCATATAAAGAGGTAAGCGTTGCAAGTTAAATGCTCACTGTAGAGACGCGGGACAGGCTGCAGTACTCCGTGTACTGCATGCTTGCATTGTATGCGTCGTCAGTGCTGCCTAGCATTCGCACATCGCTATACATAAGGTCCCAGGGTCGATCCCACGAGCCACCAACTGATATACAGTGCCTAGATGTAAGTATTTGCACAACTCTATTTTTTATGTACTTTAAGAAATATAGGGACTGCTTTAGGATAATTAATACAGGAAGTTTAAATGACATATATATATAATAGAATATTTAAGCAGAACAGTGAAATGTGCACTTATAACAAGAAAATTTAACACAAGCAAAAGTAATGAGGGACAACAGTATTTGACCAAGAAAAATTATGACATTAGTACTTGGTGGCGTGACCTGTATTTGCCATAGCAGCATGGAGACGATTGTTATAGCTGGAAATTATGTTTTCACATTCACTTGATGGTATTTTTATCCATTCTTCCATGCAGATAACCTTTAGTTCAGTAAGGATTTTGGGACACCGTTTGTGGACACCAGATTTAAAAAGACGCCACAAATTTTCTATTGGATTAAGGTCCGGTAATTGGCTAGGCCATGGAAGAACATTTATTTTCTTCTTTTTGAAACCATTCTTTCGTTAAATTCGCAGTATGCTTAGGGTCGTTGTCTTGTTGGAAGGTCCACCTGCGCCGTCCGTAGAATTTTTTGGCACTTGGAAGCATCTTCTTCTTAAATATCTCCCTGTACATGAAACTATTCATCTTTCCATCAATGATATGAAGATCCCCAAAGCCATGGGCAGTGAAGCATCCCCACACCATGATACTGACCCCTCCATGCTTCACGGTGGGGATGGTGTTCTTGGGGTCATAGGAAGTAACACGTTTCCTCCATACATGGCGTGCTTCATTTCGACCAAAAAATTCTATTTTAGTTTCGTCAGACTATATAACCCCTTCCAAAACTCATTTTCTTTGTCCAGATGGTCTTTGGCAAATGTTAAGCGGCTCTTGACATGTTTTTGCAGTAAGAAGAGGAGTTTTGCGAGGAGTGTAAGAATAGCAATAGTTTTCTTGCTGACATGAAGTCCCTAAGACGCCAGTTCACTCTGAAGGTCAGCACGAGTTGTCATGAGGTCATTAGTCCCCTTACGTAGCATGTAGCGCCGAGGACGACCCATGATCTTACGCGGAGCTCCAACTCTTGGCAGGTTAGAGACCGCCCCAGTCACTTGATGCTTTCGGACTATTGCCCCAACCGTTGAAAAAGGGACATTGACACGTGCTGGTATTACTCTATAAGTTAATCCCTCACTATGAAGTTGAATTATCCGTTTACGAGTAGCTTCAGGGATTTCTTCAAGTTTGGGCATTGTAGAGACAGTGTGCGCGACTTCAACGAGGTCTACAGAGGTAATGATTGCGCCGGCTGTGGTTTGTTTACATTGCATTTGTTTCGAGACGTTTCGTGAACGTTCTAGAATAATTTCCAAACAAATTTATTCAAATTATACTATTAAATATCAAAGATTCAACATCATATTTATTTTGGTCAAATACTTTTGTCCCTCATTACTTTTACTTGTGTTAAATTTTCTTGTTATAAATGCACATTTGACTGTTCTGTTTAAATATTCTTTTATATATATGTTATATAAAATGTTATATAAACTTTCTGTATTGATGATCCTAAAGCAGACCCTGAATTTTTGAAAATACATAAAAAATAGTGTTGTGCAAATACTTATGTCTAGGAACTGTATATAAAGATACACATATATACGTATAATTTATTTGGACAGCTAGATCGATGACTAAGCTATTGTAAGAGTGTGATGAATTATTAATAGACAAAGTTTACTCGAGAGCGTTGAGAATCCTGTTAGTAATGTACGGCTTCTTTATTAGTATCTTCACAGGCACGTACAACACTTCAATGGACTACATTCTCTGTATAATAGCAGAAAATCTTCCGCCTCGGAAACAATATAAAAAAACGAAGATTACGGAATTACCTGCGTCTGTTAGAGTTTCTTCATGGCACAGGAGAAAAATGAAAATACATCGCTAGTATCACTTTTTACTGGTATCGCTGCATATTTATTCGATAAATTAAACAGCGTAAAAATAGTGTGTTTAGTACAGTTATCCAGTTACAGCGACAGTCAAACTGTACATTATCTCTCTCCATTAGTGCTGTTGTAGATGCATAACTTCTCTCTCTTTCTCCACCTGCATTTCTCTGAAAAAATTATAAATTAAATTTTCGCTCTCTTTACCAATACAAAGACCAAAACCCTACATCACAGATAAATTGTAGTTTTTTTACTTCCAGTAGTGTCACAAAGGGACATTGAAAAACTGGCTTGGCGGTGAAATAGGCGTCGAACATTTGGGCCCTTTGCAGAGCGCAAAACTTTGCAGAGCTCCAATCAACTTATCGGGAACGAAATCAGTTGCCTCGAAACTTCTGCATGTGATCCCAGCGAAAAAGGTTTACTCCCAGCAACAGCAAAGTGCAGTAAAAGAGTTGCAAATGTCAACAGGAATTTAAGATACTCTAATAAAAGCATGTCATAGATATACTATATATATATGTGAACAGTGAATATTAATTCGATGGCAGCAGTGAGGAATGTCTCGTTGAATTTTCAGTTCCAGTTACTGATGCTAGAGGCTAAAAATTGGCTATGAGATCGTTGCAAATCAGTCATTCAAAGCCGTCGACTGCAGAAAGTCATATAGAAAACGAGAAGAAAGTTCACCCTCTGCGCTCGGAGTTATATTTGAACTCTGATCTGACACAATTCGCCTTCTTGAAATTCATTGAAACGGTGCGTCGTATGATTCAGCGTCAGAAAATATTTGCTCATCTGTAGGTTGGTGCGTTGAACTTCGTAATGTTACCGGGACCCTGTGCTAGTGTTTTCGTACATGCGGTGTACAGAATTTTAGTGAGACAAAGACATCGCGTGGAAGCGCAATGAATGAAAGAGGCGCCGCGAAAGTCTGTACGCTACAATTGTGCCCTGCAGTGTTAGAGCTGCTGTCTTTACTCCAAAAGTGGGACACTTACTACTATCAACAAGAAATTAATCTTCATTTGTTTTCATTTCTGTTAAAAGCTAATGATCAAAAATGGATTGCAAAAGCTTTGGAAAAGGCATGGAAATGCATTTTGTTTTCTTTTTTCCTTTTATTTCTTGCAAATGCTGCAGTATCCTGCGACTTTTGTTCTCAAGAGACTTGGATGATGAAAAAAATTGGCGTTTCAACAAAACATGGAAGTGCATTTTCTTAGCGCGACATTGTTATGGGGTTGGGTGCATCTGACGAGATCGATAATGCACTTGGATGTCATGAACGACTTGAGGGCAGGTTGAGTAAGATGAAAAAAGTAACGCAATATGCATTTCCTAACAACAGTTGAAAATTTTTAATTTCTTGCCTCCAAATAAAAGTTTGTTCATTCTAAATCTCCCAGTGCGTTACAGAGTCTACAAAATTCAGCCATGTACATGATAATTTTGCTACCGGAAATGCTGTGAGATGTTTTTTACTGAAATACCAAAGATTTTGAAATTTGCCTTCCTACTCGTTGCAAAAATTGATAGGGATATTAGCTTTAATAGGAATCTGCAGCACGTGCGCTGAAGCTCACTTAAAAACTGGATCTTATGCTGAAGATATTTTTAAAATGTTGCGATAAAGCGTGACTCGCGGTGCAGCATTTAAATAGGAAAGGGAGGTAAAAACGAGTTCGAGATAAAATACCAAACGCAATCATGATGTATATAAGTCTATTTATTGGTAGCAGTTATCTGTATGACCTTGGAATCGCTCCTCAGAGACTTCTATTGAATATTAAACGATTTTGCATATTGCCCATGACAAACTATTTCAATTAATTGAGAAATGGGCAAGATGATTGGCATAAAATCTTGCCTACGGCATAAAATCTTGCCTACGTCGGCAGCTTGCCTAAATCTAAAAAAAAATTATTGGAAATCAGAACGCATATCTGCATATCTAAAATTCTAGGATCAACATGAATTGTTAAACAGAAATGGATTGTGCCCTATAGCTATAAATTCACAGAATTCTTGCTCAGCCCAAGAGTAATATGAGGTTTTATTCGTATAAAAAAGAATAAAAATACTATCTGTACTATCTGACAGATGGCATGGTGGTTTTATTGACAGAGATTCAGCATTACTGCCAGCAGAGAAGACGGATCAAGTACAATAAATCGTGTGCCAAGGGAGTAACAAATGTATTATTATACTACTGGAACCTGTGAAAATTCCACGGTTAGTTAGTGGTTTCACTTTTTAAAATGAAGCAATCTTAACCTACGCTACCATAATTCACTTTAGCTCGACCTAATGCAGCTCCCTTCATCCCTTAATCCTAACCAACTGCGTCCAACCTCAAGTCTGCTGCACATGACAGTCGAAACATATGGGAGCGTTTCTCCCTATTCTTCCCAATACGCTGTGTATGCAGCTCAGACTTGTCTAATATTATTATGTTCAAACCCGAGATAGGCATCTAACTAGTTACTGTAACCGCTTAAGTAACGGGCGTTACTTTTTGTAACGAGTAACGGTATCGCCTTAGCAATTTTGGAAACGTAACGAGTTACGGTAACGCCCGGGTGGATTCCATTAAAAGTAACGGAAATTGCCGTTACTCGTTGCATATTCAAAATTTGCCAAAAATACGAGAGATGACCTGTCGGCAATAAGAAAGTTATGTTGAAGGAGTGGTATAATAATTTTGCTGAAAATATACAAAATTTTAGGCAATTAAAATCTGAGCATACTTTTACTATGCACATATACTTTAAAATTGAGATAAGATGTTCACACTCTGAAGCTTTACTTTGAAATTTTATCCACAAAGTCACGGATTAAGTGAAGGTTTATATTGTTAACTGAGCCTACTTGATCAGTGGATTATCTGCACTACTCATTGCAACGATACGAACATCATGTAATATTAGGAAAAATACGAACACAAATTCATTAATTTTTTAATGTGTTTCAGCACGAGCGTAAGGCTGACGCCACACCTTCCACGACATTTCTCTAGACATCACTTTTTTATTTTTTCATCAAATGAGAAAGATGATTATTCTAGAAAATTCTAGTTGTATCAGTTCTCAAGTCACTCTAGTGAACGCCTTAACAAAAAAGTGATGCTACTCGACCTTCATTTTGTCGGTAAGGTCTGGATAAGAGAGGTTAAAAGAAATACAAAAATCACAAGGGCGGTGCTATCACCCGGGCTATAATACTGTATACCTAAATGTTTTGTAAAATTGTAAATTATCCTGATTTTTCGCAACAAATCATAGTAACCACGGAAAAATATATGAGTTTGATTTAAGACATTCTTGGGCGCTACATGAAATAGAATTTATTATCGACCTTTTTCATAGTCTCCGTTCACCAAACTGCTTGAATTTGCATTAAAAGGCACGCTATTTATTCCTCCACCATTTATTATTAGGTTTTCAGTGTTACTACTGATAATTCACCAGCATTAACAATAATGCCAGCGTCTTCTTCAATCCCTTCTTACGAAACGATTTTATCCAAACTTGGGCACTCTGAGAGCGCATACATCCGGCAAGGCAATGCTATTGAAAAATTTACATTGGTTCTGTCTCAAAGATTTCCTTTTTATCATCACCAAAATTCGGTTATATGTGCCTCATGACAGTAATAACAGATTTTGTAATTTTCTACAAGATCCGTCAGTAACTTTTTCAGTTATGTTCTAACAAACGCCATGGCAAGCATTAGTGAAGTACCCAAACGGGCAGAGGACCGTCATCACCAAAAGTTGGTCATTTGTGCATTTTATTCTAACTATACGTGCAAATTTCATGAAGATCCTTTCATAACTCCTTGAGTTAAGTTGCTGATAAGCATAAAATCAAACATACAGACAAACAAACAAAAGGAAGAACAGATCATCACAAAAGTCTTACCATCTGCTCTTCGAAACATATCAAACATTTCGTGCAAAATTTAATAAAATTTCATTTGGAATGTTTTTGAGTTATTGTGCCAAGAAACAAGAATCAGATAAACAAACAAATGCTTAGTTGAACGGATTTTAACCAAAATTCAATCATCTATGCATTCTAACATGCCTAACAATTCCGACAAATTTCGTACAGATCCGTCCATAACTTTTTGAGTTATTTTGGCAACAGATTTGATGACAAACTTGACAAAAACATTACTTTTGGCGGGGGTAATAACTGCTATGAACACTGGACCCTCCTGCGGATCCATAACTTCCCGGTCAGTGAGAGGTGGTACGAGCACGAACCCGCACCCGTGGTTGAAAACGAAGCCGTGCAGATCTACTGGGACAAGAGGATGGAA
>LQNS02278143.1:36459849-36473986 GCA_001587735.2 Parhyale hawaiensis | reverse complement strand
GTGGAAATGCACCTGACATGTTTTATCTATAGTACATTTCCACCTACAAATACCTTACATTCGTCATTCACTAATAAAAATATGAAATAGCTATGTATTAGATGAATAAATAATGAAAAAGTAAATTTTTGACCCCTTCCGGACCCCCTTTCCCCCCCCCCCCCTTTTTTCGGGGTTCTAGTGCTGCTAGCCCCCTAAAAATTTGGGACGTTATATACCCATACCTGAGGACACTTTTTGAGCATAAAAGAAAAAATTGAAAATTATGACCACTTTCCGTGAAAAGACCCCATAAGATACGTATGCCATCTTCTGCAACCAGGCCTATTTTCTACCTAACAGTTTTCAATGGAACATGAGAGGACGATCAGAGCCTCCAACCTGGGCTAATTTCCGCCTGTCTGTTTTGTTAAAGCGTGACAGAAAGTGGATAAACTGATAAATAAACAAACAGATAAATACACATCAGTCTTTATTATATTGCAGATTATTTGAAGAGCGTTAACACACGAAGGAACGAACGAAGGAACAACGCTATTAATATTATAGACTAGCTGGACCCGTGAAAATATTCACTGTTTTCTAATTTTATTTTGAGTGTTTGAAATTTCCTTTTACCGGTATGCTTGTTGTTGGATTTTAATGTAATTAGTTGCACATTTAATTTTATCTTGTTTATTATTGCAAATCGGTAGTTGCCCTCTTGGGAGTAGTTAACTTTCCAGGGGTTGTTGTCCTCCTAGGGGTCATTGTTTTCCCAGAGGGTAGTTACCCTTCCAATTTAAGGGGTAGTTTACCTCCTATTGGGACAGTTGTCCTCCTATTTAGGTAGCTGTCCTCTATGGGACACGTGGATATTCTACGGTTGGTAAATGTTTTCACTTATCATAGTTTAGCCTGAGGTAGTGCCTCTAACTTAATCCAACCCGTCTGAGCTGACGTCCGTCGCTTACTCCTGTCTTTCGTTACGCAGTCCATCTACCTTACATCTCACCTAACCTTTCGTAGTATATTTGTTTGACCTCTAAAATTAATCACGAATTTATTCCGCCAGCAAAGAATTCGCACTTGTGTCTTGATAAAGATAGAAACATGACGGTGGTCCTTGTATTGTTCTCCAATGTATTTGAACACCTTTTCTAAGCTCTCTTTCCCACAGCTTACAGGTAATTTAGCGCTTCCTAATCTCACGCATTTCAATTTTTTATTGGCGTATTCGATTTTTCTCACTATTTTGGGACCCATGGGTACGGATCAACAGCTCATCATTATGCTGCGTTGTTTGATGCGATTGTGGACCAGCGCGTAAAAAAATTCACCCAGTAATCATCAATATACTTGCTAATATAGGCCGGTGCGGAATCTTCTCTTCTTTGATTTGTTTCTTCTTCTTCTTCTTCACACTTCTCCATTGATTGTACTTTCCTTACTAAAATACATGTAGAGGAAAACGCTACGACGGCTAACTCAAATTATCGTAAGACATACGTGCTTCTTCTGAGCAGTACATTTCAAGTCGTCTGCTGCACACTCCTTCCCCCCTTTAGCTGGCATGCAAAAAAGAAATTAACTGAATCAGTAAGCGCTGAAACATCACTTGAATTTCACTTCCGCTGCGTATCCAGAATACACAGTGAGAGAGTTTCAGCAGAGCAAAATTTTCGCACCCAAGACGTTTGAAGATAGAATTACTGCGTCTATTACACCGGAAACCATCGGCTCCTCTACGGTGCACTGATTTTCTCATAAATGTATACTTTGTAAACCAACAGAAAATAGAATTTCGATGCAGAGAAAAGTATTGACTGTCAGACTCCACGGAAACAAGGAGCTTCAATAGAGAAGGAGGGAGCCAGTAGGCTAGCCCGTTGAAGCTCAAGAGTCTCTTATGGCTGTCAGCCAGTTGTCCTATGCACCAATCGCATATCAGTTAAGAGTCTCTTATGGCTGCAGCCAGTCACTTAAGCACCAATCGCATATCAGCAACTAGGTTCGTTTGCTGCTCCCCCGTGAAACTCTGTGCTCCCCCGTCTTTTCCACCAATGAGCGTCTCAGCCATAAGAGATCTGGTTGACTCGCTGGCAAGTCTGTAAATGGGCCACAAAGCTCCCTCCTTCTCTATATATTGAAGCTCCTTGCACGGGAACGGCAAGAGAGGCTGGAAGAGCCAGAACTGCATTCATTTTCAATACCGATTAGTACCTTATTTCAAATTTAGCCTTCTTCTGCAATTGCCTACTGAATTCCATCAAAAGGGAACAGGATCGCCAAAATATCCAACGTGGCAAGACATGCTCTCAGATAATAAAGGGATAAGGATTTCACTTAAGCTTTCTGCTGCCACCTCGTCATCGATCTCCATAGAATAGAAACTTGATTACGAAATCTGCATCATGGCGGAATTCTCACGGTAACGGCAAACAATGATGTATACATGTACACCCGCAGTAGCTGCAGGCTAGAGCGTTTGACGTCGACTCTCAAGGTCGCTGGTTCGTGCCCAGTTCCCAGCTGGGCATCTTCTTAGCGTGCTTGTGTGATCGGTCAGCGTCCGGTCTGCATACTGCTGCTGGTTACTGACCTTTCCTAGCAATGGGGAGGGTTGGGGGTCGCAGATAATGTCGCATGGAGTCTTCCACCACTGGCGCCATAGCTCTAGACATCTGTGATCAACTGCAGCCGTATACTCCTCTGGGGCCTGTTGGTCTATATTTGCAGCACAGACCAGTGCATGCGGGTTTCCCAGTTGGGGGTACGGTCAAGTTGACTTTACCTTTACCTTTCTGTTAGAGAGACCTTACCCTGTTGCCCCTGTTGCTTCCGATTGATGATCCCCGCCGTATCATAGAAACCTACGTTCGCTTCATAATGCTGCCTGATTCACATTATTTTGAACATTTTACCAACTTTCTTCCAAGTTCTGTGACCGATGACAGCTGTTGAGCTTTAAAACTATGCGCTCCAATTTTCTTCTATCCATTATTGAAGAGCGTAACACACGAAGGAAGGAACGAAGGAACAACGCGCTTGATATTATAGATGTTTCGAGAGTGTCAGCTTTAGAGAAAATTTACTACGCGCTGGCAATGAGCCCGGTACAGCTACTACGAGCTATAGTATGAAGAAGCTTGACTAGTACCCAAGCAATACCTACTGTCTACGCTGCAAAGGTAATTGCGAGAAGATGGAAGATTAATTGCAACACTGGTCAAAAATTACTATAGACTTGGGTGTCTTCTGCCATTATTGTTGATTTTGTATTGACACAATTGAGCTAGCTCCTTGGAATTCTAAAACGTGCCTTTGGTTGTGATGTCAGAACGCTAAGATCTTAAGTTTATTGAGATCGCAAAACCCATCTTCTTGCACTGTGTTACGAGTACTGACTGACACAAGTGAAACTGAAGAGCTAATAGACTACCAACTACATCACAAAAATGGGTACTGCTCCAAATAAAGACTATATTTATATATATATATATATATATGGTCTGCACCGTCATGAAATGACGGCAAACAATTACTGTCTCTTAAGCGAAATCCCGATTGCACAGTTCTGCTAGAAAGAATATCTTACCTTTTTCATCGTTACTTTTTTCTTAATTTACGCATCAAGAACTTAGGAACTAAACCTTTATTGTGGAAAGGAAGTCTAAATTATTGGCATTTCTGATACTGTTAATTGCATTTCAGACGTCCTCAATAGTTATATTTCAAATTTGGCTGGGCTAATACTTAGTAGTTGTAACTTTAAACTTGGACTTTCCCCCGTAGAGAGCGATTCGTGACATCCATATAAATATTTACGCGTTTAGTTTCAAACCTTTCGAATTTACGGAATGCTTCTTTTACTTCAGCTCTAGAGCTTCGCAAAACAGTGAAAGAAAACCACTTGGCTACAACAGTTTTAATAGGATCCATCAGCGACGTTTCGGGTACCTGCACCCATAGTCATGCAGAGTAAAATGAAGGCGGAACAGTAGACACGCGCTTATAAGCCTACCGGTCAGATGCCAACTAGTACTTATTCCACAATTTATCTACAGAGGGCGATGCAATACTTAAAAATCTTACGTAAGTTTTTCACAATTATTTGCTGGAAGCGTACTAACCAGTTGATTGCCAATAGAATTATGAGGCTAGACGATAATTTCTACTTGAAGATAAAAGGGCTCAGAGGTGAAAAATAAATGTAGATAATTTGCTGCGGTCAGTAAGGTAAAATTTAAAGAAGCTGTAAAATGGTAAGCTTATGTAAGCTGTGAGAAGGTAAAACTTATGCAAGCTGAAAGACTAGACATATTTGTACTTATAAAAAGCGATTTGTTCGAAGAACTTGAGCGATTTGTAGTAAGAAAGCAAACAACTTGTACTAAGTGATGAACGACAAACTATTCTAACTTATACGCTCTACGATTTGTACAAATTATTGCACTGCAGTTACATGCTATTGCTAACATATTCGGAGGATGCGATCTCGACCTTCTTCTTGGTTGTTCAGGCTGGATTTTTCTTCCTTGATATAATGAGCTTCGAGAATAAGAAGTCCTTGCTTGCTCTTAGCTCTTCTTAATACGGTGACTGACTCCAGAATTGGTCGTGGTGATACTCGGTGTAAGTTCTGGACGGTCTTGAGAGGCTCACAGCTTACGTAAGTGTTACCGTTTTACAGCTTCTTCAAATTTTACCTTACTGACCGCAGCAAATTATTTCCATTTATTTTTTACCTTTGAACCCTTTTATCTTTAAGTAGAAATTATCGTCTAGCCTCATAATTCTATTGGCAATCAACTTGCTAGTACAATTCCAGCAAACAATTGTGAAAAACTTACATAAGATTTTAAAGTATTGCATCGCCCTCTGTAGATAAATTGTGGAATAAGTACTAGTTGGCATCTGACCGGTAGGCTTATAAGCGCGTGTCTACTGTTCCGCCTTCATTTTACTCTGCATGACTATACGTACAGGTACCCGAAACGTCGCTGATGGATCCTATTAAAACTGTTGTAGCCAAGTGGTTTTCTTTCACTGTTTTGCGAAGCTCTAGAGCTGAAGTAAAAGAAACATTTCGTAAATTCGAAAGGTTTGAAACTTAACGCATAAAATCCACAAGTCATCTCCGTTTCAACGAGACTTGCCTGATTAATGAATTGCTGCCCACTTATACGAATATATACATATATATATAATCTTATAAGTGGGACAAAACGACATGATGCAGAAAGGAGCTTATTAACACGGGATTTGCTTCCAGTACTTAACTATTTCGAAATAATTCTACTGATCTGTTCCTATCTCTTTTCGATATAGTAAACGCGCGCTAAGACGCTGCCTCTCCCCACCACCACCCTAGTACAGAAGCCCTTCCCAATGAGCTCTTACCCCGAGAACCTTGTGGTTAGGTAGGGAAGGACTGGTTCGTCTAGTGTACTGTATTATGGTAATTTTGAGTGTTTGAACGCATTTTAGGACATTAGAAGAAACAGACCTGGCACCCCCCTAACCTGCAAGGTTGGCGTTGTAAAAGCTCATTGTTAGTTAGCTATTTGTTACTTAGCGTCAATCTTTGATTGGCCTTACTTAGCGCTAATCTTTGATTTGCCTTACTTAGCGTCAATCTTTGATTGGCCTTACTTAGCGTCAATCTTTGATTGGCCTTACATAGCGTCAATCTTTGATTGGCCTTACTTAGCGTCAATCTTTGATTGGCCTTACTTAGCGTCAATCTTTGATTGGCCTTACTTAGCGTCAATCTTTGATTGGCCTTACTTAGCGTTAATCTTTAACGACGACGCTAAGTAAGGCCAATCAAAGATTGACGCTAAGTAACGAACGCCTACTATAGGGGGCAGTTCAATAACCTACTAAAAAAACGTCAGCCTAACGGCATTTTGGTAGGTTAACGGGAAAAATAATCGTCCTAAACCCCCATCTATAAATATATATACATATAATTTGAAAATTATTAAAAATTACGCCACATTTTTTCGTTAAAATATCGTTATTAACTTTCTCCAACAAACATATTCTAAAAAGTGTTGGCTGTTCGGTTCTATGGATAAGCTGGCCAAAGTTGAGTGCGTTGAGGTTGACGCTGTTGCTACGCGTTTCGATCGTATCAGATGATCATCTTCAGGCTGGCTGGTAGAGATGTGCAGACCCAGGGAGAAGTGCGAGTGCAGCAGTGGAGAGGCGTGAACTGATGAGGAAATTTTCATTAGTTCTACATTAAGCATTTGCGCGTACCCTGTTGTCGGTGCTGGTAGCTGATTAGCTGTTGGCGGTGTCCGTAGCTAGTCAAAGGTTGCTGAACGCTAGTTTCCGGGCTCTCCGTGAAATTTGAGAGTGCGGCAGGATCCGGTTGCTTGAGCGTTTATGCTTGGCCGTCGGATTTTAATGGATAGTCCTTCTAGACTTTGTAGGCGATGGAAGTCGCGGCTGTGATGCAGTATTGAAGTGCCTGATACTAACATATCTCGGGTGATTAGCCATGTTGTGCTGCTGCAGTGTATGTGCCTTGGGTCACCCATTGGAAAGGTGAAGTGTCAGTCTCCTGGACAGTGTCGTGGTGGTCATGCCAATGTACGAGCTGGTCTGGAGTTCTCAGTCTTCAGTACGACAAGTGTACTCGTACACGACATTAGTTTGCTTCAGCGGAATTTTTGTGGCACATATGTTGTTCTTCATTATCAGCGAGCAGATTGTGGTATTTTTGTAATAAACTAATAATCTGAGTTTATGCTCTATGTTGATGCATTCGGTATTGTTCTTCACGATCTGATTGAGTATTCTTTCGTCCGTTTTATATACGGGGGACATTTGATTTTCATAAAATACGGTATGTTTAACTTCTTCTTCGGCTGGAGCGTCGCTACGGCTGTTAACCTCACTGATGTACTGGTGAAAGATGGCGTCAAACGTAGAGTTAGCATATTTATTGTTGATAAGGGTTTGTTTTAGTGATTGAACTGCATGATGAAATAGGAGCCAGGAAGATGATATTTTGAAGCATCTGTGTACGAGTGCCCTTATTGTCCAGTCCTTGTAACGTTGACGACATTAGGTGCTTGCATTAAAGTGAATTTCGGCGTTAGTAGGTTTCTGGTATAGGGATGTTGTGAAGTTATTTGCGTTGTTGTCGATCGTGACGTCTAGAAAGTTGATCTTATTGTTGACATCGAGCTCTTGCGTGAAGTTGAGGACAGATGCGGCACGGCCGGAAGGCGCAAGTTATGGTGTTAAGTTGTTCCAAGCTATTGACGATTAAGAAGCAATCATCAACATACCTACAATATAGTTTAGGTCGCAGATTCTCATTGGAGCCTATTATTTGATTCTCGATGAGGCACATGTAATAATTTGCGAATGTCACTCCTAAAAGGGAGCCCATGGCTACGCCATCTTTCTGTAAATACAGCGTGCCGTCGAAAGTGAGTAAAGGGCAGCTTGGTGGTGCAGGCGGTAAGAAGTTTTTCAAGAAGTCTCCGTTCGAAAGGCAGCGGTGGGAGTTTGTTGTGAGAGCACACTGCGTCGCAGATGATATTGATGGTCTCTTGAACTGGAACATTGGTGAATAGAGACTCTACATCCAGGGATGCCGTAATGCCTGCAGGTTGAGTTGCTCGTACGATTTGTAGAAAGCTGTCTGTTGAGTTGATAGTATATTTGCTCGGCAGATACTGAGTTATTAACTGGTTGATGTGCTTGGCGGTTGCATGGGCTCCTCTTTAGGAGTGACATTCGCAAATTATTACATATGCCACATCGAGAATCAAATAATAGCCTCCAATGAGAATCTGCAACCTAAACTATACTACAGGTGGCAGACTATCTCTCATATAAGTTTGGTTAAAAATAATGCAAAATCGTAGCATTATTATCTTTTTCTGACTTTTCCCAACTGACGTAGTTTAAAAATGAGGCTTCTATCAGGTTGTAACGTTGTCCACTGTTGCAGTTTTCGTATGCAAGTTGCTAAAGTTTGGTGGCATTTTCATGGTTGTGTCATCTTGATCTTAATGCGACGCGTTTCGACCAAGCGTCGATCATCTTAAGGCTGTAAATTGCGTTGCTAGTGAGATGACTGGTTTGGATAAAATCTGAATTCTTGGAAGTTCGGATCCTATAGTAGTAGATTATGGAGCGTAAACAGAGATGTGGGCTCGTCTGTGATTGGTTGACGGGCTTTGACAGCTGACCTACTCGTCAATGGTGCAGCTTCTGGTTTATGCATCGAGTTTTTCATGGAGCTTTAATAATCGAAATGTTCCTGTAAATTGTCCGTTGGTTACAATGGCTGCAGGCTTTGGATTAGGAGAGGCGCTTGTAGTCTTGCTGTCGCTGTAGTTGTTTTGTGCCAGTTACAAGCATTTCTAGAGTCAAGTCGGCATTGTGGTGTTGTTGTGTGTGCGTTTTAGGGCTCTTTAGTGTAAATGTAAAGTTGAACACTGGGCAAGTTAACCACCCCACAGAAAAGAGGAGTACCACCTTTTACTACAACAGTGGAGAAAGTTAATAAAGAGATTATAAACCAACGAGTTAGCGTAATTTTAATCAAGCTTATATACATATATGAATATCATGATACACACGACGATGATTATTATGCGAGGATGATGAATAGATATCTGAGAAAAAATGTAATAGGTACATTTTAAGCCAACAACATTTCCCCAAACTTTGAACTTTCTCACTACAATATCATACACTAGTGCTGCAGTTAAAAACAGAGAAGCTGAAATGAAATACCAACCCTGTGTACCTTGTTGGTTGACAGACGCTAGCGCTTAAAGGAAGAACTAGCATTAATGATGGAATATTTTTTATAGAGTTTCATCCTACAGGAACAAAATCTATAAAAATCACTAATTGGTGACCAAAATAGCCTTAAAACTACCGGCCATACTATTGGTGGAAAACCAAGAGTGACTGTTCTGTGGCAACAAGCGTCAATTTTTAAAGTTTCAAAAGACTACGCTAATGGAGAATTTCGAGCGCTGTATAACCGCTAGACATTTTATTCAAAAATATTTCGAAATCTAAATCAAACGAATTTCATAATATGATCAGTACCAGAGTTGAAATGACAATCCTGCTCTTAAACATGCTCAGCTAAGAACGATGTCACATTTCTTCGTTAATTTTTATTGGTGTTGCTCCAGGCAAGAAAATCCTCAAAACTCCATTGATTTCTGTGTGGTAAAGGAACTGATAGAGACGCGGCCATCACATATGGCCATCTTCAAGTGGGATCTTGAATCAGTTAATACTAAGGAACGTGCCATTGCAGATTTAAGTAAGATTAGCAGTAGCTAGTAGTAGTTGAGTTAGTTAAAAAGTACCGCGTGAACTAACACCAGTGTGTTCCCTACTTCTATACATACATATTTACTCCTCCAAATGTTGTGTACTTCTCGGAAGCTCATTGGCTATTTCAAGAGTACACTCATTCTATCGGCGCTTCATTTCGACGGCAGAAATCAGAGAATGGGGGATCCTGCGACCACGTGACATCGGTGGTGCTCTCATTTTTCAAATATTTGGAAGCGAACTTTACGAAGTAAGATAAAATGTTTCTTGAGCAATACTTAACATTCTTTCCTGTATTCTTGACGGCGAGTCACACTTCTAGCTTCTAATACATTTTGTAGTTAGCTTCAAAGAAATTCCATGTATTCTCGGCGCTTTTGATACGCCAGTATTTCTTTTTTTTTTGTTCATTCTCTTCTTCTACGCCTCTCACTTATGCAGTCAACTCTTGGCGACACATTCAGTCAATACTGAGAGTCGCCCCAGGGCCTAGGCAGCAGAGAGAACAAAGAGAACCTGTTTGTCGCTCTACAAAGAACACTTTTATTGACTCCAAAACGACTGTCTTTCATACTGCCGACTCAGCGTATTTTTGGAGTCCATTTAAATAATCTCGGACAAACGCTGTTATCTTGCCTAGCGAAAACACTGAAAACGTTAAGCTATTCACGAACTGAAACACGCGGGGAAATTGGAGGAACATTGAATAACATAAGTCCCGGTTTACTCAAGGTCGTAATGTTAAAGTCTAGAGTTGGTAACACCCAACAAGGGCTATCAGTTTGAGAGAAAATATTTCTATTGCTTTAGGAATGTATCAGCCATGGATTTACTTGCTCAAAAGCACGTGGATATCATCTGATACTAACAAACTCCTCAGCGGTCCTCTATTTCTGATGTTAAATATAGTATTTACCTGCTTCTATAAGGGCGGACGGACTGGTACACATATACTCTGCACCTGCAAGTTTCCATTACTAAGTGCATTACTACAGATGCTCAATTCCAGGCTTGCTGCCACCGGACTTTACACCAAAGCTAATGCAATCTCTGCTGTTTACAGCACATGCAACTTATCGGACTAAATATGGAAACATGTGTTCTGGTATCAATTTATATTTCTCTGCAATGGAGAGAAGACCTCTGCAGATGAGCGTAAGATATGATACCGTGAATGGATCGCTGAAGAGATAAGAATCTCACAACACAGCTGTACAGGAGACGACAATTGGTTCAGCTGGAGGCTGTGTCACGAACTACAATCACGGACAAGCAGCACGGCGATGTACCAAAAATTTCTTATGTACGTGATAATTTCTTGCCTCCAATTTATGCCCCATTTCGTAGCCCAGCTTCATCCATGACAAAACATTTTCGATACAATTAAAGACAATGAAGGGTATCGAAATATCAAATGCTTAAGATTATCTACGACTGGGAGTAAAGAAGAATAGATAAATTTAAATTTTAAAACTACCAGTCGTACTCTGAGTAACTATAAAAAAAAAACGCTGATATTTACTCTCCTTTCGATGAGTCAAAGACAACGGCTCTGCATCAACTGAGATGGTACCGGGCGCGAGTCTCAGACTCACAGCACTGGCAACGGATTTCCAGAGCACGGAGCAGCCCGGCTTCAGAAGCGAGAAGGACGGGGAGGGCTTCTCAATTTGACTGTCGCGATATAGGCAGTGTGCCAACGAAGCGCTAGTAAAATTTTCTACTACTACTACTACTAATTGACTGGCGGCACATTCTATTGATTTCTTCAGTTTTTCACACTAGTAGACACACGGCTGCAGCAGCCTAGCATGCTAAACTCATGACACTGAATGTTGCGGGTTCGATACAAATCCAGGCAACCAGCTTTTTGTTGCGTTGGTTGCTTTGATCCAGCAGTTGATTGGTATGCACAGCTGTCATGAGGGCACTTACTTTTCCCAGAGATGCTGGTGCTGGTCATTGCACAAAAACCTCCCGCCGTTATAACGCCTCAGCTCTTGATGGTACATGGTCGACTGCAGCAGTATACTGATCTGAGGCCAGTTTTCCCATATCTGCAGCACGAACCAGTGCGTGTGGAATTCTCAGCGGGAGGTGCCGTTAAGCTGACTACCTTTACCTCGGGAATATGCTGGCGGACCCTATCTCTGTTAAAACATCTATGGGCATCACTGCCCCAGGGCTAACTCGTGTGTCTTACAGCAGGGATTCCAGCAGGTGGCGGCAGTCCCTGGCTATAAGTTGAGTTGATAAAATTTCGTTTTCCTCTTCTGCTCCGTGAGGTGGCCGCCGATGGTGGAGAGCGACCCATCTCACTGGGCTCGTAATCGCTACCCTGATGGAGCCACTGCAGGGACCCTATATACGAGTGTTTCTTCCTTCTGCTTTTTTTTCGTTTCTTTGAGATGTTTCAAACCTTATTTCCCAGTCATTAGTAGCACACTGACCAAATTTTGAGACACAGAACTCACCTAGGCGAGCTCACCGTCAAATTCTGAGACCTTTCGGTAAAAATACTAAATAAAATATTTGACCTTCTGCGCGATGAGACTTAGAATCGCTGTCCAGGTAAACCTATTTACTACCGCTGGGGCTACTCGCCTACTAGACCCACAAAAGAAAAATTCTGCTCGGGTATCCCTTGTATTTGATATATCAATGAGCGTTATTATAAACATTATTCAAATGCCAGTGCGGAGGCGGGTTAATTTAGGCTTTAACAATCACCAGCAACATAAATTCTCAAGCTCTGCTCCATCAGACCGATCAGTAACGTAGCTCTTGCATCCGACACAGAATATTATCAGCTGCAGAAATAGAACGCTATAAGAAAGACCAAAAATGTTGTTATCTGTTTGTTTGCCTGCTTAATTACTTTTCATTCGTTTCTTAATTTACTGATCTGGCCATTTTCTGTCGCATTGGAGGCTATCATATAGGTGGAAATTATGACTGGTTGATCGCTGTAAACATCCTTCCACGTTCTCTTGAACACCGATAGGCGCAGTTAGACTAAGACTAAGATGAAGGCAAAAGTAAAGAAGCCACAATTTAAATGCACTACTTGTCTTGTTATCAGTGCAATTAGGTTAGCAGCTGCAGCACATTCTTCGTGAAGTGTCAGCTTAGAAACGAAGGTATAATCAATGAAGAAGTATTATAATAAATTCTTCGCCATCATTTTTTTACAGCCGAGGTTAATGGTTGACCATACCGGCCCTGTAGTATTGCAGTTGGCACTGCAGGAGAGATGCCAAATTTTCGGTCGATTTATTAAGCAAGCGCATGCAATCCATTCTGCCAAATCATTTCCCCTCCATGGAGACTGTTTTTGTCATCTAGCGCGAACTGTGCATTGTTAATTCTACGTAGCGTGCAGCTCTCTTGAATTTCGACAAGTAAGTATTAAATGTTGTAGTAGGTAAACATTATTTTAGGGAAAAGAAGAGGTTTTAGAAATTAGTGAAAAACGTAGGTTCCTCTTACTTAGAGAAGCGATATAATTAGCAATGATTCTGCCCGAACTACATATTCACAATATTATTTTTATATTCTACCCTAAAATTCGTACTGACTGAACAGAAGAATATAATAATATTACTCTACCCTATATCGCGGTCGGAAAATACTGTACGATGCCGAGATAATCTAAAATTACTTCAACACTCTAGAAGAAGAAGGCAAGACACGAGGCAAGTAGCTATACTTGTGGCAAAAGATAAGAGATCCGCTTGAGTGATGCCTCTGGTGAAATGAAGATAGGGGAGGCAGAGCTGCGGGGAGGATGGGCGGAAGTGTTGTGGTTGAGGGAGCAAAAGGGAAGATGAAAATTTAGAGTAGGTCATAAATCAAAGAAGAGGACCATTGAGCCTCTCGACTTTGGTTGGTAAATTTTATGCGTCGCAGAAATGGAAACTCGCGCAGCAATTTGAAGAGAAAGAGACTCTCCTGCTCCCCACTGCAGGCCAACAGCCAAAAGAAAAAGGAACTCATTTCTTCCGCTCTCTGACTCCGCCTGAATAAATGTGAATAAAATGAACTCTGGCCGCCAATATATTTTCCTAAATATTGCAGCGACAAATGAATGTGTTAGTGGGATTCTCCAAGGCTGGATATATATATATATATATATATCGCTCACAAGGGCACACCTAGAAAATACCAAGCAGTAAGGGTTAGCTTACACTTTTGCACCTAAGGATACTGCAATTATTCACATTTACATCCGTGCAGATATATCTCTACAGCTTTTAAGACAGTTGTCGACTTTTAATTTATACGTTGGATTACATATAACTAGTAGACCCATGCGTAAAAAATTCACGCAATAATCGATATTTTTTATTGATATAGGCCGTTGCGGAATCTTGTCTTCTTCATTTCCTTCATTGGTTCTTTGTCGT
Source organism: Parhyale hawaiensis (assembly GCA_001587735.2). Lineage (NCBI taxonomy): Eukaryota > Metazoa > Arthropoda > Malacostraca > Amphipoda > Hyalidae > Parhyale > Parhyale hawaiensis. Next base: position 36,460,271 of record LQNS02278143.1, on the reverse strand, counting down.
GCTCTCAACCTTAGGTATTCCTTTCTCTTTGACTTTCCGTTCCCTCATTTTCCCGCTCACGCTTAGCTGCAGCTCTTATTCCCTTCTGTAACCCTTCTGCTTCAAGTCTTTCTTGACTGTATTGCATAGACGATTAATTCTCTCCATTGGCAGCACGTCTTCATTCATAAGGCAGTAGTAGTCTCATTCTTCTTCCCTATCTTCCTTCTTCATTAATCATGCGTCTTCAATAGTGAGAGGCAGAAGTAAATCGTGAGTAAAACATGCAATAAACTATTTATCAGATTTGGTTGCAGAATGCGACACCATTTTAAAATCAAGGTCAGGGCGAAGACAATTGATCTAAAATACATTTCTATTAAAATTTGGTTCGAACGTTTCGACCCTAAAGGTCATCATCAGCAATCTGAAATAATAAACAT
>LQNS02278143.1:36434457-36454442 GCA_001587735.2 Parhyale hawaiensis | reverse complement strand
TTTGGTCGCAAACTGCGGCACCACAGAAGACACCCAGCAGAGTGACTCCACACACGTGGGGTGACGTGAACAACGTCACCTGGACTTCTTCCGAAGACTCTCAAGGTACTCAAGGTAAGGTAACAGGTTGGATCTTTGTCAATCACAAGATTCGAGGAGTCGCCGGGTGTGTTTATCAATCAAAATTGTTCGGCAATCACAACCTTCGACGAAAAGATTAACCGTCTGGACGAGGCTTAAGCTAGAACAAATAATTGTCTACTGTCAGTGAAAAATCATCATCTCGTGAGTGCTCCGTCGATCATCTGACGAATTTATACGTCGTGACCTGAGAAAAGAAAGTTATAAAATCGGACTCCAGAAACTGCATACATATTGTTCCGATTTCAAGAAGTGTTTCAAGCAAGAAGTGCAAGGGGTAAGGGTCCCCCTTATGACATCTTCTGTAACCTGGTCATCGATCTCAAGAAAGCTCTATTTAGCTCCTAGATTGATCTTTATGAAAACGTAACTTAACAACAAAATCTGCAGCCTGGCCAATTTTCACCTATTTAATTCTTTAAGAGCGCACACGAAAGCGTTTGATAATATAAGGATTATTTTAGTGGAATAAATATTATCACTCATCATCTAGAAGACATGCTCATTATAACCCGCGAACGAAGTGAGAGCGGTGATAATGTTTTTATTGAAGATTTAAGTATATATATGTTTGTCTGTCCACTCAAAAAGTGGTAGAATGACTTGAACAATGTTCATATTTTCTTGCTGCGAGTCTGGTGGGTTCACCTAGATGTGATCCATGCCAAAAACTGAAAATTAGCTGGCTATCAAAAATGACGGCGATGAATTTTGTTGTCCGTCAACCTAAAAAGAGGCAGGAGTTGAGTCATGATAATAATTTTTTTAGGCAGATGGGTGGGTTTTCTGAGGTGTGAAAAATGACAAAAATTTTGAGTAAGCTGGCCATCAAAAATGACGGCGTTGAATTTGTAACTCTGCCCAGAAAGAAGCAGAAGGAGTTGAGTAATGTTCACAAATTTTTGCAGGGAGTCAGGTGCGTTGACTTAGATGTGAGCAATGCCAGAAGATTAGAATTACCTGGCCATCAAAAATGACGACGATGAATTTTGTTTTCTGTCCACCCAAAAACTGGCAGAAGGAGTTGAGAGTAATAATAATGAGTTTGTTTTACTGGCGGTCAGGTGGGTTGACTGAGATGTAAAAAATGCCGAAACTCTGATGCATGCTAGCCATAAAAAAAAGCGGCGATGAATTTGTCCCCTACATCGGGTGATGATGTTACGCCACGAGGTGTTTCAGTTAACTATAAATTTGCGTGCATTCACGAATACCTCATTATTTTAAAATAATTTTCAGTTGCTGAAGCTGATGTTGCATGACCATTATGGCTCACGAGAGGCCTACAATATACTACACGCTAACTACAGTTACTGCACGACAAGGAGCTTCTAGAGGAGGAGGGAGCCATGCGGTCCATTCACAGATTCTCCAGCGAGTCAACCAGATCTTTTATGGCTGTCAGACGCGTTCATGAATCTCATTGGGGAACAGCGAGTTTTACGAGGGAGCAGTAGAAAAACTGATGTACTGATTTGCGATTGGTGTATACGGTGACTGGCTACAGCCATAAGCGACTCTTTACTGATATGCGATTGTGTATACGGCGACTGGCTGCAGCCATAAGCGACTCCTGAATTTCACGGACGAGGCTCCTGGCTCTCTCCTCTCTATTGAAGCTCCTTGCTGCACGCATGCCACGCTACACGTCCGATCTGTTATCTTATGTGATGTGGCGCCAGCAACATCAGTTCTATCTTTACTTGTTGCACTGAATTGTGTGCTTTCGATCCTCGTTGTCGTACACTGAATCTTGAAATAAAAAAAGCGCGAATATTACACTTGACACTTTCAAAATTATTATCAGTGCATTGTAGAGTCCGAGTCTCTACCTTAGCAACTGTAATCATATAGAGGAAATAAGCGACACAGCTTGTCGACAAAAGCAAAGAACGACCAAATAGTGATGAGCAGGAGACTGAAGAAGGCAGTAAGCAAAATTTGCGCTAAGTGACATGCGTCCCAAAGGGTCAGCCTACACTTAGCAAACAATGTGATCCCTTGCGGGAAGAATCCCTTTCAAAAATTCTTAATGTGCAGTATTTCATTTATTTCAAAATACAGCGAAACGTCAAGAATCGTTTGGATGGAAACCCACTGCACAGAATGCAGTTGCGTAAAAATCCAATGAATTCGATAATTTGCACAATGCACTTCGCCGGAAGTAGTTTGGAAAGTTGATGCCGAGTAGCGGCGCATTTACTCACGCGCTTCCTGATGGTCACGCACGGGCCCCAGACACGTAGGTTTATTGGTTTTATTGGACTGCCAATGTAAATTAAGAACGTAGCTTCATAAACGAATTAGAGCTAAAATGTCTACTACTACATCAGAATTTTCCATTTAAAATGAAGCCGACTTATTACATCCGCCATGCAGGTTATGTTTTTGTTAGAGTTTTCTGTCCGTCTGCAAGACAACTCAAAAAGTTATGAACGGATCTTCATGAAATTCACGGAGATTGTTACGTGTGTTAGGAGGAACGGATGATTAAATTTTTGGTGAAGTCTCGTTCAAACGTTTGTTTGCTTGTCTACTTTTTTTTTAACATAACTCAAAAAGTTGTGGACTGATCTTCACAATATTTACAGAAAATGTTACGAGGGGCAAAGGATAATTTTTGCGTATTGATCTTGATGATCTAATAGAAATCCTGGTTTCAGGAACAATTCAAGCGTTTCATTATCATTGCGGTGCTTGGAAGAGGTATGCGCTTTCAGAGTGCTTCTCAAGCCTAATATAATCTAAGCTGCGTGTGGATCTCAAGGAATAGTATTGCAATACAGGCTACCAAATGTGAAAAGTAACTTGCATCGAGTAATCATGGAGTAATTTTTATGTCGTAGTTGGCCATATATTTTAATGAAAATTTCCTAAATGGGCATCGATAGTTTTTGATTTCTAATATTGTTATTTTGTAAATTCTTTGATGTTTTGTAAGTGACTCCGAAACTTTATGTGCCTTTAAACGAACAAACAAAAAAAAAAATAGTGTTGAAGTTAGGGCACAAATACTTTGCTCAGGCACCCACATTTATAATGTCTTTCTGTCATAAATTGGGTTGTAGATTTATTACTTCCGCCAAGGAGGTTATATATTCGTCGTGTTTGCCTGTCTGTCTGTCACCCTGATAACTCAAAAAGTTCTGAGCAGATTTGGACGAAATTTACAGGGATTGTTAGGTATGTTAGGCAGAACAGATGAATAACTTTTGGTGAAGATATGTTAATCCGTTTGTTTGTTTGTTTGTTTTCCTGCCTCATTTTTCTCAATGCCATAACTCAAAAAGTTATGGATGAATTTTTATGAAATCAACATGAGGTGTATAACAAAGAGTAAATGACCAAATCTTGGTAATGATCCGTTCGTTCGTTTTCCACTGATTTTAATTTGATGCTTGACGCTGTAGTTAGCACAGTAACTCAAAAAAATAATATATGGATCTTTATGAAATTTATAGGAGGTATTAGTAATGGTAAAACACATGAATGAATCAATTTTGGTGCAGATCGGTTGGTTCGTTTGTATGTTTGGCTCATGTTTGTCTTAATGTTTGTTAGCAGTATAACTCAAAAAGTTATGAACGGATCTTCAAGAAAATTGCATAAGCTGTTATTACTATCAAAAGGCGCAAATTACTAAATTTTGGAGTTTATACAAAGAATATTATGGTTTCAGAGCCAATTTGAATTTTTTGCTACCGTTGCCTCGCTTGGCGGAGATATGCGCTATCAGAGTGCTCTAATTGATATTGTAATGAGCCAAAGCGTGGCCCTACAATTAGAATCACATAATTTAAAACTATGGTGGCTGCAGGAGCCGCCGCGGTCTACGGGTGTAGCGCAATCGGAGAAGAATAGCGAGGAGTGACAGTTACATTAAGATTATTTACTTGTGCTTAAAGGTGATCAATACAGGGCATATCAATACTGGAGGCATTAACTTGGCCGTACTACTCCACCATGCAACTTCAACGATGAAATACAGCTAGAAAGAGTAAGTAAGGGCTGTGGCGGCTGAGTGGTAGTGATAATCTTATATATTGGCCTGCAATTATTACGCAAATAGTACGTAGGCTTACATTCTCCACTTCTCTAACTCATTAACCGTAATCAATAATTCGCTGAAACTCTTTACTCGCAAGAACGCTGTAGTATACTGTAAACTAGAGACACAATGAAAAAATGCAATAAATACTAATACGAGTTTTCTAATGGTCCGGTCGGAGAAAGGAATTTTAGTAGAGAATATAGTGATGTGCTCGTAACTTCCTTATGGGCTGGAAATGCTTGACTGGGCTGGACACTGTTCCGTGGTCCGGGCTACGACTATCTGTGCCTTGCGAATCGAATCAAGACGGCAGACGCTAATGGGTGACTGGACAGGCAATCAGGGTGCATAGGGCTCTGCGACCGACACATTAGGTGGATCTACCCAGAAAGAATCAATTACTACTAATCTGAAATAAGAAAGAAAAGACCGAACACGCAAGCAAGGAGTAACAGCTCATAACGTTGACCAGAGTAACAGCTCAAAACGTCCACCAGAGTAACAGCTAAATCTGCTGAGGACATCAGAGCCTAAAATTTAACGGTAATTTTTTGACAGAATTCATGGAATGCGTAGATGTTTCACCTGGATAAAAAAAAATGTATATATTAACAATTGCTGCTGTACCAGAGTTGACTGACATCTGGACCTGGATTTCGGGGAATCGCCGTTTATATCCGGAATGGTTTCTGCGTTTAAAGGGGTTCCAGACGATGGCGGTGCTCTGTAACATGGCTGGCAAAAGGCGGTGTTTTGCTTTTTTTCCCGCTACCTTTGTGTGTGCGTGTGTACGCTGCAGCGAGGCATGGCGCTGCTCACAGTTATCCGGCCGTGACTGGAAGCCTGGCGGCCACCGCGGCAATGCCTCTGTTCGTCTCACACTGGCAGCCGTTATGTATCAATTTATATCGAGTATTACTGCTCGACTACACTCAAGTATTGACATATAGAACTTCTAGATATCTGAATCTTTAAGGCAAAGCTGATTTGGAATCATACTAGTCAAACTTCAAAGGGAAACGAGAATAGTGCTGATGCAACTTTTTTTTTAGATATTTCGTTCACTTTGTACTCTATATTTTCTGTCAACGCTGTTAAAGAGTTTCAACTAAAGTTCAGTCGATGCTTTATGCTTTTAAAAAATTGTTCGTCGGTTAAATTATTTTCATAAGCTTGAAGACCCTCTAATCTATAGAGAGATGAAAGACTCCTAACTCACCTAAATATTTACAAAATTTAATTTCTGTATATAGCACCAATTGTTATTGCGTAACAAACATTATGACAAAAACAATTCAAACATAGAAACGAATCAGCCGACCTGCACCAAAATTTAATCATTGATATCTTTTAACATTACTAACCATTCCTACAAATTTAATTAAGATTCACTCAGAGCTTTTTGAGTTATTGCGCTAACAAACATAAAATAAAAAACAGCAACAAACATACGAACGAACAGATCTCCAAAAAAATTTAGCCATTTATTCTTTATGATCTACCTAACAACTCGTGTATATTTCATAAAAATCCGTCTATAACTCTTTGAGTTATGGCATTGAGAAAAATGAAGCAGACAAACAAACAAACAAACGGATCTTCACCAAAAGTTAATCATCTGTTTCTCCTAACATACCTAACAATCCCTGTATATTTTGTCAAAATCCGTCCATAACGTTTTGAGTTATCTTGGTGACAGTTAGATAGGCAAACCCGACGAAAACATAACCTCCTTGGCGGAGGTAACTATTCTCGCTGTGCATAAATGTTCTCGCTGACCGTACGCACACGGCGGGAGCTTCAGTAATTTCTCCTATGAAACTGGAAGCGACCCGCCAACACAGCGACACCGCGGCGGTGGTGAGCTGTAACATCACCGCTTGATCGGCAGTCAGCATACGAATGCGTGTGCCATGAGCTGATGGTTCTTAGGGCATGTGATCGTCTGAACAATTTTTAGTTGTTTTCGTTGTATCTCAGCCCTGCAACTGATGATTCTCTGCATGCCTGTAAGCTGACTGCAATGACTTACATCCAGAGGGTGAATCCTGTCAGCCTCTCTTTTTGCCGGGGTTGTTTAATCCGCGCCACAGGGACTGGTTGGGATCTGTATCACAGACTGATGGTCATGGCGTGGATGCGTTGAACTTTTGCACGTTTTCTAGCTTTGTGCAACATGTTCGTGGGACCACGTATATTGCTGACAATTATCTTGCCCTCGACTTCACTGATGTCCTTGAATACAATGGTGTCTGCGCCAGTTGACTCCCCTATTATAGTCATACCAGTGTATGCAGTTCCTTAAGGGCGGGGCTGAATCGAACGCAGCAGTGCCAAATCTAAACTATTAATTAATGCATTTTGAATTTTCGAATATAAATATGATTTTATCGATTGCGACAAGTTATACCACGCGCTTAAATGAGATTTGGCAAAGTTGCTTTGCGTTCTTAGCCACTGCCATCGGACTCCATACGCTGGTTTAACTACTGTATAGCACTTCTGACTACTCACATCTTGTTGTATCCTTGAACCTGAACCATGTTGTTTCTGTGACAGACACCAGGAGAGCGATGTTCGTTAAGAGTAGAGCTAACTAAGATGATATTACTGAGGCAGTAAGGGAGTTTCCTTTGGGCCAGCTTTTCTGCAGTGGTGATCCTGTCTTCGAACTTAACGACTTGACTGTGGCTGTTTTGTAGAGGCTTGCCCCAAAGAGGACTATTTTTGTGATGTCTCGAGACAAACCGTGGTGTGGCTATCAGTGTCGGCCAGCTTTCGAAGCTGAACAAACAGCTTTTCACGTTCGGAGTTGTTTGCCTGGCCGCACATTATAGCAGACCTACATATGTAGATGGTAGAGCTCAGGATGAGCAGGTGTATGAGAGAGCACAGTATGGTCAGAGCCAGTGTCCCAGGGAATCTTTGCTACGTTTGCTTACCAGTGACCATCCACATCGATGGTGGAGTGAGCTGAAAGATGCAGTCTTAGGTACTGAACATTCGCTACCGCTCCTCGTTGGCCCCGGTTGTAGCATCACAGCTGATCCTTGGCTAGGGCGGAGCATTTATCGACTCATTTTGACGCCAAGCAGAGCAGAGATGTGCTGTTATTGCCTTATGGATTTCACTCTTTGGCATTCGGGTCTAGAACTATCGATTAAGGATTGAAGCAATGAAGGCAGCTGAAGCATGCATGCTGCCAAGAGTCGTAGTTTGCAACAATAGTATTCGGGTGTTCTGTAGCTGGGACTCCAGCTATTTAGAATACCTACTTTCATCTCTTCACTCACACTTCTTTAAACTTCTAGGGCTACGACATTTCAGAGCATGGCAGTTCCGCAGCAGAGCGGGAGTCGCAAGAGCAGGAACCAATGCAAGAGCAGAAAGGAATAAGAAAAAATCGAAATTAATATGCTGAGATTGGGATATTTCAGGATAGAATAATCTCGATTAAGCAAGGTCAAGTGAGACTATGTTAGATTTGATCCAGTTAAATAAAGTACAGCTGAGTTAATCCTCTTCCTATCACCCTCTAAATTTATTTCATCAGTATCTTCACCACATCGTATGTGGAATACTATTCGCCTCAAACTGTGGGCTCAAGGCTGTTCCTCCAATATCTTTTGAAGACGTTATTCAGATAAAATAATCCGGAATATCGCTAAATTTGTTCGTAAATGAACAATCATATAAAGATGTTAGTAGGGAGGAGAGATGGCACCGCGGTTTGTGAGCAGCAGAGCACTGCTTTATTGAGGGAACTCCCCGTACCTAACGACCAATCGTGTTTGAGTTATCGCGGCAGCGGTATATAAGATTCACTTAAAAGTCTATGACATGCGACATGTCAAGACCTTCCAGCGAACCTACCCACGTTCTACATTCACTCGGGACGATATAATTCTTCGCCTGAAAGCTAAAAGTTATGATGATCTAATGGAAAATTAAGTTTAATTACGTGCAGCAAAAGCAAAGAGTTAGATGAAACAACGCAAAACTAATGAACTAACGAGTCGAATTTTTATTCTGTACCTCAGAGGCGCGGGTAGCAAGCCACAGTGTAATAGCGACAGGAATGCGAGGCGTAAATCAATGCCTACCTACTCTAACCGAATCTAATCTAATTACCTCCGCCAAGGAGGTTATGTTTTCGTCGTGTTTGTCTGTCTCTCTGTCTGTCACCAAGATAACTCAGAAAGTTATGAACCGATTTGGTTGAAATTTACAGGGATTGTTAGGTATGATAGGAGGAACATATGATTAACTTTTGGTGAAGATATGTCCATCCGTTTGTTTGTTTGTCTGCCCTATTTTTTTTATGTCATAATTCAAAAAGTAATGGATGGATTTTGATGAAATCAACATGAGTTGTTAGGTATATAACAAAGAGTAAATGACCGAATTTTGGTGATGATTCGTTTGTTCGTTTGTCACTGTTTTTAATTTTATGCTTGTTAGCACAATAACTCAAAAAATAGGGAATGGATCTTTATGAAATTTATAGAGATTGTTATTAATGTTAAAAGACATGAATGATCAAATTTTGAAAAAGTTATGAACAGACCTTCAAGAAAATTGAACAAGCTGTTATTAATATGAAAAGACACAAATGATTATATTTTGGAGTTTATACAAAGAAAATCATGGTTTCAGAGCCAATTTGAATTATTTGCTACCGTTGCCTCACTTGGTGGAGGTATGCGCTCTCAGAGTGCTCTAGTTATTTACTAGTTTTTCGTTATTCTTTTCCTGAACTGCTCGTGTGTTGCGCCGAAAATTCGTGCGGTGTATTGTCGTTGGGCGGAAATGAAGGGAGGAATTGTGCTCGGAACAGTCGGCACGCGGTGTATTGATTCCTGGAGTGAACTGACGGCCATGTTGGAGTACGGCTTAACACTCAGTTCAGAGAGTGAGTGTTAAGTCCTGTGATGAATTAACTACAACACTGGAGCACAACATCATAGCCAGAGTAGAGGGCAAGTGCTAAGTCCTCTCTTGAACTCACAGCCACATTGGAGAGCAGCATCACAGCCAGAGAGCTGACGGTCGCTGCTTATTCCTGCAGCGAACTGACAACCAAGCGGGAAGATGTGGCACAATATCTACCGTAACAATTTAATTCATTAACTTCTCCACAGCACAGGGGCTCCCCAGTAAATTTAACTGATGGCTTTCCGAAATTCTCCCATTTGCCTGCTGCAAAGGACTCGTAGCCAGCTCGATTGAGCGTTCGCTGTCTTTTGTCGGAGGCGTTCCAATTTCCATAAGTGCTACTGGAGATTCTTTCTTTTTATGACATTGATTACATCCTGACTAAAAGCTTTGATCAGATGGTCGGAAGCTGTGCAGTATTTCTAAGCAATAGTTCTGATCAAATCTTGACTAAAAGCTTTGATCAGATAGTCGCGAGCTTTGGAGTATTTCTAAGTTACAGTTTTGGTTAACTATTGACTAACAGCTTCGAGTGGTTGGCTAGAACTTTGCTGTAGATTTATCTATACTTTTGGTTGCATTATTACTAACGGCGTTGATAAGATGGTAACGGTGTCTGTAGTATTTCTTCGCCATAGTTCTCATCAAATCTTTAATGAACACATTGATCAGTTGGTCGCAGGTGTTTTCGCCGTTATGTGCCAGTAATTTTTTTTCATTATTACGTTTTAACGGAAGCATTGATAAGACGGCTGTAGGTTCTATTATATTTTTCGTTCTTTTGTGTTTTGAAGCTTCATTACAATCCCTCAGAAGCTTTAAATATCAACATTGTTGTGTTGGCCTAAATACTTTAAGCAGATAAATGACACCGACACTATTACAGAGATCGATGTGTATTTATCTGTACATTTATTTGTTTGTTTATTTCTTTATCTGTTAATTTCAGTCTCACTTTATCAATATAGATAGGCGAAAATTATGTCGGGTTGGAATCTGTTGTTATCCTGTCACCCTTTATTGAAAACTGATGGGTATAAAATATTGTCGAAAAGGTTGCAGATGATGGCACATGTATCTATTCAATGTCTTTATAAAACTCTGATAATCTCTTTTGTTTGTTTGCTTGCTTTGTTGTCGCCGTGCACACTATCTTCCTTATAATACGAAGGGAAGAAAGTGAAAAGAATTCGGGTAGGTTTTCGAATAAGATAGGTTCAGGACAGGTTGTAGTGACCCACTGGGTCACGAGCAGTCTAGTATTATGTAACTAGCGGGACCCATAGAAATTCCACGGTTAGTTATTGTTCTCACTGTATTAAACGTAGCAGTCCTAAGCTAGGCTAATATAACTCATTTTAATTCGACCTAATGCAGCTTTTTTGACCTAACCTACCCAATAAATGACAGCATTATAACACCCGTGACGAAGGGCGTCTAACCTCAAGTCTGCTGCAAACGTGAGCGTTTCTCCCTACTCTTCCGATTACGCCGCCGAGGATGCAGCTTCGTCTTGTCCATTATTATAGAGTTCAGCCCCCCCCACCCCCGCAACAGCTATTCCGTTACAGCGAAAGCCCGTTGCTCAGTATCGAATATCTCTCGTAATTTCTATTGAGTTTCAATTCTCATTGGTTCCTATATGCAATCGGTATGTGTTGATAGATTAAGCCTTTATCACGCGCACAGAAACATCTGTTCCAAGAACATTATGGGCTTCCGTGTTCCTACTCGTTTGCAACGAGCTAAAAACGTACTTCACCGGTAGACAGCAAAAAACAAATAGAACAGTCTCATTCTTCGCAGGTACTTTTCTCATTGCTCTTCATTTAGATGGATAGGCCTTCGCTGAGTTGTGTTTCTCATCTTCTAAAGATAATATTATTTAGCCTTTCACATTCTGAACAATACCATTTTTCATTGGTGCATCTGATGACTTCAGTTCTACAGTGTGACCCCTGGCTGTTCCATATATCTAGTATCCCATTATTTTTCTGTTCAATATCGTGCGATAGCTTCATCACAATGTACACCTGACCCAGCCCATTTTTTTCACTAATGGATTCTTGGTGTCGAGCTCCCTTTTCTGTCAGTTTACTTGATTTCATTAAATATCATACTTTCACCTTAACAACGCTTTGGAATGAAGCAGTCCAGAATAGCACGCTTTGCGCCTTGTCCAGACTACTGATTTTCTTATATGTGGATCTGCATGCAAACAAGCAAAGTGAAAATTCTATGAATTGGAAATACGTATGTAAGACACGTGTAAGATGAACTTCATGTCTTTACATTGAAACTGACTGAAAATTTTGTCAAGAGCGAGCCCGAAGAAACCCAGAATAGTTGAAATTATTTCCTGAGAAAAACACAGAGTTTCATAAAAGTTTAAGCTTCGGCTGGTAGAGAAAAGCGTAACGTGCAGTCACAGTGACGTACGAACGGACGGATGGAGCCTCAAGCTGAATTGTAATATAGATACTAATGAACCCGTGGGTGAAAAAATTTACGGAATAATCGATGTGTTTGCTTAATAAAGGCCAGGGCGGAATTTTCCCTCCTATGACTTGCTTCTTCAGTTTCTTCAATGATCCTTTGACGTACCCTCATCATTAGGTTTTTTCGTATCCATTCTGCTTCGTGCAGAATGACAGGCAGAGGTAAAAGCTTGAGTAAAACACTGCAATAAACTTGAATACAAGTCCAGTCAGCTTATATGCAATGTGAGAGCACCGCAGCCTGCTTTGCAAACTCAAATATCTGCTTCATTGAAGTGCTGAAAATTTGGCTTATGAAGAGCAAACTGCTCCGTCAAAGAAAAACGGCAAGCTAGAAGAAATAATTGTCTACGGCCCGCGAAAAATCATCCCTTCGTGAGTGTTCCGTTGATGATCTAATGAATTAATACGTCGTGACCTGGGAGAAAAAAATATAAATTCAGAGTACAGAAGCTACAAACATCTTTGTTTCAATTTCAAAAAGTGTTTCAAGCACGAAGTGCATTCAGGTAAAGGGATAAGGATCCTACTTTCGTCATCTTTTGCAGCCTGGTCATCTATATCCATGAACACGCGACTTAATTACAAAATCTGCAACCTAGCTGGCCTATTTTCCGCCTATTTCCTTAAGCAGCGCACACGACAAAAATAAATAAATTAATACACCAACCGTTTTATGAAATTAAGATTGGGATGCACTACTTAATTGCTCAGCCAACATTGCAATAAAAAATTAGGATATTTACAGCTTCTCATACAGCTGCCATGTAGTTTGATTGTTATTACATTGTCCATACATTGAAACTGTATTTGCTCTCAGTTCACGACGCCCAAACTAAGTAGATCATCAACGTAGCACATGAGAAGGGATTGTTCACGGTCCAGTAGACAACAGTAAGTATTTTAAGCTTATTTTCTTCCCTTGACGAAGCAGTTTTCGCTTGAGCGAGAAAATTTCGATGCACTGAAGTTGTGTCGTGGCGTAAATAGGATAACGGTGAAGAATAGAATTAAATTAGGTTCAAAATGCTTCACTCCCTTCTATATATCAATTGATTTTTTTACATGTTATCAGTGGGAAAGAAAAGACGCTGCTCAGATGAATTGAAACAGAGAGCACTCACCTCTTACGACAGCTTGAATGGGCCGCGTTCTTCAGAGGTATATTAGTAACGAATATATGAGCGTGAAGAAGGGTTATGATAAGTGCTTCACTGTCATTTTTGATAACGCGGACACTTTAATTCTCATTATGAAGTGTGTAGCCTTGCTTCCTGAAGGCAAACTTGAAATCATTGACTTGTTTCCAGCATAATATGCTTCACATCAGGTCAGTAGCTCAAATAAGGATTGAAACGCTGCAAGATTTCAAATTGTTTTGTAGCTCTTGTGGATGGCCGTACGAGGGCATTATCAACGTGATATTACAAGCATCACGTACATAATTATACTTTATGAGCTATTAAAGGAAAAGTACGCCCGGCAAAACGAGTGACTGCTTTCATATAATGACTCCAGACCTCTCTGCTACTTTTATGTAATCATATTTGCTAATGAGGTGATGTTTTTACCGGCGTTTGCGTGTCTATCTTCCTCTTAGCAAAATAACTTAGAAAATAATAAACGGACGTTCATAAAATTTGTGGGAGCTGTCAGAAATGCCAAGACAAATAGATGATTCAACTTTTGTGACGATCAGTTAGTTCCTTTGTGTGTTTGTCTGCCTGGCTGCCTTTCTTCTCAGCAAACATAACTCAAAACGGCATGAACGGATCTTCATAGTATATTTAGGACCTGTTTGGAATGTTGCAACGGACATGTGATAAAACTCTTGCAAAAATCCGAAGGAACTGCTATATTCTGGATCATTTTAAAATTTACGGATAATTGCGTTGAATAGAACAAATTTGCGCTCTAGGAGTACTTCGTTTGTCCTTAATAAAATTGCTAGGTCTCCTTCTCAAAATAACAGGCATTGGGTTTTCCCTATACCAGTCCAATGCTGCAGCGATTCCTTTAAGAGTTTCTCTTTTCTGTCCCCCGTTAAGGCTGATTGTTGCTTATTGACACGTGATGCCCTCGGGGCAATTATGTAAGGCTCATAAACATACTGATAAATTATTGTGTAAATAGCGAGTGTGGTAATTAAGCGGTATCTGTACTGTACATTAATTGAAAGGCCCACATCATGACCACAGTCAGCACGTTTTTTTTTTTTTTGCTTAATAAACAAAAAGCTCTTGGGAACTGCGTCGTGAGTGCAGCACGCGCTCCAATAATTTAAGGGGCAGCATCTCAACAAATTTTTGTCATCATGCTTAAAAGGCAAACAATATCTACGAACGCTCAATATTATTTAAATTAACTGTTTTTTTCTTATTTTCGTAGTAACTGTTATTATTTTGTTTCTAGGTCATCCTAATCATCCGTGGCACAGGGGCCCGCGCTGATCCGTTATACGGGCTGATCAGGATCTGGAGACACTTCACGTCTCCGCTATGGCATCACATCGCTCGTCGGGGGCCGTGGCCTCCTCGTTTGCCGCACTGGTCGGGCGAAGCTAAGCAAAGTTCACTGCCGCGTTTTCCTTGTATTGAAATGACTTTAACTAGTCTATCGTCCCTTCAATCAGTCAGTCCTTTAATCTTAGCTGATGTTATCGACCCATCAGCACTCTGAATTTTCTGCCAGAGAGTCTCATTCAATGTTTATTGAAAACCTCCCTTCAAGATAGACCACAGATGCTCGATGGGGTTCAGAACAGGAGAAGCAGGGGGGGGAGGGGGTCCTGTCATAATAAGATATGCCTCATTTTTTTTCTTGTCTAGACTATTCAGGAACGCCGTGGTGGCCTTGGTAGAATGTTAGCAATAAACATTACCTGACGTCGGCGTGCAAGTGGCAGGTCTTCCAACCATGGCCTCAAATGCTCTTCGTGAAATCGGCAGTTCTACTGGGATTTCAACACTTTTTCCTAGCAGGACTTCAATGTCCTTGAGTAGGTACCGTCCCAGTTCACTAGCTAGCTTCACCACACAAACACCATCTGCAAGCCCTTAGACAATCCGCTCCTTCTCTGCAGTTGTCATTCGTCGTTGATTCAGAATCGTGTCACACCTGCAATAAAGCGTGACACGCTTGAAATTGCGTCAAAATAGATAAGGTCGCATAACTCGGCATTCACTGCATCAGTCTTCTTGAGAATTCGTAACTACACTGACTTTGGTGGAACCTTCCTTGTATTAGCATTTGTGTCATCAAATTTAAGTTATTTAAAAACAAAAGAACTTGCAATAAAGCGTGACACGTACTTTTAATCCTAGAATCTCAACTCCATTGTTGGTGAAACGTTGTGAGAGGTAATTGGTTGGTAAATGTTTTATAGCATGTCATACTGTATTCGATACGATTGAAGCAACATTGTTGCACATTAAGCAAGGTCAGGCATAGAAGCGGAAGCGCCGTGTCACCTAACATCTCAGATGCTTGCTTGCTGCTGAACCCACGGAAATTTAACAGGAGAGAACACAACCACAATTTGCCGTACTGGCCGAAGAATTTTTTTTTTATTCTTCCATAGTAGCTCCTTCCCCACCAGTCGCAGTCTCCGAGCCATACCTTCCCACCAATCACAGGTCCCCCCCAGCCATTTCTACAGCCAATCAGCACGTCACTTATGCCGGTTATTTCAGCTGCAGATGACCGCAGCTGTTGCTACCTCCTTCTATCAAATTTCCTTGATTGAGTCGCTTTCTTTCTCCGATGGGCAACTCCTCTCACTGTGATGTAAAAAACAAGTGCTTCAAGGTGGCTGCAGACGCAAAACTGGTTGGAGTCAAGGGGAGAGACGTGTCGCAAGCACGGGCAATAGCAGCTAATGCACAAATATAATGCCCGCGTAATGCTGTTGAGGGATGCTTCTACAGAACTTGGCAATACACTGGTGCCGATAGCGTGTCTTTTATGTCATAACGACGTCTTCCTAAAATGTTTTGCATAAATCAGCTTTAATCAATTAAATAATTGTATCATGAATAGTTTATCTGTTGTTTTATGGACTTTTTAAGGTAAAATTTATGATACTGTAGTAGTAACGATACATAGGCGTATTCTTTGTGTAGACAAATACCGTAACCTGGTACTGAAGAACCACTTGAAGCCTAGTAAAATAGGGTTCAGTAATATCTTTTGATCCTTCGTCAAATATCTTAGATAGTTATGCTGTATAATATAACTTGTCTCTCAGCCACTTAAGATCGTGGGACCACTTGAAGATTACATGAATTGACGTGTAGTGTAATAAGGCAAACTTAACTGCACATACTTCAGCTACTCTTGTCAATATTGTTGACAGCTGCAGCATGTTTACGTGTTTGTTACCGTCTCTGTGATTGCGAAACCCGTCTTGCATCTAACTTGTCGGGAGTTGCCATAAAGTATTACTGATAAACATCAAAGATTCGATAGAATTGTTGGAAGATCTGAAAAAGAAAATATTTGAAAGGAGTTAGTATTTCCTCAGATCTCCTAAGAGCTTCAATCCATCATGGAACAGTCTAATGGGAAGTCCAGACGAGATGCAGGAGCATTTTGCACGTCGGTTTCTTGGAGGACTGAGAGCCCTGCAAGCTGAAGCCATTTTTGAGTCAAAATATGTACAAGCCCCTTCAGAAATGCTAACTGTTGGTGTAGACGGAGAATTTGTCCGTTAGAAATGAATAAGGGAAAAATTTATAGTAGCTACAGCTGCATTCACGAGACTCGTTATTCACCTCAGTGCCAAAAAACTACATATATCCATAAGCCGACTGGAGCAAAATTGATGTTTGTGTTTCCAAGAATATTATGACTAACAATAGTTACACAAACTAAACTCATTTTCAGGAACAATAGGATGGCACACAAGGACATGATTAACATTTAAATGCAAATTAAATTGTGCTTGGAATAAAATGTCATAATTTCCATCTTTCAAGACCGTTACCGGCACTGCAAATGATATAAAAAGATTTAGCACTTATTCACATCGTTGAAACGAGGTTTTTAGACTGAATAAACAAGATTCTAACACGGTGTAGTGGCTATCTATAACACTATAAAATAATCTAAGCCAACCGGCACCTCACATTGCTCAGTATGGAATATTTAAGCAGATCAGAGAGGTTTAATAGAAGGCGAGAACGTTGCCACATTCCCCTGTACTGGCCAGTGATTTTTTTTTCTATTGCAGCTACTTCCCACCAATTACCGGACCACAGCTATTCATGCGGCCAATCAGCTCGTAGGCCTCGCCAGAAAACTCATCTTCAGATCTCCATCGCGGCTGCTACCTCATTATATTAAACCTTCTTGTAGCAGACTGAGGAGGGTTGCACAGGAAGTGGCCTTTACGATAACTCCTGCCAGCACGATATCCCGCGCAGATACGTAGTGACCTGGTTGTCGAGCCAACGTATTGAGACGCACACAGTGCGCAACGATGTTCTCAAATGACTACGGCAAGCAGGCCTTTTAGGCTATTATCTTTGTATTTGAAATATGAACCTCACTTAAGATTATTGACTAGAATAAACTTGAACTGCCATTGCAATAAAATCTGGAATGTAAAAATGGAAGTTCAGCCAGAAGTTTCTGTGTTAGTGTATCAAAATACGGTAAAAAAAATAAAAGGATAGTATTTTTCGGTATGATAGCAGTGACAGTTTTCCTAGCGGAAATACGAAGTCACAAAATTTCTTAAAAAAGTTTTTTAATACACTAATGAGGTAACCACCATATATAAAAAAATCCTCAGCAATAAAATTTCCCTACGGACTACTGCTTAATTGCAAAAAATTCAACAAGCTCTACTTAAAGGCGTTCATATAATATTGCACTTGAATCGGAAACTTTTAAACTTAGAAAAACTAGTGCCCATACTAGTACATAGATGTAGCCTACCTATACACGTATGAATTTTTACCTGCATAGTATAGGTCGATCCTAGATTCTCATGACAATAGTCTTCTTATAAATAGTATTCAGATGTGCTAAATCACTTTATTTCATTTGCAGGGGGGATGAAAACCATAACGGTCAAATGTTTCAATTTTTCCTACATCAAAATTTAGTTTTCTGTTTTGATCGAAAAAAATAGGCTGCACGGAATGCACCAGTTTTAGTTACAAAAGAGTGTCGAAGACACAGTTTGTACATATATTTTATTTAACTGTAGCGGCGAGAGGTTTGGACGTCACAGCAAATTTAATGCATTTTTCTACTTGGTAGACGCTAGCCTGAAAAGAATGTTTATCTTCACCGTATGTGTTATTTTGATGTAGTGGAATATATATATATATATATTGCTAACGGAGGGTTTGGGTGTAAATTCTGTTACGTACCAAATACATCCATGAGCACCAATACGCTTATACAATAATTCTGTCTATTGACTTTTCAGGCAGAAGCGTCCACCAGAATATCTGTCTTCCTGGACAAAAGTTGCATTATATATCTGTATGCCTAGTTCTAACTTTCATATCAGATATAAAATTATGCAGACCATAATACTTCTCTACCTGAATCCGTTGTTAATTAATAATTACTTCCATCGTATTTCCAAACTCGTAATACGACTCTTCTAAGTAAAATGTACTTTTCTAGCCTGTCAGCACTTGAAGGCTTTAGGCCTGTTATTAACGCCAACTACTTCATAGCTAAATGCTGGCAAAAGCTTCAAGCTGTTTAAAAATTCAAATTGCATGAATTCTTGAGACTCTGCAATGTAATGAATCTTTTCAGCGAAGGTATTATTATCAGTTGAACCTCTTCTGCACTGAACTCAGTGCGGCTACACCTAACAAGTCACACCTTAAGAAGCTCCAAGTGTAAGTTGTTTTATTCTATCTATAATATTAACAGCGTTGTTCCTTCGTTCGTTCCTTCCTTCCTTCGTGTGTTACGCCTGAATTCACTGTTCAACTCGCATTTGGCCTTACATGCGAAATCCGGTATCTGTGCTACAGCTAACGCAAGAGGCCAATATATTGGCCATTTTCGTCCTTCATTCTTCATTGTTTTGCGCTTTATTGAGTTCAGGAAGCTGGCGTATCTGTGATACGGCTGGTGACTAATCTCTCTGCCACAAGCCAGGTCTTTAATCGTTTATACGCAAGAAAATTTTAGGAATAAATCTCGGGGAACCTGTACCGTGGATTACTGCCAAAGGAATTCCACGGGTCCAGTTAGACAGAGTGACTTATCAATATAATCCACGCGTCCACTTAGACAAGGGCTGCTTCAGTAATTATTGTCGGCAAAAGGCTGGTCGTATAAGATATCGTACATCGAATCTCGGTGTTGTTTGTGATGTTGACGGGGAAACACCATGGTACAATGCGAAGGTTTCACTGATCTATCTGAAGCGCCTTAAGCCAGACCGTGAATGTTTCACGGGTGCTGCTAGCTTATAGGCCTATAAATATTCCACGAGTCCAATGATACGCTGAGGTCAGCAGTTCTGTGGCGCTGAACAAGGTCTTTTTAGTAATCTTGATGCCCCTGGGCTCTTCTCTTCTGAATGATCGGGTTGGGACCTGGAAAATTTCCATGTGGGGGTGGGCACTAGGAGTGCTAGCAAAATTCAAGGAGGGGGATAGAGGGGGGGGGGGGGGGGGGGGGTTGAGGGCAGCGAGATACAAAAGCTAAGCCCTAAGCAGTACATTTTGTTTTTGAAGGCCTCATTTTCAGTGAAGGGTGTGTGTAACTTTTTAGGGAGGGAGTGTGTCCCCCACGATCTTCCCTGGCTACTCCATTGCAGGGAATTATGGATATTATTATCAACCAAGGGGATGGACATAATACATCACACATCAAGCCCCAGTGTTGGAGAACAAGTGTGGTGTTACCATGCTAAAATATGAAAGTTTCACGGATCTGTCTGAAAAGCCTTGCAAAGCCGTGAAAGTTTCACGGGTCCAGCTAGTCTATCTATCTATCTATCTATCTATCTATCTATATTATACTAAAAGTCTGTGAACCGGTCTTGCTTGTTTATTTACTTGTTTACTTGGGATCTTGTTTGACACAGCTTCTTCACTTTTAGATAGGGAATAAATTCCATGATCCTCTGCGGGTATGGCCTATAGCCTACTCTACCCTGGGGTATGGATTAGCTCTTTAATTCGATTGTATCTGTGATACGTACGTGGAACCTGCCCCTTGGTTGCAAGAACGGGCACGATAATTTAAAAGTTGCTCTGGAAAATACGTAACATATAAATCGAATTTGCTTTCGTTAGACAAGCATAGAATCTGTTGACAGTGAGCCGTATGGGCAGCTCCTTGACAGGCAGGAGAGGACGGCCGAATAGCGTGTGGTT
>LQNS02278143.1:36406734-36418808 GCA_001587735.2 Parhyale hawaiensis | reverse complement strand
AAATCAACACCCAATTGTTAGCTGTGACTTATTTCAACGCTTTCACTCATCCACTCGTCTGAATATTTTGTACTTTTGTTGTCAAAGCGCAGCTTTGTGTTCGCCACAAAAAAGTTCTTGAAATGTCACAGCTAACGGTAAGTTACGGCTATCTCTTCAAATTAGGAGTGAAATAAAACTCCGAACACAGACTTGAACAGTGTACTTCTTTACTAATTCTAGGGCACAGTTACACATTCGAACGAGTTAATGAGTGAACGCATTGATATATGAATGGCGTGTGAACTCGCTCTTACTGACGATAAATGCTAAGATTTTTAGTTAGTCATCTATGAAGAAAAAATAAGTGAATAAACCTCGCCTAATCCTATGGTTCATATCCAATCCTATGCCCCTAGGGCAACGAACTTTTGTAACTGGGTAGAGGTTACACTGGTTCGAGCTGCAGACATGGGTCAACTAACTTGAGAGGAGTGTACGGCTGCAGTCAACCGCGGGTCTTCAGTAGCTAGGGTGCCCTCGATAGATGATTCTGATGCAACTACCAGCGTCCTCCCACGCCTCCCTCTATTTAAGAAAAATGCCATACGGTCCAATGCCGCTATGCATGTCCTTCAACTGCTCACTCTGCGCGACAGCACTGCAAAGCTCGCTTATCCAGCTTGGTACTTGAACTGAACCCGCAACGTCCAGAGTCACAAGTTCAGCACGCTAAGCTGCTGCTGCTGCTACCGGTGATGTCATTCATTTTCCTGATGCCGGTTTAGCCGTAGCGGGGCGGACGTATGAGCCGATGCACCCGACATAAATGCATACTAGATAAAATGTAACTATTGCAGGGTTTGCTTTACTGCCGCTACTATATATTATTAACATTGGCTCGCTGATCTAATGAAACCTTTTGAAATAAAAAACTCTTGAAACCTTTCACCTGTAGTTCTTATATAGGTAAAACGAATAAGTGGGAGGTGAATGAAACTCGCCGAATTCTGCATCCAAGTAAAACTTCGTGCAGTAAAGATCTTAACATAGAGAACAAATTGAATACACGCTTCTTTTTCCTGTGAAAGTTTTATATTTTATTTTGGTATGTGCACGCACACAATTTAGAAAGTATCTTCCACTACGGCAAACTATAAACAAGCCAAACAAGATGACATAAGCGAGCAGTCTTGGTAATGTTATGGGCAAATGCGCGCTCAAATTATGCGGCAGCAGATGTGCTGGAACCCCAACCGTGGCCATCCGAGAAAGCACGAGGCGTGGCTACCTCCTCGCATAAATCGGCCTAATATCGGATCTGCCGTACATAATCCACGCGCGCTCCACTGATAATTTTTAATTGGGTAGTGGTTTTGAACAGTTGAAAAGAGAAATAGAAGAATATTGAGAATCAGAAAATCTAGAATTCTACACCCTGAAAGTTTGTTTCCAAAACCAAATAAAGGCAAGAAAGAAACATATAATCAACACACAAGCGATCAGTATTTAACGTAAAGCGTTGCACTGATACGAGGCAAGCGTTCATCTTATTGCTGGGGCGATAAAATTTTTGGTGCAAATGTTACCGATGACAGCGGAAACTGAGTCTGCTCTATTGCAAGCGAAAACACACTTTTCTTTCGCAACACTGGATCTTCAGGAAAACGAAGAAGCTTCACCAAATGCTTTTCTTCGCTCTCAATACAACCAAACATTAAAGCATTGCAAAGGAAATAATCGTAATAATGAATTAGGAATTCTATTGACACTCTCGTAACACCGACGTTCTTCACGAGTTTTCGCTCCACCTGACGTCACACGAGGAGATGCGCAAAACTGTTTCAAAATAGTCAGGCGATGGGTTAACCTGTTACCTTATTCAGCCATGGTTTTACCTATTCACTTAACAAGATCATCAGCATTTTCATTACATTTTTGATATAATATCCATGACTTTAACATCTATATTTAAATGTAATATCTACTTCTATAATATCTCTATGACACAAAATCATTGCTGTTCTACCCAACACAGAACTGACACTCACCCTAGAAAACTTGCATATTGTATTGCGTAGCCTTGCACAAATATACCCACATTTGCTTGACTATTTGAGAAGCACCGGGGCTCTGGCACTGCGGACGCCAGACTCTCATTAACAAGATTTTTACAGCGAAATCTAATTCAAAGGAAGCTTTCATACCGCCCCAATGCCTCGATACTTGGGGAAAAATGAGGCGTTGAGCCGAGCGCTGGTATTCTTTAGCTACTGAAATTACGAATCATGGAAGCTGTAACACATAATGTGGATAGTTCTTTGTAGGGTGGAGCATGCGTGGCTGCATGTGTTGGTATTAGTGTGTTGGAGAGCTAATTTGGAAAGTGTTGTAGAAACACTGAAGAAATGCGACTGTTTTTCATTTTGTTTCTAAGAGGGTTATAAAACTTGTAGTTTTGGAATTAAATTAATCCGTATGGACTGTTAATGCAACAATTTGGGCAGCAGCGCAATATTATTTTATGTTCTTAATGCCATTCTTACTAAGCTTATCCGACGTGCCTAATTAACGTGACACATATACTATAGCATAGCTTTTAATACTCGTATTTCCATTAACGCCAGGAAGGAAGTTCGCCTTTCTTCATTTGTATTCATAGGCAGCGAATAAGCATGAGTCACCGCGCAGACTGCGGCTGCGGCTTATATTATTAACACGTCTGTAATAGCACTGCACTTTTCAAAGACAAAGTATAATACAACGTATTGATTCTGGAAAATGGATGGTACTTACCGCTATTTCGTCATTGCTGAGTAGAGCAAAGAACATTATAGTTAGTGCAGTGTCCTGTATAACCAGGCATACAGCTGCAGTTTTTCACGGAAGATTTTCAAGTGGTGCATTTTCAGAGCAAGAGAGTCTTAACTGAACATTTGACTGCTCGTCGATGGCATGGTTACGCCGGTGTCACACGATACAATCGGACGCACAACTTGTAGCGTAGAGGCTGCTTGCATGTCGTCCAGGCCATCGAACCTATGCTACCGACCTTTACTGTATATATCGGGACCAAGTGTGGGCTACAAGCGGTCATAACCACCGCTAGCAGACGTACGATACAGCGAAATGTGTCGCTAGAGGTGGAGATATAAAACAAAAAGAGAACACGCCACCTGAGTCACGTGCAATGGCGACTTCCATGGCACTGTCGCCTGTACAGGCGTCACAAGCTGGGCTACGCGAGTTCTTTACAGTGGGCTGTAGTGATGTGATAACGAGCGCTGTATGGGTGACGGTGCGGATTTCTGCTGACGCTCCGTAGCTCAGTGCCTGACGTTTTAGGAAGGTAGCACTGTATTGTACGTTTCACTTGCTGCTCACAGCTCTCATTACTTGAAAACTGTTTCTAATTGCTAAAAAAATGCTGTATGTCTGACTGTTTACCATATTTAAAATAAAAGAGTCGCGAAGTTTGAGAAAAATTGATCCAGGTGGTGAAAACCTCCATATTGTGACAGAGCTGTTGTAAATTGCAGCGCTGCGTGCTGTTCCGGTGACAGGTTTGCTCACTGAATGCAGTCACAAAACTAGAATGACTTCTGACGTTACATCATCAGCCGCGGTGGGAACAAATTCAACGCTATCATTATTGAAGGTCAGCTAACTCTAGACATTCGGAATTTTTCATATCTCAGTCACCTGACTGCCTGAAAAAATTATTTTGACTCAACTCCTTCTACCTCTTTTTGGGTGGACAGACAACAAATTTCAACGTCATCATTTTTATGGCCAGCTTACTCTAGAGTTTTGGCATTTTTCACATCTTGGTCAACCCACCTGACTCCATGTAAAAAATTATGAACATTGCTCAACTCTTCCCTCTTTTTGCTTGGGCAGACAGACAAACAAACACACAGCATATACTTAAATCTTCAACGAAACATCACCTCTCTTCGCTTCGGGCGATCGCACGTAAAAATTAGAGCAATTTTGGGTGAACAGCTTAGTGAACTCTTCGAGTTTTCACCCGTTCGATGCATAATGGACACCATTCTGTAATCTGTCCTTGAAAACATCCCAGCAAGCAAGAAGAGAATATCAAAGTAGTTTATGAAACCAGTAGACGACTGGTCACTGCTGTCACCACAACGCGCTCTCCTGATGCTTCATTGCGAGCTCTTCAATTACGCGGCCATGCATGCCAGTAGTCTAGTGTGGCTGGCTTGCGAGGAGAACAGGATTATAATATCAATGCAGAACACTTAGTAGTACTCTGTTTTTGTTTAAGAGGTGGCCTATAATACAGAATTTTGTTTGAAAGACAATTGAGATTTCGCGCTACTGCGAAGCTCAGCATTCAATTTAGGACAGCCGTATGTCGACTTTCCTCCTCCTTCATAGAGCAGTTAGTCGCAATAGAGGATAGCATGGAGTCCCATATTTCTATATTCATGTGCTGTTTCCCGTACTTCAGTGTTATTCCTGATGAGTCGTGGGCGAATTTAGCGACGGCTTATATATGTAGTAGTTGCTAGAGGCGCACATCGCCGTACAAAAGACAGAGATAAAACTGCGTGACTGCTCCTCTACCAGTTATTTTATTTCCCTGATTCAATGGGCCGTATTCATAACAATGAAGGATATCCTTGTAAGCATAAGGTAGAAGTAAAAGGTAATGCTCTGCAGCAAAAGGTTGAAGCACAAGCATATCCTTCTTTCCATATTCATAATGATTACCTTATACTTGCGAGGATATCCTCCAAGCAGAAGTAAAAGGTTGACTAGTGTTTCGGGAGGCACGGATCCAGGCCAACTAACGTCAACACTATAGTCAGACCAGCGTATATATAAGCAGTCCTTTAGGGGCGAGGCTGAATTGAACACAACAGTGCCAAATCTAATCTATTGACTAATACACTTTGAATATTCGAATATAAATATAATTTTATAGATTGAGACAAGTTATACCCGCGCTTAGGTGAGATATGGCCAAGTTGTTTGGCGTTCTTAGCCACGCCCATCGGACTCCTTACGCTGGTTTGACTATAGTGAATATTTCTTCAGCATTACAACTGGCTTGAACATTCAAAGTAGACTTGCCTTTTCGATTATTAATGTATTAATCTCCATGCAGTTTTGGTTTCAGTATCCCTATGAGTATTCGACGACACCAATAGCTGACGAAAACGTATCCATCCTATGCCATAACTTTTTCGTCTCTGCTAATTCTTTGTTGGTAATTGGAAACTGTATTCATTCATTCACAGGAGGAACAAGAGCACTCTGAAAGCGCGCGCATACCTCCGCCAAACAAAGCAACGTACGTCAATAAAAATTTAAAATTGGTTCTGAAACTGTATATTTCCTCTTGATATCTGCACCAAACTCTGGTCATTTGTGTCTTCTTACCGTATTTAAAGGTACTGTAACTTTCTTGAAGATTCGTCCGTAAGGTCTTGAGTTATGTTCTAACAAAATTTTGACAAACATCAGTCAAACCCACTAATGAACAAACCGATCATCACCAACATTTGATCATTTACAAGTATGTCTTTTATAATTTTTAACAATTCCTGTAAATTTTATAAAGATCCGTTCAAAACTTTGAGTTATTTTGCTGACAATCATAAAATAAAACACAGAAACTAACAAACAGATCGTCTCTATAATTTGGTCATTTTCTCTTCGTAATATACCTAGCAATTCATGTAAATATCAGAAAAATCCGTTCCTAACTTTTTTTGTTATGGCAGTAAGCAAAATGAGGCACACAAATACAGAAACGGATAAGCGTATCTTCACCAAAAGTTCATCATCTGTTCCACCTAACATACCTAACAAACCCTGTTAATTTCATAAAGATCCATCCATAAATTTTTAAGTTATCTTAGTGTCAGACACAAAGATAGACATGCTGACAGACAAACAAACTCGATGAAAACATAACCTCCTTGACTGAGGTAATTATAGTATAATATCAACAGCTGTATTCACAGTCCGTGCATGTGATACCGTAGCTTGGCTAACACCAATTTCTTGACCGATACCTTTTTTGATAGCCAGGACCACTGAGAGCACGCAAACATATCTTCATTCTATGGACAGATGACAAGGCGCCTCCCTGAGTTTCTTTATTGGCGCCTAAAAATCTGTGCACAAGCCATTGTACATTTTGATTTTTCAGAACGGAATGACATCTTAGAATCACGATAAAGCGTAGGTAAACAGTGCATGTAATGTTTAATTAACATGCCTCACATCCACAAATCTGCCATCGTGCTGAAAATCGGACAAAACAGCCTTTTACTTCAAACTGAAGTTTGCTACTAAGCAGACTCAGGCTTTTTGAAGCATATGCTCTTTATTTGAAGTAAAGGGTCTTGTTTATGCATAACCATTTACTTTTATGCGAGTGTAAGGTTATGCTTTTACTCTACAAGTATAAGGTTTTGTTTGAGATTTTTATGAATACAAGTAGAAAGATATCCTTCATATTTTGCAAACATAAGCATATCCTTTTCTTTATGAATACGGCCCAATGTCAGCAATAACGATATGACAGGCAATAAAATCCACGGAGGTAGAAACACACATATCATAGTGCTGCGTTTATTTACACCCTCGCTTCAGCTCGTTGGTAGTGTCGGTATTCAGTGAGGACGAGTACTGGCAGTGCAGTACCGACCTCCTCACTGCAGTACCAGTACCGACCCCAGCCCTGCTGTACCGATGCCCGTAAAACGCCGACTTCTTTAAAGGCTACGATCGTCGAGCTAATTTTTCTCCGAGCTCATAATTCAGAAAATTAGCGGAGTCTGCCAGAGAAAAGACGCGGCAAGGCGCCAGCTAAATGCCAGAGAAAACGTGAGGAATTTTCTGTAAGGAGATCAGGAAATGTTTTGTGAGGAATAACGGTCGGTATTTCTCATGGGAGATGCGTTAGTCGCGAGATAATTGGCGGCAGACTTTGCGAACATGAGATACAGAATAGCCGAAATTGTGAGCGGGTGAGGAAAGTCCGTAAAACCGAACTTCCTACCCTTTGCCAGCAGAACGTAAAGAACATCCAATAGCGAGCGCCTCAACAGGTGTGTACCAAACTTTTATCCTGTGAACTGTACTCTGAGCAGGGCCACCCTCCGTTTTGTTCTATTCTTATCTCTTTAAAGGAATAAGCAGCGATATTTCTTGCTGTTTCCTAAAGACATTAGCCTTGCAGCGAGACATCTTGTCTTATACTAAGTCTCCTTTGAGGAGATTGTTCTTCGTAAGTAAGACGCTTGGAGTCTCAGCATAGTACATTTTTTAAGGAATCAGGCATAAATTTGAGGTTAATTGGTAAAAAAATTATGCCTCTGTAATTACAAAAATAAAGGAACGAAAAGCAGTGGCTCTGTTAGACTCACCCTGGTATCTACCTGGCG
This sequence comes from Parhyale hawaiensis, assembly GCA_001587735.2. NCBI lineage: Eukaryota > Metazoa > Arthropoda > Malacostraca > Amphipoda > Hyalidae > Parhyale > Parhyale hawaiensis. The sequence continues at coordinate 36,411,402 of LQNS02278143.1, read as the reverse complement.
GTCCGATGACTGCCTGTGTCTCAGTATTTACGTTTCAGTATTGTCGTTGTTGTGGGTGGTTTTTTTATGTTGAGCTGCAGAAACAGCTAGTTTTTCGATGTGAGACATTGTTTAGTTTGCCAAAGTGTGTGTTAACTCTACAGGTATTAAATCGTTTAGCGCCAAAAAGATCCTTCGCGTAACTCATAAAGTGAGGCGCAGCAGTTGAGTTAAGTTATCGCTAACTCGACGCCAAGCACTTTCTGCACTATCCAAATGAATGCTTTGCAATGTGTTTCGGCGTCTTGGAGATAGATTTATTGAGAAAAGTCAGTTTGTGTGGGAACTTCCGTGCGAGAGATGCATACAGTTGTGTAAACAGTTAATATTTGTAGAAATGCTGACTGTAAATATCATTAAGAGGTCTGGTCAGTGTGACATTATGTTGCAGTAATTGTTTCTTCTGTCAGAGTGAAGGTACATGCCTCGGAGGTTAAACAAAGTGTTATAATAATAATTAGGTACAGGCCTGAATGGGCTTTGTTTGTCCGGGAGGCACACGCTCCAAACTCGCTAGATTTTGAAGGTTCAAAGGGTAACCAAAGTATTCTAAATTTTATAGGCTCGCACATAACTCGTAGCTCTCGTGTGCATACATCAGTATAGATGGTTATTTTGTTAAATATTGCCCATTTACCCCATTCACTCCTTTGTTTTCGTTGTTCAAGGTATTGAAAACATACTGTCTGTATTTGTTAACTCTAAGCAAGTTGCAAGCGCACTATTTATTTACAAACGCCATGATTGTGTGAGCGTTCTCAGTACCGGCGGCGGTGCAATACTGTGCCGAAGATAAATTGACCAGCGTTACTGATACTAATGGCCTTTCGCACTATTTAAAATTGATATATTTCGCCCAATGTAGTGTACACGTCCAAAAAGAAAATAAATAGTATCGATATAAAAATTTAAGTACTAATATCTTGAGAATCAACAATGCAAATAATTAATGTCGAGTAAATTACGTCGTGGAATTGCTGTGAAACATGTGTTGCGCAAGATTTACATTTTTAATGAGTTTCTCGAACGTCCTCGTTCTCTGCGCCATCCTATATGGTAAGATATCTTTAACGCCTGAAACTTTTCCCAGGTACTGGAAAGTATATTTTAAACATAACTAAAATTATGAAAGTCAATGTTGTGTAATATGCGTTTCAAGCTTGAATATCGATAACACAGAAGTCAATAGAGTAAATGGGCAATTTTTAACGCAAGAGAGCTACGAGTTATGTGCGATATAAAATTTAGAATACTTTTGTTACCCTTTAAACCTTCCAATTCCTGCGAGTTTGGAGCGTGTGTGTCCGGCAGGACACTATTTTATTTATCTCTTATCTTTAAATTACGTCATTTACGTAATTTCTGCTGCTTCTGTTCAGTAGTCCATTATATCTCTGTTATAAGTCCTATCTTTCATCGTGCGGATACCGGCAGCATCGGCTCTTCCGCTACGGTCTAGTCTAGTCCTTTATATTGCGCTCCTTGCCTTAATCTTCAAATCCTGCTTCTGCTCTTTGTACTCCCTCCGTTTCATTAACCCGTCTCTGCCCCTTGTACTTCCTCTCTTCTTCTTTAAAACCCACCTTTGTCCTTTACAGTCCCTCATTCCTCTCCAAGCCTTGTCTCTGCTCCTTTCCCTTGTTTTCTCTTCAAACCCCGTCTCTGCCTCTAACACTGCCTCTGCTGCTCTCTCTCTATGTCGCTTGCTGTCCGTTCTCTCTTCTCCCAATCTCGCCAATGTCGCTTGCACTCCAACCTTTCTTCAAGCCTAGTCTCTTCCAATGTACTTTGTCCCTTCTTCTCCAAACCTCTTCTTTATTCCTTGCATTCTCTCCAATCTTCTCTAATCTTATCTGTGTCCTTTGTACTCCCTCCCTTCAACAGTAAATCTCCTCTGTGTCGTTTTCTCTCCAAATCCCGTCTCTCACTAGCTCTCTTCAGATCTCGTCGCCTTCTCCCTCTGCCAGTTTTGCCTGTGTCCCCTAGCTGCACTTGCTCCTTCCCGCCCGAATCCCATCTCCTCTCACCAGCGTCATCTCGCTCCCACTCAGCGCTCCACTCCACGCTGCAGTTTTCAAAGCTCCCTCAAAAGTCCAAATGAACTGTGGTCCTTGAGAGACATTTTGCCTCTGAGCAATGGACTGATAATTAATGCTTCATAAAACCGCACGCCTCAACTGTAAGAGATGGACTCCGGCTAGCAGCGAGACAGAAGGCCTGTTTGTGGATGGGACTTGTGCCTCTGCACACAGTACGCTCGTGTTGGAAACTTAAAGAGGGAACTTCCTTTTCAACAGCTTTAACTTCGGCAGTTTCATGACAGTCCGCGCGTCACCTTTACGTTACTAGACGTAATTCTAGCTTTACTGTGCCATAATCTTGACGTACTGTGCTCGCTTCCCGTACCGGAACATTACATTTGGCCTTCCTCGGTAACGTTACAGTAGGCGTAACTAAGCCTTGTTGGATGATGTTGGCCCCTCCCGTATGGCATAGGCAAAGGTATGTCACCAAGAGAGGCCTGCGTTGTTTCAGCACAATTACCTCCCATCGAACAAGCTGCGTGACCTGTGTAGCTTCGACCAGATTTCGAGGCTAAATGAGGGACATGTTCGATTGGATGCCACAATTATTGAGCCTTCAGGGTTTGACTTCTTCGAAACTTTATGCAGGTGCACTGGCTTCGATTCACTGAATTGAGTTTCAGGCATTGAACCTGAGTAGATTATACTCATGAGACTTGCAGAAGCTCAATTTTGCTCCATAAAGTGGAGTCTTCAGCCGTTTCAGCGTATTCGCGCTATTTCTAACACTTGCAACACGATTCGAAGAGACACAAGCAAAGCTTCTGTCTGAATTGTTGAGACAAGTCAAATCTCGAAGGCTGAGTTTCGGCGCCTATAATCGAACATGCCCTCTTTAAAGTTAACCTAAGCGTACACCGTAACTGATAAATCCGCATGCATTGATTCGTGCTATCTATAGCTGCTTGTTGGCTCCAAAGGAATGAATACCTACAATCGACCACAAACTGTCAGAGCTACGACGTCAAAAATGGAATGCTCAAGTAGTAGTAGTTCAAGTAGCAGTACAAATTTTACTAGCGAATCAGGGACACAATGTCTATATCGCGCCGAACTATTCCTGTGGGTTTTGACACAGGCTCGTGCGCCACTAGGACGCAAGGTATGTCTCGTTTTAAAATATCAATGATTTTTGTCTAGGATTTTCTGCCGGTAGGTCTCAGAGTGATCAGTGCGCTACTGACATGAAAACGGCGTAAGCTGAGTATTTTCAGCCCCAGGGCACGGCTGAACGATTTCGCTCAGCTACGCAGCGCAGGGGAAGGAAATGAAAAACAAGAAGGTAGAAGTCTAGTGGGAATAGGCTGACCACCTCGATCAGCGGCCCACCCCCGGAAACAGATGGGGAAGTAGTGAGAGCCTACCTAACTTGACAAAACTAACCTCGTCAGCAGGAACTGCGGCAAGCTCAAACATCTCCTGCAGAAAAGGCACTAGGGACCCTTGGGTGCGTTGGGCCCAAATACTGTATAATATGACAGGGAAAGTGCCCGCCACAATATAATCCTGAGGGCAAATGGAAACCTCTTGTAACAGCTGAGACCCCTCGTCTATCCCCTTCTCTGGTTTTGGAGTCAGTAACCCTGCAATAGCGTCTGAACACCCGAGGTGCTGACTCAGTAAACTGAGCACCGCCAGAAGCCACCTGACTGGTAGAGAGAAGATCTCCGTTACTAGCTTATGCGAATATGACACTTGAACATCCAGCTGCAGCGGGTGTGTAGTATTAGGTTCCTGAATTATAGTCTTGTTAATTTGAGTACAAGGGACAGCTGTGAAGTGCAGTCTCGAGAATAGTAAACAGCATCGTGTAGCGTTACGCCAGGAGACGCTGCAGGGGCTTGTTCATCTCCACCGTCCGTATAACGGAGATGCATGGCTTCAATGACATTGTGCAACACTCCAAAAAGTAAGAGACATCTGTGTCCATGTTTATACGCACAATGACATGGAAAATCAATTTTTGCCCTTCGTTTTCTTGAACAAGTCATGGTTTTTGAAAAACTATCTTTCGAGAATTTCAGCAAAGAGAGCACTGTACATATGAAAATGACCACATTTCTCTTGCAGTTTTTTGAGTGCTGCTCAGAATAATTACGTTTGCTAATATCTAATTAAGTTTATCGCCTACTACTTTAGAATTCAAATTTTGTGTTCAATGTTGTTTTTTTTTTCTTTCATATCTTATATATTTTCAACAATGAGCGTAAGGCAGTGCAAAAATGTTCCAAACAGATGCGGGGAATTGACGTTTGTCAATAAAAAAAAAACAGTTCAACACTACGAACCGTATCAAGAAATTGTATAAGGTGTACTTCATTTGTGGCAGAAGATACCAGGCACAAATCGTGGACTCCCCATGTGCGTTGTTCACAGGTGAAGACACTGAGCGCCAGGTGGGAAGAAAAAATGGTCACATCCCTAACATAACTTAGGGCCGCATTAGAGGGTGGTCAGGGCTGGGGCGCTGGTTGAAGGTAGGGAGAAGGTTATATTACGTTACAAGCGGCCAGCTCATGCCATGTTTAGCAGGGACAGCGACTGC
>LQNS02278143.1:36371726-36401083 GCA_001587735.2 Parhyale hawaiensis | reverse complement strand
GTCGCTGCTGCAGCGTCCTGTACCACCCCTGAATGGCGGACATTCAGAAGGTAATTAAGTACGTATTACACCCCCTCAGGCAGCCCTGTTGAGCTTCTGCCGCGGCTCTAAATTCTGTTAGGGATTGAGTTCTGTGGGCCAATGATTTGGCGCAAGCAGAAAGCTCCCTCTAATGACTAATATTTCTATCAGCAAAACTTGACAGGTCGTGCTACAGCAAAGAAACACACAGTTTATCAATAATAATAACATATGGCTCATGGTAGAGAGAAACTGTGCCTAATCTGAAGGAATGAAGGTCAGATTCAGAATCAAGACACTTCTTTTAGCCCGAAACAGGTCTTACCTAACGTATACTTTTTTGAATGTGAATTTTATTGCAGAGTGTTATTAAAAATACGTGAAAACACTTTACTAACAATAAGTTACAATCCGCGGTAGTAAATTCTGCTATCAGATGCTTACATATTGCTATGAAAGCATGGGTGAACACTATCACAATTTAGCGTCAAATCCGTCAACAGGTAGCGCTCTGTGGCCAATTTTAACTAAAATTCCTATATATTTAGATTCTCCAGCAAAAAATTTATTATCTAATCATAATTTAAAATAGCTAAGACATATCGTTTTAGAAATTCTTTTTATTTAAATAAAAGCATGTTCAAACTTTTCAAAAAGCTTTGGAAGCAAACTGATCCACATTTTTTCGGTTTGAGAATAAATTGGGCTCTGCCACTTGAATTTAAGCAGGTCCGGGACAATCTGCTAATTATATTCCTTAGACCGAGTGCTATAGTCGCGTTTTGTTATAAGTGACAAAGCTCACCTCAAGTGTATTTCATTGTAATGACTTTAGTATTCAGTTAGATGACTCTCAATAGTTATTGTTCAGTGAATCTGTATTTTATTGTCTCCGTCACTCTTTCATAAGCGATAATTAGCCATATAAGAGACATCTCATTGGTTGAACCCTCAAGAAAATTAAGTTACAGTAATGAAGTGCATGTACGACAGTGTATGCTCTAGGAATACAGGGTGTTCAAAATTTATCGTCGCAATTTCTTTTTGCCCAGGTGTATTAAATAATCGATATATACCAATCAAACCAAAATAAACGTTGAATAACTATGGTTAGCTCTAAATATCTATAATTTATTCAATATGCCTTTCGTCGACACCGATAACCGTTAGCAGACGCTTGGAGAACGTTTTTCATGAGTAGCGGAAGCTAGCGAGGCGAATTTTGCCTCTTCCTTCATGAGTGTTTCTTTTAAAGCCTCCACATCTTTCTGATTGGAAACTCAGACGTTGCCCTCCAGTATGGATCAAATGCTGAATCAAGGAGATTGTGGTCTGGAGATGTAGCAGGCCATTCTTCTTTGAAAATGAACTCTGGCACATTGCTTGCCGAACACTCTTGAGTTCTTTTCGATCCGTGCACGTGTGCAGAGTGCATGGGCAGAAGCTATTTCGCGGATAAAGGATGTGTAGCATATATTTAAACGTATGAAACATGAAAATTTGCAAATATTAAGTAAAAACATTGTACTGGGATGAGCCCCTACACGTTTGAATTATTTTCGCTGTAAATTCTAGATAGCTTTGTGGCGATAGTTGCTAGTGGCGCAGACTCGTAAAGACGTGCGCAGACGAGTGGCATCTTTGCAGATTTCGACAGGACAATATTGTGTGTAGATACAGCTTGCCGCGACATGCAGCGCAAGGTGCTTGCAATTGCAATGTTTTAGGGTTAAACTGTCATAAGTTGCATTAAACAAAAGTTATAAATATTAACTTAATAAACTTTATTGTTTGTTTACACGTAGGTTTATTATTCTCTGTGCATAGTAATCAGTGACTGGATGTTTTGTACGATCTTCTGGCTTGTAAAAGAAACTTTGACATGCACGTTTGCTGCTGGCTAACACCTTTGTAACTTGGGGACAAATTTTTTATAATTTTTTATGCCCAGTACAGACAAGAAGCAAAAATTACCGAAAGTGGCATATCACCAACAAATGTTCTACCAGACTCGGCGAAAAGGTTGCCCGAAGGGTGCATTCAGTAGGATGATTCTAGGTCAATCTTTTTCGCAGCTTTCGAGCAATTAAAAGCAACTCGCCGTTCAATTTTCGCTCTTATCTATATATTCACTACAACGTATGTAACGCCACAGTTTTTTCCTGAAAATTTACTTCAAATGGCGGTAACTGCAATGTTTAAGTATAAAATGAAATTGTTTCCAGATTACAACGCTAATGGCTAGCAGAAAACGTACGTGTCGAAGTTTCACTTACAAGCTATAAGATCTTGCAAAACATTCTGTCGCTGAGCGCTATGCACAGTCAATAAAAAACCGCCGTGTAAACAAACAATAAAACTTATTGAATAATTAATTAACCTTACGTTTTTTGTGATAATTTTACCCTAAACAACATTGTAAGCACATACACCTGTCGCTGCTGCGAGTACATTAACATGTCGCGGTGATCCGGATCTATCCTCTATATTGTCGCGTTGAAATCAGCGAAGATGTCGCTCGTCTGCGCACGGCTTTACATTGCATTTGGAAATTCCACAATTTAAGATTAGGTTTTAAGAAAAACGGCGGTGTTGCGTGTCGTTGTAGTGAATAGATGACAGGAAAAATTGAGCAGTAAGATTCTCTGAATTGCTTGAAAGCTACGAAGAAGATTGGCCTAGATTCATCCTACTGAATGCGCCATTCAGGTAACTTTTGCGCAGAATCTGGTAGAGCATTTGTGGGCGAAGTGTCACACACGGCAATTTTTTTCTTCTCGTCTGCATTGGGTTTAAAAAAAATTATCAACCAGTACACCGAGTATATATATATATATATATATATTTTATTGAAGGCGACAGAGAGATCAGTGCTAATGTGACATTTACTAGTTTTCTCAAGTAGTCGAAAACATTTTACACAGTCGTTGTTGCCTATGCTATGTGAGAAGCTGCTACCAAAATATATCATATATATATAGGAGCCACTACAATATACATCAATAAAAGTTGTAACGATAATTATTGAACACCCTGCTCAAGGCAAGTTTTCAGCTGGTGATTCTAATTTTAGAAACGTCCACGTTCAGTAAACCAGTCAATTGATAAAAAAAAAAAACACTTAAAGATGAGGACAGGCCAACCCAAAAGTTTAACTCACACCAGGAGAATTTCAAGCCTTCATGAGTAAGGAACGACTTGAAAATTTGGACAATGGGTTCTTCCTAATATGAACGATACCCAAAGTAAGCAAAAGCTCGACATTCTACACACACTTTCGCCTTCAAGGAACCTTAGCGACCCATTTTTTTGCGAGAAATTGTCACATGAAACAAGAAATCAGTTCTCTTTAATGAAGAAAAACACAAAAGACAATATTTAGAATGAAATTAAAGTTCTCTTAATGAAGAAAAACGCAAAAGACAATATTTAGAATGAAATTAAAGTCCAGTGCAAGTTCCACAGTAAGGACTACACCTAAGGAAGATTATGCAAAGTTTATCCTCAAAACCCTGGGATTTCTCTTTACCAAGAGTCAAAGAGCATGCGGAACGTTGGAGAAAAGAAATTAAAATGAGCATAAGCGTAGTCAGGGTTAAAGTAAAATTATTTTATAAGAAATTTTTCAATTAAACCATTTATTAGATAAAATTACATTACCTTCTTCCCAACCTAATACGGGGATCATTTTATCTAGCCTGAATAGTTTCCTGTGTTTTAAAATAGGTATAAAATCTTGACGACAACAAACTAATTGTAATGGGGCTGATTAAGGAGCAGTTTTTTTACCTGAATGCGCATACGACAAAGTTTCACTCTCAGCACTAATCACCAGCTTTACTGAACGACCTTGCAGAGCAGTCACCAGCTCCTGACCTGAAGGCTCCCCTGGCAGTCACTCCCAGCACCACCAGGTGTGGCTACACCAGCGGCAAATGGGTCTCTCTGAGGACATGCCTCTGAACATGTCTTCCTTTAGCTGATCTTCAAACGAGATCCTGCATTGACGTGTTCTGCACGACACCTGACGTGAGGGGAAATATCGTTGGTGCACTCTGTGACGGTACTCCCAAACAATTTACCTCTAGCTATGAATATAGTTTGTCATGTACAGCTAGCCTATCGGCCAGTATGCCTTGCGGGTGTCAGGCTAAACGGGATATTTTTGCTCGTACCCAGTTACGCTTGCAGATATTATGCCTTCGAAGTACTGATCTATAGGGTGTTATGGTCAACGGTGCCAAACGATAAGCGACCCTAGCAGTAAATTCACTGCATAGTGAAGAAATTTGAAGTGAACATAATCATCCCAGAGATAGAAAAAGATTCCATGTTCAGGTATACGTGTTATGGCGGATGCACACTAACGCAAAAGTTGAACCCCCACACAATTCCACATTCGATTACGTTACCCTGAATAAGACTGCGGCTTGCACATCACTATTCCATCAAGATGAATAGCTAAAGTATGAGTCGCTTCTTGCACTTTGTACGCTATGATAAGCGGCATTTGTCAAGCTTTGAGATATCTCCTGTTTTTTAGTTAGTTTGTAATTACAGTGCCGCATTGTTTTAGCGTGACGTTCAAACGCCGCAAGCTGCAGTCACGGCAATATGACTCATGAAGCGAAACGTTGAGAGACGGCACAACATTTGCGTGAGCGCGCCCGGCCATTATAGTTGAAAGTTTCAGCTGTATTTTTAAGTGAAAACCAATTCCAACTAAAACTTTGATGCAGGGGCGTTTTTACGTTATCCATTTTGTATTCTTATTATTCGAGATGTGATACGTAGTTGTTTTTTTTCCATGCCGTATTGCGCTAAGCCTTAAAGAAGAGCTCCTTTTAACGTTCTGTGTTTGTTAGTCTCCCGTAATTGAATCGTTGGACCCGCCGACTGACAACAGGCTTTTGCGCACAGTCAATTTGCTGGCCCACGCGCCTGCTGTGTTGGCAGGAGGAACAATTTTTCAATGTTCAGAAAATTTCTGATAGTTTTCTGATGGACAAGTTGGGCGAAATTGCTAACAAATCAATTTCTGCATTTTCTCTACCATGGTGAAATAATAATTAAGTAAATTTTATTGTCTATGATGACGTACGTTTAAAGTGTGGTGATTTTATTGGACTTCGCACTAGTTCTGGCTGCAAGTTTTAGTTGTTCTCCATCATCATTACTGGACAGCATTCAACCCACTACTGACCACATTGCTTGGAGCCACTCCTGGGCACGAGGTCGTACAACAGGTTCCGAGATCACGATTCTGTGTTCGCGGAATTTTTTATTTAGGTTTAAATTGAAATTCCTCAATTGGTAATCGCTAACTAAGTTTTTCTCTGAAGAATATAAGGACCGAAACAATAAACCCAATATTTAAGTGATGCCTGCTTGGTCTCAGCTCCTAAGGGTATTAACCTGCAACCTCTGAAGCGTTTCTGCTCTATCACCAGAGACAATGTATCAATTGAATAATATAGAGGAAAAATTGAAATAATATTCATCACTAAGCATATTAATATTGTTTCTCTAATAATTATTTTCAGTATTCACTGTTCCTATGCCAACATCAACCTACGCTCACATGTTTACCGCTGCCCTAGGACACGTCTCCTGCTATCACGGCAGTACCTTATAAACATAATTAACAACATTCTGCATACATATTTTGTATGTATCGTGATAAAATTTCAGAACATTATAAAATATGGTTACAAAATACACAGAAGTAGAATGAAACTAGAGCACTACGAGAGCACATAAGTCCGCCAAGTCAGGCAAAGTTAACAAAAATTCAAATTCATTTTGAAGCTCATTTTCTTTTTATCAGCAGTAAAATCTGGTCATTTGTGCCTTTTGACAGTAACAGCTTCTGTAATTTCTTGAAGATCTGTTGGAAACTTTGGGAATTATGTTCTGACCAACATTTTGACAAACATTAGTCAAACACACAAACAGACGAACCGATCATCACCAAAATTTGATCATTTATGTCTTTTAGCATTTCTAACAACTGTTGCAACTTTCTTGAAGATGCGTTCAAAACTTTTTTGAGTTATTTTCTTAGCAAACATAAAGTCAAACACAGAGACAAACAAACGAACAAAGAGACCGTCAGAAAAATTTTGTCATTTATTCATCGCCATGTACCTAGCAACTCAAGGAAATTTCCTAAAAACCCGTCCATAACTTTTTGAGGCAAAATATTAAGAAAAAGAAGCAAATATAAAAAAGATGAACGGATCTACCCCAGAAGTTAATCATCAGTTCCCCTAATATATCTAACGATCCCTGTAAATTTCATAAAGATCCGTCCATAACATTCTGAGCTATCTTGATGACAGACGAACAAACGGATAAACAAACACACAAACGCGACGAAAACATAACCTCAGTGGCCGTAATAAATATTTTTAGTTTTTCAATGCAAAAGTGCAGATACACCATCAAAAATACAATAGTAACCCTCTTTGATGTCCATATTGCGGCATTTTAATGCATTTAAAAGATTTTCCACCTGAAATAAATTTCAAGTAAATTGTATAGTTGAAACTTCTGCATTATTGGAACCAATTGCACTTCATTACAGCGCCTACGAACTGTTGCCCGAAGACTGCAGTCGACTGTCTCTCCAAAATGATGGGAAACCAAGCACTGTCAGAGATTTGTAATGCTGTGGGTAGGTCTCGTCGCATTGTGCAAAATATCATAGCCAGATTTAGAGCGAGAGGAAAAGTTAAAAGTTGCCAAAAACCAGCAGACTTCCAAAAATCACTGTGAGAGAAGACAGAACCATAATCAAACAGAGCATGATGGATCGTGTTAAGTCTGCTGCGAAAGTGCTTGTGAGGTGGGTGAATTGTCCGGCGGCAAAGTGTCTCGATTTAGTATCTCACGCCGACTCAAGCAAGCTGGTTTGCTTCAAAACTTGTGATTTCCAAGAAAAATAAAAAACTGAGACACCAATTCTTTCAAGAACACGTCGCATGGTCGGATGCACAAAGGGCTACGGTACATTTTAGTGACAAATCCAAGTTCAATGGGATTGGTTCTGATGGAAAATGGTATGTTAGGCGTAAATTTCAGTAGGTGAAAGGATATCTCCAAAGTGCGTCAAGAAAACAGTGAAGTACGGAGGAGGTAGCGGTATGGTGCGGAGAGTCATTTTTGCTGCCGGACGATGACCACTTGATCGCCTGCATGGTTCAGTCAATGCGGCAGAGTATAAAGAGCTACTGCGACAGCATGCACTCCCCTCTTTAAAAACTGCAACTGTGCAACCATCCATTTTCATGCAGGACAACGGTCTTCGCCAAAAAGCAAAGGCAGTTGCCACCTTCTTCAAGGATGAACGGATAACAGTTATGATTTCGCCACCCCAAAGCCCTGCTCTCACTCCAGTCGAAAACGTGTGGAAAAAATCCTAGGAATCAGGATAAATTACGGGAATTTTTGAAAAATGAGTGAAGCAAGCTACCCCGCAGCTTTGTACAATATTAATGAGTTCCTACAACACACGATGCATTGCGGTTTCCAGAACACTGGATTCTTTACTAATAATTATTATTACTTTTGAAAATTGTTATGTCATTTAGGTGAAAATTATTTACATTTCAATATACTGTATTTTCTGATGGTGTCACTTAAGTTTGGCTCCGAGACAAAAAGTACAATTTTTATTCTATTTTTGTTTATTTTGTAATCATCTGTATTATCATTCGGTTTGTCCCACCGTTAGTTACTTAGTTCCTTAATTAGTACGGCCATGACGCTTTCATCAGTATTAGATAAAGGGAAAATTAGGGCATCCTTGAGGTGTCCTTGATACTACCTGATAAAGGACCACTAGAAGGAGTAAAGTTCATATTTAAGCTGCTGCTACTACTCGCACGTGTTGGGTAAAAGATTCACAGAATGATTTATAATATTTTTCACCTTTCGTACAGAATGATACCGATCGGAAGGTATCATACGTGACAAATCAAACAATGCTTTAGTTCTGTAGAATTTTCGCAGGTTCCTTCAGCATAAGATAGGGGAAAATTAGGATGATACGGGTCTGAGATTTCTCTACGTAAAGTGCAGTGTTTTCTTGTGTGGAATTTTCACTAGTTCCAGCTAGTGTTATAAAATATTCTGAAATGCTATCACGATACATACAAAATATTTATCTAGAATTATGTTCATTTTGAAGTTTTTTAGTTCAAAATTTCCCCTGAAATAAAGGCTTAATAATTAAGAGTTTTACTGGCCCCCAACTTATGTTCGCTCCTGTACATATGACTGTTTCTGCCTCGTCGTCCACTAACCTACGTCACATGCATTAAGGCGTAGCACATAACTAACACTATAGGCCTGGCTACATATTATAGTAAGCATGTTGTTTGGGCGACATTTGGCCCCCATTGCTCTGCTGCAGCTCATTCATCGATGGATAGTTTTTTTTTACATTTCAATTTAATAAACTCAAAACTCGTTTGGCAGCTGTTTACTTAATTAACAAAAATTGGGAGATTGTAACCCCTGTATGGATAACGTTGCCATACATTACAGATCGCAAGTGAAAGCGAAAAAAAGTTTTTTCTTAATCTGAAAGAGTAGTTATTTAAAATTTGAACCCTGTCTATTTAATTAAGACCTTATCCAAACGTTCTCCAAGGCTTCTACGTACCACATGCATTTGTAGTGGGTGATACAAATTTGTCTCGCCTTGGCGCTCAAGCGGCTGAAAAAAGTTGGTAAAGGATAGGGTTAAAAACGACGATTGGTGATTGTGTTCCTTCATGTTACATTTTGAGAACTATTTGATTGGCAGCTTTAGAACTGAGAACTAATTGTAGCGAGTCTATGATAAGACAATGTTGTATCACTGTGACGGAGTCGTCTTGATAATTCACTGATCACAACCAAGCTGCTTCAAAAACGAGTGTAGCGATTTAAGACTAATTTGAGATCATTAATGATGAATATATTGGTTAATATTGTTTGTTAGATTTACTTTTCAAGATACACCTACGTGTCACAACAGATTCCAATAGGCACACCTGCATTCTCAATGCGGGCCTGTCATATTTGATCCTGCTGTCATGCATAGACAGAGATTAGACTTTCCAATGTTATATTTCGAAGTGAAATGTAAGTGGCTTTCCTTCTTGAACACTTTGTTAAGCTATAATATATATTCATTTATGTTATAAAATAGTGAAATATTGCACGTCTCTTATCTTTAAACCTACAGCTAATTAGAAATTTTCAAGGTTATATTAAAGGTTATATTTGAATTTAAGAGATAAAAAATGCATGTGCATAAACTAATCTTATTTAAAACAGTACACAACTTTTCAAAAATTGCTGACCATTAAAGATTGAGTCACCTCACCTAGGTAGTAGGTTACGTTTCGGTGACCGTCACAAGTAGCGCACCAACGACGGAGAGCCAGTAAAACTGCATGGACTTTTCTCCTTCTCTTATCAACATGGCCACGGTTTCCAAGTGTATGCACACCATGAGCAATGGCATAAAAGTTGTGGTGCTGGCAACAATAGTATCTTAGGAGTGATTTTTATTCGTAATACAGTTACAGAAACTTGGAAAACTAAAGCATCAAAAATACCGTCGACATTCATTGATGACATCCTTAATAAGTTATGTGTGAACTAAGAAGTAGAAATCCGGTACATTTTCTTCTCTTTTTTGAGAACAGAATAAATTTCACACTCATAAAAAGTCAACCATTACTTGCTACACAGGGTGGGCAGGTTATGTTCATTTCTCGAGGATCGATGATGTAGAAAATACAAAACTACCCGCTTTTCCGGCAAGGCCGGTGTCTGCCATCGGAGGCCGGGCAAGTTCAAGTCAGCTTAATTTAGCATATGGACCCAGCTAGAATTATCCAACTGAATTATCCGCAGCCTAAAAGCAAAAATTATAGTCAGCTTCTGGAGCGTGCACAAATATTGCTAGGGCTGAGTTGTTACATTATGGAAATTTTTTCTCAACGGCATTTTGATAAACAATAAATCACTACACTAAGTTTACTTTGCTTTTCCACCATTCTAAAATGCGCCTTAGCGATTGTACTAAGTTTATTTAAAACTACTCTCTTGAGTAAAAACAAGTTATTGCTCTAGTAACAAAGAATTTAAAATTTATATCGACGTTTCGGCATCTAACTAGTGCCATTATCAAGATTAATAAAATTTGCAAGGAAACAGAAATAAAATGCATGAAAATGTGACAGTTACCGAAATGTAGACATATATAGTCCCATGAACTATGTCAAACGGATAAATATCTACAATGAAGACACCGCTGTATCCAGCAACGGTAGAAGGAATTTATGCTGTCATCTACCCGGCGACAAGACGGTAAGTGCGGCTGTTCTACATTATTGGAACAATTCTGACTACTGGAGTATTAGTAGACTGGAAGATTCATTGTGCTTGACATTGATAAATGGATTTCGGCGTTTGATTACTATTGCTTCGGCAAGTTTGAGATCGATGGTGTTGGAGAAGCCATAGAAGATACGGAAATGCTCTTTAACTATTTCAAAGGGTGGAACGGTCATGTGGTGGTCATAGCTAAAGTGTTTATAGATACTACTGGAGGAATATCTATGTTGCTTTATACGGGTCTCGAGAGCGTTCGTCGTATAACCAATATATGCAGCATTACAGCTGCTCTCGGCACAAGTACATTGGTAAACTACTCTCGCTCTCGAGATATCTGCCTGACGTTGACGGGTGGAGAAACAAGATGTTAATTTGAATGGGTTAAAGTAGGGATGCAGGGATACAGTTTGACGTTCATCGGCTGATTTAACATGCTTTTTGATTATCGATTTCAGAGTTTTGCTGTCAGTTTTTAACGTGGATAGGTTAGTTAACAGCACAAAGAATGGTATTTCCTGGACCTCGCTGTTTGTTGTAGGACAAGTGTATTTGGCAATGCAATTGGATATTTTCTTTTCAACTATCGATTGTGGATAATTATTGTTTGCAAAGACTTGTTTTAACCGTCGGATTTCACTATCAAGTATCTGCCACGTCGAAGTATATTTAAGGGCTCTATTGAAATGAGTTCGGACTAGGAACTTTTTGTACGCGAGTGGGGCATAATAATCAAAAGGCTTATAGATATCAAAATTAGTGGGCTTGATGAACACTGAGGTTGAAATCCTACGGTTGTTGTCAAAAACTAATTTCACGTCTAGAAACTGAAATTCACTACCTTTCATTTCGTCCACGGTAAAGTTAAGAACTGAATTCCTACGTAACCTATCAGTAAAGAATCTAATATGGCACTTAGATTTGAACATTGCAAATATGTCGTCTACACATCCAACATAAAAAACAGGGTTTGAAGTTTTACACTGAGATAATAAGCTATTTTCAAGGTTAGACTTATAAATATCGGCAAAAGTTTATCCCAAGGGCGAGCCCATGGAGACCATGGAGTTTTTCCTTTAAAGTTGAATGGCGTTTCGGTGGTACAGACTTGTAGTAGTTCTCGTAGCAATTCTTCTGGCAGCGCTGGGGGTGGAATTGTAGGATGGTTGTATGCGGCGTTGATGATGATATCGATTGTCGTTTGTACGGGCACGTTAGTGAAAAGGGATTCGACGTCAAGCGATGCTATGACATGTCCAGGTTCTATTGTTTGGTCTTGGACATGCTGTAGAAATTCATCTGCAGATCGGATGATATGGGATGCATTGAGGTAAGGCTGAATGATGTTGTTGAGATATTGCGCGAGGTCACGGGTTACAGTACCAGACATACTAATGATTGGTCGTAAGGGTGGATCTGTTGTAGATTTATGAATTTTCGGCAAAACATACAGTGTCCATCAGAGTACGCTCCCGTGCGATTCAGGATTTTTAAGCTGTGTTTACTATTTCTTTATGGTTCTGCTTGAGCATTAATTTTCTTTTTCGCTGCGGTGGTTTGGTTATGGTTGCATTCACGGAATTTTCCAGGGTCGCTGATAAGTTGCGCTAGTTTTCCTTCGTAGTCGAGTCTGCTCATAACTACCACTCCACCGCCCTTGTCTGGTCTCTGTATTGTCAAACTCTTGTTGGATTTCAATTCATTTAAGGCTTTTTTCTCGTCGAAAACCTGTTCTTCAGCATAAAAACAAAAGAAAGTGGACATATAGTAACCGTGTCCAATGAGCCTGACCTAAAAACGAGATTGAAACATTTTGGAATAAAGTATTTTCCTGATACAGAGAAGGACTCCATAACAGCCGACGAGAAAAAAATCCTTAAATGATTTGAAATCCAACAAGAGTTTGACAATACAGAGCAATGCAGAGCATTTCCGTATCGTATATAGCTTCTCCAACACCATCGACCTCAAACTTGCCGAAGCAATAGTAATCAAACGCCGAAATCCATTTATCAATGTCAAGTACAATGAATCTTACAGTCTACTAAAACTCCAGTAGTCAAAATTGTTCCAATAATGTAGAACAGCCCCACTTACCGTCTTGTCGCCGGGTAGATGACAGCATAAATTCCTTCTGCCGTTGCTGGATACCGCGGTGTCTTCATTGTAGATATTTCCCCGTTTGACATAGTTCATGGGACTGTATATGTCTACATTTTGGTAACTATCACATTTTCATGCATTTTATTTCTGTTTCCATTGCAGATTTTATTAATCTTGACAATGGCACTAGTTAGATGCCGAAACGTCGATGTCAATTTTAAATTCTTTGTTACTAGAGCAATAACTTGTTTTTACTCAAGATTAGTTTTAAATTAACTTGGTACAATCGCTAAGGCGCATTTTAGAATGGTGGAAAAGCAAAGTAAACTTAGTGTGAAGATAAAAGCTGATATATCATACTTGAATAAATCACTACGCAAGCCAATCGATTTCTTATCTAATTTAACTATTGCCTATGCAATATATATTACCGCAGAATTTGTGTTCGACATGAGAACAAAGGTCATTCTTCTATGCAGTGCTACATCGCTACACTTTCAATTTCTTGAGTCACATCTGTACAGTTTATGGTTTTCTCTTGTGACTGCGGCAGTGTTGATTGCGTCATTGAAATGAGCTTACTGCCCCATTAACTATATTCTGCAGCGCCAGCTGTTATACAGCTGTTATTGCATACAGGCTTTGTGTGAAGATAACGTAAGCAAGTCTTTGGTTCTCATTTGTCTTTATTGTATGGGTATAGTTCTTCGATTGTTTGGAGGTGCATTGCAATGTGCTACCACCCTATGTGGATTCCCAGTTGCTTGTTTCCTTCAATGCAAAGCTATTTCCAGATAATTTTGTGCTGACATGATCCTCTCGTACACTGTCTGTAAATAATTCTGCTTCGTTATCGATTGCTCTGCCTGTGGTCTGCTTTCTCCACGCCTGCTTTCAGCGGACGTTGCGCACTTCGCTACATTTCAGGTGTATTTTTCCCTTGGTTCATTTCTTTGGGAAGTAGTTGGTCAGGAGTCGTCGCTCGTATGATGCCCTTCAAAGGTAGGTTGGGACACATGACATAGTAACACCTGCCAGTCCTGAATTATTTTTGTGCATGTTAATCACTTATTAAGAAGCCCACATATTAATTGGAACTGCAGCTGTGTTTATCATATTAAATAAACAGCATCTTTTCAGGTAGAAAAAATTGCACCCTTTGCTTGAGATTCCATCTGTATTGATAGGCTGCAAACTACTTACAAACATTGTGTTTTTCTTTATTCTAAGGATTGCCAATCCTTTCCAGAACGAGTCCTCTACTTCGAAGCGCCTAGTGCCAATTTTCGCCTTTCGCTGCCAGGGTGTTCCCGCTACAGTCCTGCCCTCGCAGTTGTACGGCTTGCTTCGCTTTACAATTGCTTGCAGCTGAAACTGCGTACAGTTGCGGCCAAAGCTAACGGAGAGAAATTCAAATACTCGTGTATCAAAACGGTAACTATCACACAATACTGCAATTTCGACAGAATGCAGTCATTACACCACCAAAGAACATGAAAATTTCAAGTGTTATAAAGCAGAGAAAAATCCTTTAATTAATTAGTTTAATCACTCAATTTAGAGCTGCCAAAACGAAGGGAGAATTTGATAAAAGTTCTAAGTTGTATGGTCAAACCAATTTCTTGAGGTTCGTATAAAAAAAACACTTAGAAGCTCGTTTATTAGCTGTGCTCCAGATTTCACCAGAACATAGTACTACAACGTGGGTCGATGTCTCTAGGCAACTCTTGTTGCAATGAACAATCATAATCTTAGAAGTACAGCGAGTGGACATTCGAAAGGTGTTACTGGCAGAATCCTAAAACTTTACTACTCTATTGGCAAAGTATCGACCGGTTTCAACGGGCAGGATACAAAAAACACTTCAGCTTGTAGATGCACGATCATCCAGTGCAAGGTTTTGAAGGCCGTTTTGAGTCTGCAGCCAGTAATTCGAGGAAAATGAAAAGATGTAAGACATTAATGTGTCTAGGAAGATCGCTTCGAACCTTTGACTTGAATAGTCTTCTTTGCACGGCACCCGCGGAGCCGCGACTGTGGCTCGGCAGTAAAAACAGAAAAAATGCAATATTCGCCTCTGCAGACAGCATGATATTCAGTCATTTGAGGATTGGTTGAAAGTGTTCTTCAACTACGGAAGTAACGTTAATTTTAGTGGTGATAGGGGAGAGAAAAACTATGTGAGGAAGTGGGAACGTGAAAAACTAGGTGATAAGTCTACCAAAGAAGGCAGTTACACCTGGTGGCGAAACTAAAATGGTGTTGGGCATTCGTTCAAGCCCAAGAACAACGCCTCTGTTTAGGCTGCAAACTCGTGCGAATGTTGTCCTTCACAAAAATATTGAACAGGATCTGGTTGTATCGATTTCACTGGACTCCACATAACAAAACCAATGGGTAAAGCGAACGATCCTCATAATGTCGCCAATTCTGCTGGGACGGACCAAACGCTATGTTTTATTTACACAGTGGCTTCGGTTATTGTGGAGAGCGCTCCGTTTCCGTTTATACGAGTATACAGTAGAGCAATTCATTATAATTAATTTATTCAAAATTAAGGTATAAAATTAACTTCATGGAGTATGTCTTAAACTTTTTGTTGAATCATTTCCTACTCGGCGACTTTTGTAAGTTAGATTACGCTACTATACCTTTAAACTCACTACTTTTCTAACATTTTGGTCTTACCACCAACAAGTGACATTACCATCGTCTCTATTTCATCAAGTCATTCAGACTTTGAAATAAGAAGTGTCGATCTATTGAGAACGTATGAATAATATTTATAAGATAACTTACCTACGTAATTACAAACAGGCAAAACATACATAATATTAGCTGAGAAAGTGTGCTCTTTTGTCAAAATTGCAGTTCGTACTTACCTAAAGTGGGATTTAGTTGCCAAATCCGTTGGGCACGAAGTGGTCGCATTAAGCTGATTCGATTGTATTGGAAAGTTGTGCATAGTAAATGCAGCATTTATGATAGACAATGAACCTTGCCACGAGGCCAAAAGTTCAGAAATTGATTCTGGAATGAGGTGCATTGTTTCCATATGTTAACTGACGATCGAATAGGAATTCGCATTTGTAGAAAATTAAGACGAAAGACTTCATCATGGTAATCTATTTCGTAGCATCTGTAGCATGGTCAGTACGTTGCATTTGATTACAAACATGAGAAATTGGTAGATAGAGAGCCACTCAGTTATGAACTTAGTGCTCGTTTTATTGCTCGCGTTACTGTCTCTAGACTTGTCGTCTAGGAATTTTTCGCAGTTTATTTTACCCGTGACTATAGGCTCCTATCATCAATTAACGCTCCTCTCATTGGCCCTTGGTTCGTGGTTCAAAATGAAGGCGGTCACATTTCTTCATGGCAATAAGCATCTTAACTAGATTTCTAGAGGGAACAAGACAACCATCTCAAATCAAATAGAGCAAAAAGTTCCTTTAAATGCTCATGTCACACGGACGTTTGGTAATTTCAAGAGATGAGAGATCCGGGAGAAAATCACAATTAGCTCGATTGACGTTGAACACCAAATGATTACGATTTTAACGAAACTTTAAATTTCTAATGCTTCGCAACGTTTGCAACTCATCTTACTTTAACTATACCTGGTTTTGTGGAATTTCCTTTGTGAAAAATTCATAAAACGACATGAAATTAGGTGTAAAAGTCAAAATTAAAGTGTGACACTGCCGGGCAGCGATGGAGCCGGCACGTCTGTTGCACACGGTGCTGCGGTTCTCAAGATTCAGTATTTTATTCGTCTGTATGAAGGCGACACAAATAACTGGGTAGTGCGAAGGTCATGGACTGGTCATGGCATCCTGATGATCCTGTACGAACCATGATTCAGTTAAGCCCTCCTACAGACATTACAGCAACTACTCCTAATGGACAAAGTTTGCGGTCTGGACATGGCTGCTCTACTAAGAGAATTACCTCAAATGAGAGCAACAGTTCTCTATAATTGTGAAAAGGGGACCTCGATAATTTGCTGCCTCCTTAAAGTGCGCACCTGTAATGAAAGGTTGGCTATCGAGTGTTTAGTATGTGTGATATTAGATACCTAGATAAATATATTTCATATAAATTTCATTTTTCATTTTTTCTGTTCAAAAATTTTTAAAACACAAAATATTTTTTTCAAGTTTCTCATTGTTATTTTCTTTCATAATAACTTTTTCCAGATATGTTAGAGCACCGTGCAATATCACAGGCCTTCATACCCTCAATGAATATATTCAACACGGACATTTTCTTCTCGAAACTTGCGTTCTTATCAGTGCAATTCGTAAAGTTTCTTACTGCTTCATGTTTTCTTTTTCTAGGAGGTATTGTCAAAACCAGAAAGGGCAAAAATGGAGCTGGGATTTAACTAGCGAGTTTCACGGTCACGTGGACTGGATTCTAGAAAAAAGAACCGGAGGAATATTGCCAGCCCTAACTTATCAAAAATAGTAATCTGAACAGACGTTCCACATTCATTATTTAAATGAAAAACAGCGTGTCAGTATAGTGGGTGAGAAGTTTTCCTTCATTTATAGGAGAGAAAACGGTAGGTTCCCAACTCTATATATTATCGTTTATGTATAGTAGCAATAGTTTTCATTGTACGGCGTTACCAAATATAGCTGTATATAAGCCAACAAGCTATGTTTATTTTCCCCCAAACACCAAATAAAGTATTAGACTGTGCGTCGTCCTAGGAGTTTTTTGCTGTACAGTTTCAGATATTTATTAGTCTACTATAGAAGTTATGTCATGTAAATAATAGGCCTATTTGTTGTATACTGTTCTACTGTATTTTCGTTGCGCTCCGTCTGTGCCATTGGAAAGCTTACCTATAATATTATTCTGCTCTTCTTTCCATACATTCGTCCTTCGACGCGACTGTGAGCTTTGCTTTCAGTATTAGACGGGGGAAAACACAACTGTTCAGCTTGCAAGAAGCTCTGATTTGGGCTGGAAGGAATTTCTGCTATAGCTATGCTTCTTTCACTTCTAGTAAAAATTTTCAGTCAGTTTCGAGGTGAAGACATCCGGATCATTTCACCCGTATCATATCTACCGCTTTTCATTTTTGTTCACGCCTTAGTATATTCACTTCGCTGGTGGCGCATGACATTGTTAATAGGGCCAGATGCATAACTAGGATACGTTACGGAAGCCCAAAGCGGGTAGTGTTGGACATTTCCGCTCTAAAGTACTTTTAGAAGTGAATGTGCCATGTCTATGAAAATGCACTGACATCTTGAGAGCAGAAGGTTACGCTGCTGCAACAGAAGAAATTGGCCGAGGCTGTTGTATAGCTATCGTATCAAACAAAAAAAAAAATGATGACTTACTGATCAATATCCACGGGCCCTGTATTAGTGCGAAAAAATAGGATACACCAACATAAAATTAAACATGTAAGATAAAGAAGAGCAAAATTATCTGAAAACTGACCTCAGGCAGCTTAGAAAAGGCTTAGAAATACATAGGAGAACAATGAAAAAATAACGTCCTATGACTATGTCTTTATTAAGACACGAGTACGAATTCTTTGCTGACCCAACAAGTACTTGACTCACAGGTAAAATCAGAATATTAAGAGAGGTTAGACGAGGATTAAGGTAGGCGGACTGCATAACGGTAGACAGGGTTAACCAGCGGACATTAGTTTAAACGGGGAGGGTTAAATCAGAATCACTGCCTGAGGTCAAATTAAAGTAAGTGAAAACATTTATTAACCGAGGAATTTCCAAGGTTCCAGCTAGTTAATTCAAATGGTTATAGGTTTCCATGAGAGAGAAAGTCCGTGACTCTTGATATAATTTTCAAACAACTGAGAGATAGACAAAAGCTATAAAGGAAGTTTTCGCAGTAGAGAAGAAATAATAGATTTGCCGTAATAATTCACGGATGTGTGCCCATATCGGCAAAATAAATTTACAAGTAACTTCTAATTTGCGTATTAAATGAGAGTACGACACCGTAGCAACTTCAATAAATCATTTCGGCAACAGGGAGTGCAAATCTAGCATTCCCTGATCATCCCCGCTGAAAGCAGAAACTCAATTTCGGAAATTAATTCGTTTAGGAGCTACTGAAGCACAAGTAGGGAGGAAATGCGAAACACACACATATCAAAGTCCAGTGAAATGATATTTGGCCTCGTTGAACGTTACATTTTCTAAGAGCTGAAATCTATGATATTGGCATCGAACGAAACGCATTAGAAGACAGAGAATTAAAGCTTCATTTTTGTTATCTCCCTAACTGCGCATGAATAATGTTGAAGACCAAAGAAACGCTTGCTGGTAATATTTTTTCTATAACTTGAGGCATTTTCACATATTGAAGCTGCATATTCAACGCAAAATAACGCAAAAGCATTTGCAGATACACCATATGAGCAGGGGGGTGAACTTATACAACAGTAGTGCTGGCCTTGTACAGCAGATATTAAAACTACATGAGAAAAAAAAGTTATTAGTTAAGAGTAGGCTCTGCATCACATCATTCTATGGGCATAACCATGTAAATGGACGGCCACTATTGTAAACAATGGGGTCATGCTTATTGAGAAATGACTTGTTGTTCTCACCAATGCCACACACTACGGAAATATGTATTCATGTATTGCGGCACTCGTACTAATTATTTTATTGAACAACTGATCATAATATTGCACCATAACCACTTTTTAAGTTTTCTATTGCTTGTCGTAACATATTCCTGAGTTGAAAAATATTACGCTCAACTTGGAATTGTCCAGGAGGAAAGTCACAATATTTGCGTTTCTGTTTTTATAAATACTCGTACGTTGGTGGTTCGTAAGGATTCGAAGCTTAGACGACGAGGATAGCACGACGCAACCGCCAGGCCAAGGCTAAGGGAGTTAAAAACAGTCTCATAGTACACGACATGCTGCAGCACTGCCGAATTAATTACAACTCAAGATGGTGCAGATTTCCCTCCCACTCGCTCTGGCATAAGTGCAAGCCTGCCGGGCGGATTTATAAATAAAGTCCCCGATTCGAATCCCACGATTCCCAAACGAACTTATCCAACTCTAAAAATGGAAGAACTGAGAGGTTCCCTCTTGGATGCGAGTGGTATTAAAATATGAGATAATTATCTGTGGTAAAAATTATTTTGTGACGACTACAAGCTTTTCACGTAAAGTTGTTTGTGATACATGTTAAAACCTCGCTAGCATACAGCAGAGCGGCACTGTGCAAGTGTGCATACTGCTGGCGTGAGTTTTAGCTCCCATATCGAAATCTTTGCGGTCGCCCCATGCTGTACCAGACGTCTCCGGTTCGAATCTCCAAGAACCTTCAATTATGCTGTATATAGGATAAAAGGAAGCACCAAACGGATCATAAATATTATTAGAAACGTTTTGGATTGTTAAAAATCCATCACCAGTGCTCTGAAAATAGCGAAGGTATGGAACATAAAAGGCGGTTAACGACAAAAATCTAATTTATGTTAGGAAATCGTTAAAACACGTGAATTATCTACGAAATTTAAGAGAGTTTCGCAGATGATTGCATTCGCTCAGCTCCGACCTTAGTTCACAAATTTACGAGGATTTTCGAACGAGGAAGTCAACAGTGGATTAGGTTGTATTTAAAATAGGAAAAATCTTGCCCTTACAAACGTGATCGCTACTTGCACATAGAAGATCTTGATGGTTTTGATAAAAGATGACCAGTAAAGAACAATTCCTTTGAGTTGGACACATCTCACATAATACTATGAGAGCTGTGCTCTCAGTGCACGAGCGCTCACAGCGGTCATACTGAGCAGGGCACTAACGAATTTTTGAATAAAAAATGAGGCTATTCTGAAATGACTCCTAAAATATATAGAGCGATCGATGTAAGGAAAATTTTTGTGTATTTATTACGATTATTTTTTACTTCATTTTTGCTGTAGATAGGAATGGTAATTGCAAACATAACCGTAGTTTGCATGCAGTGAGGAATTTAGGGTTTTTGTAAACTTTACTGTTGAGAAAGTACTTTAACTTTGGGTCAAACAAATAATGGGTAGTTTTTCATCCCAAGAAAACCTCGTTGAAAACTCAATCTGGAAGTGAAAACTGCAAATGTGGAGAATATTTCACATGTTTTTAAAAAGCGTTGTTGCTAGCGAACATTTGTACCTGAAATAAATGGTGCTTATAAATTCGTTCCTAATCTGGTAAAATTCATTTTCCTAAACAAGAGGAAAAAATTGATTATTTTTCCTACAAACATTAACATAAAAAAATGACGGTTTCACGTCCTATTCTTTTCTCGTGGTGGATTTAACATTTTCGTGGCATTGATTGAAATAACTGAAAAATATTTGAAAGTATATATAATATACAATCGTCTTAATGTTTATTTTAGCTCCTGCAATATTTTATCGTCTCACCAGTATGGTTTGAGGCAAGGTGCCACAACTACAAATAGAATATTATCCTTGACTACTGATCGTTTTAGCCATTTTAATCAAAAGAGTATCACGACTTGTTTATTCGTTGATCTTAGAAAGGCGTTCGATGCCCTCAAGCAAGAGTTATTAATCATATATTGTACTTAGGAAGTATGACATCACTCATAACGCCTTCAAGTTATTATAATCTTCCCTCATGGCCGTGATGTATGTAATGGATGGTCCGTTGACAGGACTGTTTCTCTTGGTGCGCCACAAGGTTTAACACTTGGACCATTTTTTTTATGTTTTTGTTAATGACATTGTATACTTGCCAGATGTTAAGTGCATACAATTTTACTGATGATGTTGTCATTTATGTTAGTTACGATGATTTTATTGTAGTTGTAAGTAGGATTAAGAATTTTATGCGGTGCTTAACGTCCTGGCTTCTGATAAACAAACTGATACACCAAAGCAATAAAATAAAGCTTATACTAGTGACTGCACGGACATTCCAGAACATCTGGAGATATAATTTACTAATGTTAAACTTGAATGGGTGAAGGAATAACATTTAGATGTATTGTTTTAGATTCTACACTCTCTTTTAAGCTACACATTACCCAAGCATGAACGAAGCTTTGAAGAACATATGTATTATATTATTGTGCCTCTAAAAACTCCCCTTAGTACATCCTGGGATCTCTACTTTTGCATCGTTTGTTATCGTATTACATGCTGAATTGGAGGGGTGATGTACCGTCGTCTACAAGAACGTAGGTCTCACTTTTGATAAACAGAATATTCAGTGTAGTCAACTACGTACCTGAAATTCACGTGGGTGATATGGACAACGCCTAAGGTTTTTTTCGAGTTCGATGACATCTATAGATACTTTTTTTGTAAAAAAAATTAGCTTATAGGTTTTTACATGCCAATTACATTCTTTTAATAAATACCTGATACTTCTGCAAAAACTAAGAATTTAAAACATGAGGGGAAAGAGATTTCTAGTGCTGGTTACCAGGAAGTTGAAAAGCAGAACGATTTTTCAGCTCAAGTTATAAATGAAGTAAGTGCAAATTTTCTATTACCGATGTCTGGTCATTATCTCTAGTATTTACGAGTATCGGTACTCTTCATGTCTCTCCCTCGCTCTGCCATATATAAATAGATCGCCCTCTCAACACTAACTTCGCAATATAAATATCATAGATCTATTTTCACCACTGCATATGCTGTTTTCTTCATTATTTTATAATTGGCCCAAGAAGCGATCGAGCTTAGTCTGACCTCTGGCCAACGTATAAAGTATATTACATACCTATGACCATTTTTGTGTTGTTGCTCTGTCTAACAAATGTTAAGGAATTTCTTTGGAGTTTATTAGTAATCTATATTATAATTCTACTTGAAGCTCCATCCATTCGCCAGTGTCTGTATGTTACGCTTTTCAGTGTTAGCTAGGGGCAAATTAATTTGCCAGAAGTTCTGCTTTTCCCTGGGAGGAAGCTCAATAACATCTGTCTTATTTTCGCTCGCTCTTAAAGAAATTTTCAGTCAGTTTCGAAGCAAAGCCATGAAGTTCCTTTTACACGTATGATACCTACATGCCGTTCCGATTTTCATATCTTGTAATATTCACTGCGGGGTCACATAACGATCCACATATGGAAAAATTCCACTCCAGAATACGGTGCAGCGAACTGTTCTGAACTGCTTCATTATAAAGCGTTTTTGAAGTGAAAGCGCGATGTTTAAAGAAATCACGTAAGTTGAGCGCAAAAGTACTTTCGACGACATGAATGATTATTGAAGAAAAGGGCTGATCCTCTTGTCTCTTTATCTTGTGGGACAGCTATCGCACATATAGAGTATAAAGTAGCCACGGGTCCCGCTATTGAATTGAATTCATCAAATACACCGATGAAAGGAGAAATGTTAAAAATGTGAAAACCTAACTAATAATATCTTAAGATAATAAAGAACAAAAGTTGGCAAAAGCGTGTAAATATAGAAGAAAGCAATAAGAAAAGTACCTCCGAAAAGTGAGATTGCTTTATTTGTATTTATGCTGTCTTTACCTATGTCTGCAACATGAAATACAAGGGCTAAAACTTTGCTTGTAAAACATCTTCGAGGTCCACCGGTGATATAGTTAGTGTCTGGCATACATGGGCTACGTTAGGCCACCTGCCTACGAGTCAAAATACGGAAGCGCTACACGTTCTTGAAATGCATGTTTCTGTTCTAGTGATAACTGCTGAATCTATTAAGACACATTGATTCGAAATATGTACAATTGCGAATTAAAACCCAATAGAATTTACAGAAAGACTTAAAACTGAGCAAGTGGCCCTCGCTGTAAAGGAATAACTGCCGCATACTGCATACACAGCAGCGTAATGGGAAGGAGAGGGGGAAAAATGTCCATGTTTCGACTCCCGTATTCATCAAACTTGAAGTTAGACTCAGTTCTTCAGGTTTAAGAGACAGGCGCTATATATGGGGTAGGTTAGGTTGAGGATCTGTATTAGTCGAATTATCAAGTGAGTTATAATAGCGTAGGCTAGGATCGCGTCATTTTAAATAGGGAAAACATGCATTAACCAATCGTGGAATTTCAGATGGTCCCGCTGTTCTTTTTTAATACACCATCGAATTTTCGTGTGATGTAATTTATAGAGAGGTCATTTGCAGTAAACACGTATACACCCCGGACTTTTGTTGTTTATGAGAGCTGAGAAAATTTTCAAATGTGTGGTCTAGGTATGTTTATGTACCATGAACTCCACCTCTGTCTATCCTGGAGAGTTTCTAAATGCTTCTTTTTTTTCAAATAAGGGTACTGTGTGTATGCGTATCTTGCACAGTCATACACAAACTTACTCAAATCACACACAGGAGACCTCATTAGTGGCAAAAATTAGAAATACAGGCATTGGTACGCAAAACTGGCAACAAAAGGTTCAAATACACGCAAAACACACAAAAATCCTACAGCCCAGAATAAAATTTAAGACCCTAAAGCTATAACGACGCTATGTTTTGGGTACCCGTATTCTGAAAATGAACGCATGGGTTCTCAAAAGACGCAAAAATGCTCATGGTTTATCGATCATGCGGCAAAGAATAAACTTCGGCACGTCCTGAGATTTGATTTTGTCTCACATTTTTAGAGCCAACAGGAAAGTCACCTTCTTATAGGAGGAAAATTCTTACTCGGATAAGAAGACGGTTCTTCATTATCGAAGAATACCTAATTTTCCTCAGCTTCTCTGAGTATCAAATAAAACATCAAGTTGGCATGAGCAATGCAGTCTTCAAGGCAGAATTAGCATCAAAGGTATAACAAAATAACGGGGCTCAACCCACTTACGTTGCCGTCATTTCTAACTCCTCTAATGTTCAGGCAAGGACTTATATTACTTGGCACTGACGGTCACAGTTCAGACGCCAGACACCGTGATGATCTGGTGCTAACCTTAAATGTTTTCAATCGTCGGTAGGCTGTGCCCGACAAGGAGAGCATAACTCGCCGTCCGGAGATAGCCCGTAGTTTACTTGCAACTCTACTTTCAGATGTGAACCGCTAGGTGAGGTGTGGAACCACACTCTCAAAATTGCATTTTCACTTTTACTTAGAAAATGGTTAATTAAATTAAGCGTGTTGAAGATTACTCGGCTCTTGTACTCGACAAAGCATTTAATGATTCGCATAGGGACTTGACTTCTAATAAATTTTAACTTACGCTGTGCTTTTTCCCTGTTTAATAGCGACGTTTTCTTTTTTCATGGAGCGAATGGGATTCTGCATAAGCTTTTCGAGACCTGACCGTGAGAAGAAGTGACCTGTTATGCTCACGTCCGTCGCTCGCTGCGACACCCTCTGTTTTTAGCCTCCTTCAGCCCAATAATTTTCACACGCGAGACCATTTGTCATGGCGCTCGGTTTCGATTCTTTTCGGCTTAGCTGGTCGTTCTTTATGCCTCTCTTCGACTGAACAAATCGAACCAATTTCCCCGCGAAGCCTCCTAAGCTGCCTCACAAAAACCGAAATGCGCAGTGAGAGGAACAGCTTGGGGGAGAAGGAAAATCTTAAGGTAGGGTGGAATGAAGAAAGGTAAGGGTGGGCATGATCACTAAGATGCATATATGATGGATATGGATATCAAATATATAAAGCTTGGGTAAAAATTGTGTCCAGTGATTGGCAATCCACAGCGGATCTTACTGCGTTTTTCGGAATCTTCTGTATTTCATAACTTTCCTGCAAGGGATATCCGTGCAATTGGTCGGTGACTGCTTGAGAGACGTCGTTCAGCTATATGACAATCCAAATCGTAATCGTTAATAATGAAGTATCTTTACAGCCGTGCGCAGACGAGCGATATTTTCGCTTATTTTGACGGGGCAATTTTGTGGATAGATCCCTCTTGCTGCGACATGTTAATGTACACGGAGCAGCGAAAAGAGCTTGTGGTTGCAATGTTGTAGGGCAAGATATTTATAAGTTGCATCGAAATAGAATACATTAACACGATAAATTTCATTGCTAGTTTCTATATATCAGCCAATTTTTATTACAAGTACATTGTACGCAGCGACTAAGTGTTTTGTACGATTTGAAGCTTATAAACGAAACTTCGAAAAGAACGTTTCTGCTGGTACCATCTTTGTTAGCTAAATACAAATTCCTTTCCTACTTATCACATTGCAAATGGAATCGTAACCATCAGAAGTAAAGTCTTAAGAAAAACGCAGGCTCTAGCTGCCGTAGTAGTGAATAGATTACAAGGAAACAGGTCTGGAAGTTGCTTTGAATTGCTGGTACACAATGAAAAAATTGACCCAGACTCACCCTACTGAATTCGCTCTTCAGGTAACTTTTTCGCCGAGTCTGGTGGGGCATGTGTGGGTGAATGCTTCGCTCTGCAATTTTTACTTCTCGTCTGCATTGGGTTTAGGAGGCGGTAGAACCGCAGAGGAGTCCCACAGAGTGTTGTGCAAGGACCTGTTCTATTTCTCATCAGGATCAATGACGTGGGTTACGCAGGCTACTATGTGATCCCTTCTTTACTAATGTTGCTGGCGATACACTACTACTCGCTGCCATTGTGCAATCAGTGGTAGACGTGCAGGTAGTAAACGTAGATTTCACGAGGTTGCTGAAGTGGACAATCGTTAAACTTTTAGATAAACGTATCATATATCTCTCCAACGCTTGAAGGCATTCTTTATTTTGATGCTAGATAGCTAAACTGGTAGAATACTTGTACCATGAAACACAGAGGGGTAAGCAGCTAATGCTTTCAAAGTTGCATACGGCGGTACAGTAGAACTCCTAAAAGAGGAGAACGATGTACCAATCGTCTGAGTTTCGGGAAAACCATCAGCTTGGACAGGCCCATGTGTGCAGCATAATTTGTTTCCTCGATTCTTAGTAAAACATTTCGTTTGGCTAATGCCACATGAATTCATGAAGTAACACAGTTCAATGTGGGCCTAACTTCACATCTTTTTTCTGGCCATTCATAATAGCGTCAGCCATTACTACAATCATTCATAGTAGATGGCCCTGAGTGCGGTCTCCCATTCAGCAGGTTTCTTATTGTTGGGGCTTTGCTCTCATTATCTCTGTTTACGAAATTTCTGTCTGAAGAATTCCGCTGTACCATAAAACATAGTTGATAGTCTAAGTAGTAACTCGCTGCAATCGCACAAGAAACTCCAGTAGGGCGTAATTATGTACAAAGTACCCTCAGGATTATACTTACCATAAATGAGAAGCCCTAAGCGCACTTGTAGTAGATTCATGGGGTACCCTTCTTATGGCTAAACTACGAGCTACAGATTCATGGAGCACAATTCTTACCGCAAAAATACGAACTGCAAATTCTAGAACAATTGATTAATAGAAGTTCCTTGAGATGACTGAGATAATCATACGCATCGATGCTTAAGTACAAAATGCCATTAGGAATATACAAGAAATAAAAAACAATTATAGATTTTGCAAATCCATGAAAACAACTTATCGCTAAAAAAAGAGAAGAATATAGAAGAAAAAAAAAACACTTCTGCGGAGGCCGGGTCCCTTCCATCGCCCCGCTACAGGTAGGAGTTTCATGGGATGAGTCGCCCACAACTACACGGAACGGTTGGAGAAGTGTTAGGAAGTTACCAAGCCTTACGAACTAAATTAACATCATCACCATCAGCCAGATACAGCATTCCCTGCAGAAAAGATACTCATGAAATTAATTCTGGCTGCGTGGAGCCAAAGATATTGTGACTAGGAGAGGATTGGCCAGATTATCCTCATGGGGAAGAAAAACTAGCGAAAGGCTTAGCACAAGTTGCAGATCCATGGCGTTCTTACACTACACAATCTATTATCTGCAATCAAATGAGCATGATCTGCTAAGTTATGGAAAATATTATGCACTTTCTGAATCCACAACATAAACAACAAATGCTGGGCATTAAATTTGAAGGAAAGGTAACTTAAAATTATCCTGACGTTTAATAATAATGCACGATGATGCTACTTTTGCAGAAGTAGCATCAAGATCATGTATGTCTGTGTGCGTCCAAATCTGTAACCATATTAAGTATAGTCACTTGGGACAAAAAAAAGGTAATGACCTCAAAAGGTGGGCTACCCAAAAAACTATGATGCAAAGAATGCTGGTTGCTGCAGGGTATGTGCGGGAGGGCCAGGGGTAAATATTCATATTTTTCAGGCTCCTGCTCCCTCCCGTTTTTCAGTGACCTCAAAAAAACGTTAACTTTTTTTTAATCATAAATGAGAAAAAAATAGGATTTGTGCAACAAAGTTGCCACTGCATAAAAATCATAGAAGCAGGAAAACAAAAAAACTTCAAATGAATCAAGTCTTACACTATCCTAGTTACTAGCAAATTATAAAAAAGCATGCTCATACGTTTTAATTTGGTGGTTTAAGGTTTTTTGTTGAAAAAAAATTACGTGTCAAACGTGAGGAAAAAGATTACATTGTGGATAATTTTCTGTCTTCTACTGACAGCCCTGGCCATCATAGAAGGTTGCTAGGGTTGTCAGAGAGCCTAACAAGCTTTGCAACAGTGAAAAATTTCCACCGAGTTTAGAGCTACAGGCATTTGAATTTTTTTATCGCACACAATGTAGCACTTTATTCACATTATCCGCAGTAGGTGTCCCATCACTGTCTTTTGAGCACTTCGGGGCTTTTTTCTTCAACTTATTCACTAAAATCACAAACATTTGTGTCGACTTTAATCATTATTTTATACTAAATATTTGCAGATGATATTTACAGGCACCAATATCCTGATCACTTGCCCAAGGACAAGTTGTCACAAAGGACCTTAGATGCCTTGGGCTCCTCCTGTTGTTTGTTGTTGTTCGTTGCCATCGCTAGGGTCCACCAGTGCCAACTTGGGGAGGAAACTCCTGGGGGGGGGGGAGAGGGAGCTGGGCAGATGGGGGAGATAGTCGAAGAGAAGCGAGGAAACGTGCAGCCCCGGGCGGGTCTAGCCAGAGACTGCTCACCAAAAGATGAGCTGGGTGACTAGAATATAAAAAGAGGTGTAAACAGACTGTTCGCCCTGTCTACAGAGTTGACAGGAGGTATCATCAATCCGTCCCACTCCGAACTTATCATCCGCTAAGGCTGAACAGTGGCCAGAGCGTAGTTGGGAGAGGGTAGATCGGAAAGATCTAGGGAGTATAGACTCGTCGGCACAGAGATGAGGGTATTGGTAGCCCAGAACCCTGCTGAGGGGAAATGCAGCTGCTACAGTTGTAACAGCAGATGTGTGTAATGAGCTCAGGGCAGTGCGATATTGCTCGGGAGGGAGAATCCCAATTGTAAGAAGGGGAGCAACGTCTGCTTCAAACTTTGATTGAAGGGTGTGTTGAATACGGCGAAGTTCGGAGGGGGCCGTGATAGTACCGTGGGCAGGATGATGTATCCGAGAGATACTGTTTTGTCAGCAGCCCCCAAACTGTCACCAACTGGGAGGGTTGATGTCTCTGGTGGAGATGATGCGCCCAAGTCATGCAGTGGAATCCACTGACTTTGCGCAGGGCTGCATTATGTATTGCCTGCAGCTTACTCACGGCGATTCTAGAGACATTAGGAAACCAGACCGGGGCAGCGTAAAGCATGACGCTTTTTATGAGGACCCGATATGTCAGTCATAGAGTCTTTTTCTATTGCCCCATCTTGTGCCGGCCACGGTGGCGAAAATCCGCAAGCGTGTGCAGCATCTGTCGCGAACACGATGCCTGTGCGTCTCCGTCGTGGGTGGACCCTGCGGGAGTCTCTGCGTTGGATGGGGACTTTCGCGGGCCAAACGCAGGCACTCACCGTCTGGAGTGGCTCCGCGGGTCGCTGTGGCGCTCCTCT
>LQNS02278143.1:36345890-36359053 GCA_001587735.2 Parhyale hawaiensis | reverse complement strand
CAACCTGGGCTAATTTCCGCCTATCTATTTCGTTAAGAGCGTGACACCAAACATATAAATATATATATATATTTATATATATATTTATTTATAAACACACGAAGGTTATTCTTAGCATTAGATTTCGGCTTGACAGTTGTTAGATTGTTTGACGTCCGCACCTGTCTGGCGGACAACAGGTCGCTTCCCGCCAAGTTAGCCTTGCTTCTCGTTATTCTGGTTGATGGGGTTTCTTGCCATAACTTTCTTTCCTAGTGTTTCCCAAAGATTCTCGTTTGGATTTAGGTCAGGAGTTTGTGGTGGCCAATCCATAACTTCGAGATCTTGCCGCTCAAGGTAACTCATGACTGTTTTTGCCTTGTGGCAGGGGCATTGTCTTCCATGAAGATAGGGCTGGGGACACCTGAGTGTACAATAATGGGCACGACAATACCTTCCAACAGATTTTTATACACCTGGGCATTCACACGGGTTTGCAAACGAACGAGAGGCGATGTCCCTTGACTAGAGAACATACCGAAAACCATCACGCTCCCCCCGCCAAAGTTCACAGTCTTCTTAGTACACTTTACACTTAATTTCTCACCTTCACGTCTCCTAACAAAGTTCTTACCATCATTACCAAACAAATTGAACTCGCTTTCATCACTGAAAAACCTTCTATCCCAATTTTCATGGGACCAGTTAACATGATTTTTTGCAAACTCCAGTCTCTTTTTTCTTGTTCTTGGCACTCACAAGCGGTTTCTTCTGTGGGCGTCTTGCAAATAACCCTATTTCTTGTAGGCGCTGAGAAACGGTCTGACGTGACACGTTCATACATGTTGTATCATTCATTTCCCTACCTATCGCAGCTAAGGACTTGAAACGATCCCTAAATGATGTACGCTGGATGACACTGTCCTCTGTAACTGACGTTTCACTGGGCCTGCCGGCTTTTCTAGGGGCCCCAATGCAGCCGGTTCCATCGTACGACTTCACTATTCTGCCCACAACACTTTTCGAACGGTTTACCTTCTCAGAAATTTCTTTAATAGTGAAACTAGAGCACTCTGAGAGCGCATAACTCCGCCAAGTGAGCCAACGGTAGCAAAAATTCAAATTGGCTCTGAAACCATAATTTTCTTTGCATAAACTCCAAAATTTAATCATTTGTGCCTTTTTATAATAATGACGGCTTGTTCAATTTTTTTGAAGATCCGTTCATAACTTTTTGAGTTATACTGTTTACAAACGTTATGACAAATATGAGTCAAACATACAAACGAATCAACCGATCTGCATCAAAAGTTGATCATTTATGTCTTTTACTATTACTAACAACTCCTATAAATTTCATAAACATCCGTTCATTACTTTTTGAGTTATTGTGCTAACAAGCATAGAATTAAAAACAGTGACAAACGAACGAACAAACGGACCATTACCAAAATTTGTTTATCTACTCTTTGTTATACACCTAACAACTCATGTTAATTTCATCAAAATCCATCCATGACTTTTTGATTTTGGGCATCGAGAAAAATGACGCAGATAAACAAACAAAGGGATGGACATATCTGCACCAAAAGTTAATCATTTGTTCCTTCTAAGATATCTATTAAAACCTTGTTTTCACAGCTTTTGTGTAATATTTTCCTTTATAGGTGGCCTTGCTGTACTTGTAGTTCGCCGCTTTGCTACCTTCTGCTGGCTTGCCGTCCGGAGGTGATCGAAAGAATACGCCGAAAAGATCCAATATATTAAGTTCGGAGAATTAGTACAGCAATAGTGGGTAGTTTTCGGTATCGTCCGTGGTGAATTCGGGGTGCTCGCAAGGAACGGAGATGATACGAAGTGGCTTGGCTGGTTTACACTAAGGGTACAGAGACCTAGAGATACAACGGGTCTGTCGCTAGTATTACCGTACTAGGACCCTACTGGAGCGATGCCGCGCGACAAAGACACAGACTCTTGCTAAAAGAACTGCTTATATGCATCGCTACGTGAAAGATAAACAGTTGTTTTTACCTGCAGGCCGCGACAATTTCTCGAGGCCAAACGTTAGCATTCAGCCTTTCGGCTACTGATATAATATGCTTGGATGTTTTTTGGAACTCCTATTTCGGTGCATGAGAGATGGACAAAAGCTATTAGCATTAATTCTGGATTGCGACACACACAAGCTACGCGGGATACAATGAGAAAAACACATGAGCTACTCTCGGATTACAAAGTGAAAGTTTAAAGGATTAGACAAGTGGCCGTGGTCGATGCTGGGTCTGGTGAAATGTCTAGCTTCTCCTTTGGGTGGGCCCGAAGTTGTGAGGCCCCTGGTCAAGGTGTGGGAGACCCTGGTAGTCACTTCTTAGGAGGGTCCAGCGTCTAATAATATCTAATAATCCCTGAAAACTTCATCCAAATCGGTTCATAACTTTTTGAGTTATCTTGGTGATAGACAGACAGACAAACATACAAACAACAGACAGACAAACACGACGGCGGAGGTAAAAATTATTCTTCTGCAACTTGATATCTTGTCGCAGGATATAATCAACTTTCTGACGTGGTGCCATCATGTAACGACCAGCAATGTTTACAAATGGCAGTGTCAAACTTTGTCTTCGATGTAAATAAAGAAATATGAACTGAATAAGAAATTAACTAAACTTTTCTTTTTGTCCCTTAGTTTTGGACGTTATAAATTAAAAAGAAAAGCTTTTCGTTCATAGCTTTTTTTATCCTTCATACCTTGTCTAAAATTTTAACACAATAACTCCTTTAACTCCTTTATTGTTCTCATTACAGACAAAATGATTAAAATTACAAATGAACAATTATTGCTAACTTCTACTTTAAAACATATACATCGTCATCAATTATTATATGCCTACAGAGAACATGCCTCATAAAAGTGATAAGCCCACTTGTGAGACATCTCTCTTTACGATCCTACAAGTTCTGCCATTATAGCAATGCAATCCGTAACAACTGGTTTAAACGGTTACTGGAATGGCCTAAGACATATTATAAGGTGATTTATAATACCTATATTTCATTTGGTTAGGAACTAAAAATATTACAAATTTCTACTACTAACTAAAAATATAATTTTTGTACTTGAATTTGAACTCATTGGCATTGTTAACATATCTGGTATTGCATTGAAACAGCGGACGCTCTGAAAAGTAACAAAACGCTTCTGTACTTTAAGCCTCGCATAGGGCAAGTTTAGCCTTTGCAGTCTCGTTTCGTAGTTATGGTTTGGTAGTAAAGTCCAATAATACGTATCAAATATACCGACTTCCCTATAGAGTGCACTACGCAGAAATTTGAATAGAAAATAGTCATAGATTTCATCAAACTTGAATAAACGCAGCTTCTCATACATATAATTTACCGAAAGTTCAGGTATATTGTTGTTATCGCGTTTCGCATCAAGTATAATAGGAGAACGTTATTAACTTCAATTTTCAATTGTCTCAATTGGTTTGCTGAAGCTCCGCCCCATAGTATGACATTGTGTATAAGATGAGAGTATACAAGCGCATAATATAATAATACCAATGACCTCCTGGACAAATATTTATGCGCGGCATACATTGCTCCTCTGGCTTTGGCAGCTTGCGAACATAAAATGTTGGATATGACTAGAGTAGATAAGTTTATTATCTATCATTAAGCCTAGGTATTTAAAACGCGTTACCCATTCTAATATCGTATCATTGAAACGTACATCAGGTAGCTGCACAGCTGGGCGAGAACTATAAAGCATCAATTTAGTTTTAGATGCATTAGCGGTCAAACGATTGGACTGAAGCCACTTTAATAGCGACTTAATAAACTTCTCCATTTTAATAACAGCATCACTAAAACAATAATCGTCGACATAAAAAACAGCGTCGTCTGCAAATAAGATTACACGAACATCTGGAAATTGATCGATATCGTTAATGTACAACATGAACAAAAGAGGACCCAGTACAGAGGCTTGTGGGACCCCAATCTGGACAGAAACATCAACATCTTACTGGCTAATAGTGTGCAAAAGAAGAAGTACCTGGTATGGTTAAAAAAAAAATTCTGTCCCACAGTTTTGGACAGTGCTGTATATGGTGAGCTAAATTCATAAATACAGAAATTTCTTTGGTTTCTCCAAATAAATATACTGAATGATATTATGCGGGCTACTGCACTAGTGCTATTACTCACCCAATGTATGTTCGTGTCAGCACTGGGCTCAGTAAGGGAAGTAAGGTTATTGAAAAGCAGCGATGCGCGCAGGCCTAAGCGCTCGTTCGTCTCTAACTTGTTCTGGCGCTTGGGATTTTGCCGCCGGTCACGCACATGGGGCAAAGTTGCGCATGGCCTGTCTGCAGTAATTGGATAACTTTCTCTACATTTGTTATAGGTATCGCCTCTGCCAAAGTTGCGAGCGTATTCTTATTTCGCAAGTTCATGGACCCTGACCAGATCGATGAGCAGCTATTGGTTCTGGAGATGTGATGCTTAATGCGCTCAGTGGTTACGTGTCATTTGCAGAATGTATTACACACACGCAGTGGACCATAATAATTATCAGCAGTACACTCATCATTCGGTGATGTATACGGGGTCAGTGCAATAGTAAGCCGCCCTGGGTGTCACTGTCATGTAGTTATACTCGGTATTTTTTATGCGGACAAATTTCAACCATAGGTAGAAAAAACTCAAAATAAATCGATTTTCATGAATGATAAAATTATGAAAACTCCTTAGTTTTCAAGTTATAATGACTTAAAGAAATTTAAAACTTTAAGTAGGATACTACGTGCGCGCCAATGTTAGCGCTAAAATAATTGATCGTTCAGCGCGTCTTCCGACCACATTCCTGCCCACGCGTTTACATTGAATCGATGTTGATGTTTATTTAGGTAAATGACTTAGGGATTATTAGGTTTGAGCCCAATGATGATTATTGTGAATGGTAAAACCCCATCGCGAGTAAAATACGCTTAATCTGTGGAAAGAATCGGCTTGGAGAACTTGGGATCCATTGTTCTCTGTTGCATGAAGCACTCTAAAAATTGCACACGAGGTCCAAACTCTGGTGGCAGCAACCATTGCATTTTCTTTCTTTCTTTTTTGAAACGACACTGATGTAAACCCTGATGTCGTACCTAGTGTCCGCCATACAGTGGTGTGATTACGTTAAATTCTAAGTGTGAAACTGCAGATATTTTTAGTAGCCATGAAATACTTGCAGTTTTTATCGAAAAAATAATGTAAACTGCTTTGGTGGGGTCGGAAACGTGCTGAACTATCAAAATTAGAGCTAACATTGGGGAGCACGTAGTATCCTACTTAGAGCTTTAAATTTCTTCAAGTCAATATAACTCGAAAACTAAAGAGTTTTGGGCATTTAATCATTCGTGAAAATTGATTTATTTTGAGTTTTCTACCATTGGTTGAAATTTGTCCGCATAAAAAACACCCGGTATATAATTTTATTCATAATTACAGCTCTGTGCTCTGCACAAAACAAAAGATTACAGTAAACTGAACTATCCAGTTGCCTTAAATCAAATTAACTATTTTTGTGTTTCCAAGAATATTTCAATAGCATCTGCACTGTGACCCACAATAATGATCCAACTATTTATTTGCAGTGAATAATTGTCCAAATTTGAATGAAATATGTATAGAGTGCACGGTAATTTTGGAATATTATTACATAAATGTCTGGAATTCAAAACAACAATAAATAAATTCATTTGTTTTATATTCTGGCCTGCGCGTTAGCAGGCCGCCCCCATTGTCTGTCCACCGGACGCCTCTTTGTTCATAAGAGCCAGCTTTGGGTTGGGGCTCTGGGTAGCACCTGAGTTGGAGGAAATGCCTCTCTAAAGGCGGGTTAGATCTTTTTTGTCCAACGGCATCCCTGAGAGGAGATGAACCTGGCTGTTACCATAGCCGTGTTCCCGGCATTGCACACTCAACTCCTTTTCCTACCTCTCGTTGGCACAATCGATTTTTTTTTTTTTCTTTATTTTTTTCATTCTTCCACTTTCTTCCTTTTTTCATCGTCTGTGCTAATCCTGTGCTGTGAGCGGCAGGGCCGTGGGAGGTTGGTGGAGGCACCCACATCTCCACCGTGACTGTCGTCCCCCATAACCTGGCGAACCTGGGGGTTGTATAAGCCTTGCTCGGTGTGCAGCTCTGCCGAGTGGACCGTCCTTCTGCCTATGCTAGTTAGCTGTTTATGGGAAGTCGTCTATTTCGTATATTTATGTATTTTTCATTACATTCTGTATATTTCTGTGTTTATCTTCATTTCTACTGTATTTCAATTTGCGGTGATGTGGAGAATAACCCGGGACCGGATCGGGCTCAGGGGTTTCGTCTCCTTTATTGCAATATCAGAGGACTGCATGCGAACCTCGCGGAGCTTGGCTTTGTGCCCCGTGGTGTAGATATCACGTGCTGTTCCGGGACATTGGTGACGGGTAGGAGGCACGACGCGGATCTTGCCTTGGCGGGTTTTCAGACCCCTTTTCGCAGGTCATGGGGATCTGGGCCTGGATTGCGGGGAATGTCCGTCTAAATCCGGAGCGGTTTCTACGCTTATCAGTGCACGAATGCGCCTGTCATGAGATCGTGGTTGTGAGGGTGTAAGGCCGTCTGAATAATTTTTATTTATTCTCGTTTTATCGGAGTCCTACAACTGAAGATTCTCTGCTAGACTGTTGACGACGATGGCCTCGATCCAAAGTGCGGATCGTAAGTCAGCGTCTGTTTTTGTGGGAGATGTCAATTCACACCACAGGGACAGGTTAGGATCTGTCTCACCGACTGATGGTCGTGGTGAGGCTACGTTGGACTTCAACACCTTATCTAGTTGTGTGCAGCGAGTTCGTGGGTCTACTCATATTGCTGCTAGTTGTCTAGAACTCGTCATGACTGATATCCCGGACTTGATGACTGTGTCATTTGGCTCCCACATTGGCACTACAGACCATTCACATCTTGTGTCCTTGGACCTGAACCAGGTTGTTCCTGTGGTAGACACCAGGAGAGTGGTGTTTCGTTAAGAGCAGGGCTAACTGGGAGGCTGTTACTGGAACAGCAAGGACGTTACCTTGGCACCAAGTTGTTCGCAGTGAGGATCCTATCTCTGAGCTTAACGACTTGACTGTGTGTGCTTTGTGGGGGTTTGTCCTGAAGAGGACCATCCTTGTGAGGTCTCGGGACAAACCGTGGTACAACATAAACAAGCGGCTTATCGGGCAAGGTGGCGTTCGAGTGACCGCACGTTGTGGAAGACGTATGCGGATCGTAGGGCCGAAGATAAGCATGTGTATGAGAGGGTGCAGCATCGTCAGAGGCAGCGTTCCAGGGAGTCTCTGGTGAGTATTGACCATCCACATCGTTGGTGGAGTGAGCTAAAGGGTTCAGTTTTCGGCTGTGAACCTTCGTTGCCGCCCCTTTTTGGTCCAGGTGGAAGTATCATTGTTGATCTCTTGGCTAGGGCGGAGCTCTTGTGGGCTCACTTTGACGGAAACCAGGGCATAGACGTGTTGTCTTTGCCTCATTAATATCATCCTGAACCTCGTTTAAGCTCTTTGGCTCTTAGGTGTTCAAATCTTGTACAATCAAGGTGCTTCTTGACGGACTTCATCCTTATGGAGGTGTGGACCCGGTGGGCATGTTTCCTTTATTTCATAGGCAGCGTACTGGTGTTCTTGCCCCTAAGCTGGCAGTGGTCTTCCGGCGTCTCATACGGTTAGGAAATTTTCTCCGTTGTTGGTGTACTGGGAATAATACTCCCATTCCCAAAAGTCCACTGTCGTCCCATGTCGCCAACTACCGATCCATTACGCTGACGCCTATTTTATCGAAGGTGTTCGAAAAATTGATTGTTTGTCAGCTTGGTCGTTTTGCTGTGGTTACGGGTTTGTAACAGGCTGGTCAGTTTGCGTACAGAACTGGTTTGGACTGTTGTGCGCGTTGTTATCGGTGTCGCACCATTTACAGTTTGCACTGGATTGTAGGTCTGAAGGACGCCTGAAGTAGGTCTGTAGGTCTGAAGTTGGACTTTAGGGTGGCGTTTGACAGGGTCAATCACAGGGGTCTATTTTACAAGCTGGAGTCGTTTGGAGTGGGTGGTAGGGTTCTGTCAATCATTCGCGAATATGTTTCTGAGCGAACTCAGAGTGTTTGTATGTTGATGGTGTTTTGAGTGCCTCAGTCGCGGTGGAGTCTAGCGTCCCTCAGGGTAGGGTACTTGGCCCGCTGTTGTTCGTTCTGTATACTAGTAACTTGGTCTCTTCGCTGGAGAACACGATGATCAACAATGTAGACGATTTCACTTTGATAGCAGTGATACTTGGTCCCCTCATGCGTATTGCTGTGGCCCAGTCTCTGAATAGGGATCTGTCGCGCATTAGCGTATGGTGCTCGTCCTGGAGTATGAAGCTGCAAGAATGCCAGTAAGACCAAGTCTATAATTGTCAGTCGGTCTCGGACACTTTTTCCGCAGCATCCACATCTGGAGATAGACGGCACTTTGCTTCAGGAGTCTAACTCCTTGGAGATTCCTGGTGTTGTCCTTGATGAGAAGCTTACTTTTGAACCGCATATTAAGCGATTTGTGTCAAGTGCTTCCAGTAATATTGGGCTCCTGCGTAAGGTAAATTCTGTGTTTGGAGACAGTGAGCTTGTTCGCAGATGCTTCTATATTTTTTTGCTGCCTGTGTTGGAGTATTGCTCATCGGTC
Source organism: Parhyale hawaiensis (assembly GCA_001587735.2). NCBI lineage: Eukaryota > Metazoa > Arthropoda > Malacostraca > Amphipoda > Hyalidae > Parhyale > Parhyale hawaiensis. The sequence continues at coordinate 36,350,319 of LQNS02278143.1, read as the reverse complement.
TGGGCTTCAGCTGCTGACAGTCACTTGCGTCTGTTGAACCGACTTGTTAGTTCACCCAGCAGGTTGTGCGCTGATAATGATCTGGTAAACCTGTCACACAGGAAAGGGGTGGCCAAACACTGAATGTTTTGTATGGTGTACAACAATTAGAGGCATTGGTTGTAGTCTTCTGTCCATGCCCTCAAAGTCTTTCCGAGAATTACACGTGCTGCGGTCGGCGCTCACTCTTTCACGTTGGAGAGTGTTAGGTGCCGAACTAGTAAGTTCAGTCGGTGCTTCGTACCCTGGTTTGTTAGGGTTTGGAACTCCCTGCCGGCATTGGGTTTCGGTCGTATTGGCCAGCAGGCGTTTAAGTCAGCTCTCAATGGCTTTTTGTTGGATTTCCTTTAGCAGCGTTTCAGGCTTCCCGGTGAGCAAGGTGCTTCATATGGGTTACATTACACGTCCGTGGGGGCTCGAGAGTGAAGTTTTAATAATAATAGTATTAATAATAATTATCAGAATCACAATATTAGTCCCATGAGTTAGAGCAAGAAAATACAACTGAAAAAGGACATTAAACCGATTAAAGTAGATGTAACCAATCTAAAAGAAGAATACATTTTATGAAGGGGTTTATGGAACTACAATGAAACAGTTTTTTTTTTAATGTTACGGCCGTTACATCGCATGACGTCAAAAATGCGCTCATCCACCGAATCGGTAATATTTTTAATTATTCTAGCATCCACGTACCTCGAAGTAATTTGCATGGTATGGCACAATTCCCGTTTCGACGTGAATTGCTTAAATCATCGTAGATTTTCCTCATGATGATAGCCCTAAATTTTCAACGGCGTGCATATTTGAAGAATTTCGCGACCACAATATTATTTTGCCCTCGAATCGCAGAGATGCCAGATACTACTTTGTTACTCTTGCAGAATGAGCAGAGCCTTATCTTGCATGACAATCTGTTATTGTAAAACCACGGAAAAGTGGCATTGCACCTCCACCTTGGTGGCGATGAGAACGGTTATGCAGCTTCCTCTTAATTAATTCCAACCCATGAGAACAAACCTGGGTGACTCAGGTCTTATTTGGGAACGAAGCAAATTGTGTATCTTGCTCCACGTTTGTACGAACCCAGTCAACCCTCAGCTGCATACGCTGTTTAAACATTGAAGACTTTGTCTCAGGAGATATTAGTGCTGAAGTGGAACCTAGCGTAAAGGTTTGAGTGGGTTTTGACACACTGGAGAGACATGCATTTAGAAAAACAGTTTTGTTGTTACCTCCGTGACGCTTATTTACTTGACCCCTAACTTTCCTAACTCATGAGGCCATGACTTCCAGTTACCCCTTATTAGGTGTTTGCTTTCGAGGGATGATTCAAGAATCGAACTGGCTTCATATGGTGACCTAAAATTCTTGGAATGACAGCGCATGAAGCTCCTATTGCTGTTCTTTTATAAATAAAGCATTCATCCGTCAGAAATGGCGGCAATAATTTCTTATAACAAGTGACTGTTCCTGCTTGCAGTACAAGGTTACTGCAGCTTCATTTTTCATTAAAAACCGAAAGTTATGCCGTCATGAGATTGCGAGATCAATCTTCCTGCAAGGAAAAGCGCAAATATCAGTATGGAAGTGCAAAAAGTTCAGCTGCACCAAGAAAATATAGTTCAATAAAATAAACACCAGAAATGCTCATTTCGCATTGTAACTGGACACCAGCATGCAGATAGTTGAACCTTTAGGATCAATATTTGGCTGCAGTGTGAAGTGAATACATTTTAACCGCGAAATTTCAACTGCCACGAAGAAATTCTGCTAAATAAACAAATGCGAAATGTGTTATGCACGAAAGGAACGAAAACTTCTACCAAGATTGAGCCGCTCTAACTGCTCCGAAGAAATTCATCTAAAAAAAAAATGAGACATAGCTGATGCCCGACAGGGTCAAAACTCTATCAAAAATACCTCGTTCATCTACCACGCTAAAAAAAAAATCATATCAAATAGTAACAAGCTATTATTCATAGCGAAGCAAGCTTCGGAAAATGCATCATGTCCACTTTCAAGTACATATTCCACATCGTAAAATAGTTTAGCGTTTCAACAGGAAGAAATTAGATATATGTTCGTAATTTTCTCCGTTATGAGGCGAGCTTAAGTGTCCGTCTTTCCGTTGGAAGAGCCTGTAGTTCACATGGTTTACTGTACGAAACGAAACTATCCCGTTCTGTTTCTTGACAGAGATCTCTACATTGTATCAGTGATATTGCGGGTTCGAATACTATTATGATACGCTCGTTAACAAGCAGCTTCCCTCAACTCTGTCAAATCCCGTATCCAGAAGTTCTTTATCAGCGTATTTGTCCTATATTATTTGAGCTTCGTGAGCTCTTCACTCGAAAAGAAATGTTTTCAATACCAATGACACTGCTATTAATGTCACACCCTTTCCTGCCACTATTCATTTGAGCCTCACAACCCCAAGGTTCCCTAGTGCCTTCTCCGCAGATGTTGCAACTTGTCGCAGTTCCCGCTGATGAGGTTAGTTTTGTAAAGCTATGTAGGCTCTCAATACGTCCCCTTCTGTTTCGGGAGGTGGGCTGCCGATCGAGGTGGTTGACCTATTCTCGCTAGATTCTACCTTCTTGTATTTCGATTCCTTCCCGTGTCTGGCGTAGCTGAGCGAAAACGTTCAGCTGCGCCCGGGGGGTGGAGATGCTCAACTTGCGCCTTTTTCCTGTCAGTAGCGCACTGACCCCATAGAATCTGAAACCTCCCGGCAGAAAACCCGAGACAAAAATCATTGACAATTTAAAACGCGTTTTAGTCGACGCAAGAGCCTGTGGTTAAGCACAGGAATAGTTCGGCGCGATATAGGCAGTGTGCCACTGAAGCGCTCGTAAAAACTTCTACTACTACTATTAATGTCACACTATTTAGGCACCACTCAGATACGTATATGTATATATTTTCCAAATGTTAAAGAAAGTGTCTTAATGATCAAAATTTGTTGCTAAAGACTGTTTATAAAAACGTAAGATACGCTGTTTTATCAGTGAAGAACGTAGAAGCATTTGCTGAAAAACAATCACCCGTACAATGATCAGCATAAATGAAACATATTAGCTCTATGAAAGAAAATCAGTACTATATTATTTATTTACTAGTGGCCCGAGCCGTCATTATAAATAACGGCAGAAAATTAGTTCAGAAAACTCACGTTGTCTCCTGTGCCGGGCTTCTATTTCTATCCCTTGAAGATAAAACACGACGTGAAATATTATACAGCACTGATTTGTTTATTATAGTGGAATTTCCAGTTGTCTAGCCTGGAATGCTCCGCTAAGCAGTGAAAGTTTCACGTGTTGCCTCAGCACTTCAATTTCTTGCTATCTGATTTCCATAAAGCGTAAAGAGGCCTCGCCAAGCCGTGAAAGTTTCACGGGTTGGATCAGCCCTGACCCAACCCGTGTATATTTCATCGTCACACCAATCAGCGAAAATTTCACGGGTTGGTTCAGCACTTAAATTTTTTCCTATCTTACTCCCATAGAGCGTGACAGGAAAGATATAAATATATTTATTATTATTATATAATAATTCACGTTGTGCGTTTACTTATTTATTAATATATTAATACTTTTACTGTCAGCCTCCATAGGAATAAGAAAGGAAGAAATTTAAGTGCTGAGCCAACCCGTGAAACTTTCACGGATTAGCGGAGCCTTTCAGGTAGGACCCCTGGAAATTTTACGATAATAAAGAAATCAGTGCTGTACAATAATTCACGTCGTGGGTTCATTTTCAGGGGTAAGAAGCCCGGCACAGGAGATAACGTTTTTTTTTTCTGAAGTACTAATTTTCTACCGTCATTTGGAATGACAGCTCAGGCCACTAGTGTTATTTACATGGTATATGCTGATTTAGGTATCACCGAATGGTTTAGAAATGATACCAGTGCACACTGTGCGTGAAATTACTTTTTTGGATACGAATTACCCTTTTTTTGATCTAAGGGTAAAAAGAACTTTGATAGCTTAATTGCAGAACCTGGCACGATGGCCAGTCGATTTTACGATTTCGATGGTATTAGATCATCGCTATCGGAAACACTATGATATTACGATGGAGCATCGCAAAAATCCATCGGCGATAGCGATGGTCCGATGGAAATCGTATCAAACAATCGGCGATGGCAATTTCTCCATCGGCGATGGTGATATGAGGAAGAAAATTATTGGTCCGACGAAATGGCTGAACATGCCATCGGCGATGGCATATGATGGGCATCGTCATCGGTTGTACTTCAATTAAACTCCATTTATTCTCCATTTTTCTCATAAATTTATATATATCATTTCACAAATACTTCTCATGGTACCAGCTCATCAACAGACCAATCAGGCATTCTAATAGCTGACTACAGCCTCTT
>LQNS02278143.1:36318808-36339750 GCA_001587735.2 Parhyale hawaiensis | reverse complement strand
AATGAAACAGATATTTGAGGTGGGAAGACGGTATCAACGGTATCTTGGCTACGTAGCGGGCACATTGTATATAAGCTGCTATTTTGTTTAAGTTTGTTGGAGTATTTTTCTCAAGATGTTATTTCTGCCTGTCTATATATGTAGAAGACCTAAGGATGCCAGCACGATAAAGGATCAATGAAGAACAGAAGAAAAATAAGAAGCAAATAAGAGAAGAGGAGATTCCGCACCGGCCTAGAGGCATTACACAAACGTATAGGTTACTGCATGAATTCTTCACGCACGGGTCCACTAGTATCTAAATATTGCCCATCACTGGTCACATGGCCGCTGCCACGCGCTGTGTTTTTGTTATTTGTACATTGTTTCGTGTCATTTTACACCGTTTTTAAGAAAATAAACCCAAAATATTGATCAACTTATGGGGAGTAATAATCTCTCGTTATCCCGCCAATCAGCGGTAAATGTAACAGTTTGCTATTGCTCTGTGGTTCAGTTTTCAGAATTGGGTTGACTGTCGTTGTGATCCATTTCGGTGCCTCAGTAAATAATCAAATTTTAAAGTTCCTAGCTCGGCCGTTGGACTTCATAACTATGTTGTGACGCAGATGCAGCACGATAATCAGAGTTCTAATGCATACGACGTCTGCTATTATTCTATTAATTAATTTCAGCCTTGTATATCATGTCATTTCCATGTGCTAGCCTCGTATTGCATGAACTATTTGGAACAAGGTCTTCAATGCCTACAAATTTAACAATTACTGCAATTACGAAGGCTGTCTTGCACGTGTTTTTCGGCCAAGGACACCTTTGATACTTCAAGTTCATGCAGCAGATTTGCGGTGATTGAAGGTCTAGCTTGCATTGATGCTGTAATCTTTTCGGCGCTATAGAGTCACAGAAACCTTTCATATCACCATTCCATTCAGACGCTGCTGCCTGTTAAACTATCGCTTAATTTCAGGGACGCTTTTTATGACTCGGGGCAGAATTACCGGTGATGGCGCAGGTTAAAAATAAACGAAATGTCAGATCGGATTTGGTGGCATGTTTGTGAATTGATGCTGGAGTTAGGGTTGTTTTGAAATGATTGAAGCTACATTGCCTGGTTTCTTTAGAAACCCGATTTGTGGGTAAAGCGAAGCAGACTGTGCTGATTGCTTACAAACTAGACTTGTGGGTGAGCTGATCGTACTGTACTGGTCATTTGGAAAAGAAATGAGATCTCTGACTGAACTCTACGCCAGACATCAAGGTAAGAGTATTTAAAATCCAAATGAAGCATTAAGGAACATCAGGACGTCCAAAACGCTGCTAAGAAGAATCCCTTAGAAACCATTCACCGCTAACATGAACGCTTGCAGCCGAACACAATGAATTTAATGACAGCACAGTTCTTGGTACAAAACACCATCGAAGTGATGAACTTGACATGTAACAGTCTCCAAGGTCAAAGCATGGATCTAGGCTGTGTTACATGTGATTCTCCCAAAGACCTTAGCGGCAGGAACTGAGGAATGTAACCAGCATCCGTTATTATTGATTACAAGCAAATTCGTATGAGGGCAAGTAAAACTTCATCAGTTTTTTTATCAGTTTTTCTACCCACACAGGCAACTGGTGAAGCAGATAACTCGATCCGGCAGATGCAGATACCTGGCGGTAGTCGAAGCCCAGACAGGGAACAATAATAAGAACGATACAGCAAAAATGTAGAGTAGCACAGTTTTATCTAAGCTCCGCACATCTGCCCCTGAAAATCGTGCATGCATGATCGTCTCTTTGGATGCAATTTTTCCCTTTTTTCTCCTTTTTCCCAGTCGTCTGTGTGATGCAGACATAATGGCAATTGCTCATAGAGAACCGGAGCGTAATTTCCGATGTTTTTTTTGGAAATGGGCCTGTTGGTCCGGCTACAGCCGCCTATCTAATCTATACGGTACGTCTGGACCAGAAAAACTGGCCATAATGTAAGCATCGTACGGTTGTGTGCCGTTATGAAATGAATATTATAATTCACAACCTTTATCGTGCAGACTGTTAGAGAATTTTTATATAGGGACAGGTAATTTATATAATACAACATGATCACAGTCATACCCAGCTAATTAAACTAAATATTAACACATAAATTGAAAATATTGTAATAACATTTCTTGTTTGCATTATACAATCCAGAAATATTCAAAAATAAAATATACAAGTAGGCAGCAACATAGGCTATAGAGTGGGAGAAATAAGCCGTCCTACACGAAAAAATTTCATGATAGCCGCATTTGTAGCAAATGGAAAAACACAAATAGCAATGTTACACATGTACTTTGGGCGTAGAATCAGAACCTCAGCATGAAAATAAAAAATTCATTTATATAAATAAAGAAAATATATATATTTTCATGTTTCGGAGTGAAAAAAAGAGTTGGCACAGCATCAATTTTGCATTATAAAGCAGTATATTTTTGTTAAAATACAGAGTAGAATATTCTAGATTGCTCTAGAATGCTTTCAGGAATTCTAGTCAACCTTAAGATGAAGCCCGGGACACTCTGCAATCACTACTCACAGAGAGCGGTTCTATGGCCTAACGGAAGTGACTAACGTACAAAAAAACAGCTTGTTGTTAAGCTGTAAAATGACCTTATGCGACCTGAACCTGTCATTTACTACAATTATTTCAGTCATAAGCAGATTTAAAAGACATGGTACTGTTGAGAACCAACGCAGACCAGGTGTTCCTAGCAAGATCTCCCCAAGGTTACAGAGAAATTTGGGACAGCAAATCCTAAAAGATCCAATGGCCACCCGAGAAGGTCTTCAGAATGCGTTGTTTCTGTCAGGAGTTCACGTGCCTATGCGAACAATAAGTACGTACACAGGGACAGCCTTAAACCAAGCAGACCAAGGAAGACTCCACTCCTTTTGAAACGGCATAGAAATGCAAGTTAAATTCGCACAAGAGCATAAAGATGAGCGAAATTCTTATCGGGAAAGAGTTTTATATGGAGAGATGAAGCTAAGAGTGGGTTGTTTTGTCGTAACTCTTGGAATCGTGTATGGAGGAAAGACGGTGCAGCGCACGTAGCAAAGAATACAATACCAACTCACAAATTTGATGATATCATAATTCGGGGCTGCTTTTCTACGAGAGGTGTTAGTAAACTGCCAATTACAGACGGTAAAGTGAATGGAGAATACTATTAACAAATCCTAAGAGAAAATTTAGTGCCTTCTATGGAGGGCCGTGGGCTTTCTGCCAACTGGATTTTCTAAAAAGGCAATGATCCCAAGCATAGCGCTAAGACTACGAAGAAGTGGCTAAATGAAAAAGACTTTGACATCTTCCAAGGGCCGAGCCAAACCTAGTACTGTATTTGAATCTAAATAAGGGCTTATGGTGACATTCTAAATAAAAATTCGGGAAAGAGGTTCAACAAACATCATAAATCTGAAGACAATTGGCCAGGAAGCATATATCAACATAGTTTCATCAATGCAGTACGGTATCTGATACTATCAGTTCTATCTGCATTTGAGTTCACTGCAGCAACAATTTCTTTAAGCCGATATGCTACTTAAAACTTTTAACGTCGATAGTTTTTGTGCCAGTGGAAACACTATCCTTGTCACCATTATGTAGTGGCCGGCACTGCCAAATGTGTGGGCACGTGGCAACGCAGCACGGTCACCAGTATGGCAACACGATAGTTCCCAGCTGGAACGTCACGCTGTCACCAACGGTCACAAGTAGATGAATCTCTACTTCTCTTCACTTAAGATATCTTCCAATATCTCTGGTATAGGAGGATATCCAATATATGCGGACAACCGTAAGTTCGGCCAGGTAGTACGCTGGGTATGAATTCTCCTGTTACACTCAATACTTGTATTTGTGGATTTCTCTGATACAGATGTCACTGGCAGATGGTTATGGCAAGCGTATAGCAGGCTTGCTGCACTTGTAGCAATCTCGTACTGCGGGATCAGGCACTAACACGGTCGATCCGCTGAGCACGTAATGAGGGGACCGGACCCGAACGCAGTCCGGTCTAGCTACCTTTGAACGGGCGCGGCTTCCATAACCTCACACAGGCGTGTCACATATTTGGCCGGCACCTGCTGGTCATGACTGGAACCAAGGGCCTATTCGACTGGGTACAGAAATGTAAGGTCTTTTCTGTTTGACTGCCCGCAAAACTGCAAAGCCAAAATACACTTTTCTAATGTTCCTTACGATTTTTTCGAAAATGTTATTATCATTTTTTTCGACACATGAAAAATCAAAAGTTATGACTATTTATTTAGAAATATATAGGATTGTTTAATATTTCATGAGTACATATCTAACACGAAAGCGTTAGGTATGGTTAGCATATTCTTCGCTAGCCATATTGATTTTATTTAGTATTAACTGAAAAATCTGAGGAAAAAACGAAAATTGCGTTTCTTAACATATACATAGGAAATATTGAGCTTTAAATACTCATAATATTTTTATTTTTCATCTCTCGAAAAAACTAAACATATATTGGAAAAGAGCATAAAATATTGCATTAGAAACGTGTATTCTGGTTTCATAATTTTGCGGGCAGTGAAACCAAGAAGATCCCAAATGAACCCTATTCACGCTAACTGATGAATTTTCTTACAGTGACTTCTTCACCACAATATATCTTATAGATCATTCAAGTTGAAAATTTGAGCTCCATGCTATTCTTCAAACAGGCACTGAATACTTCATACAGTTAAAAAACAAAGAGGAATATCACAGAATTGTTACGTAAATGAAAACTTACAGAAAGATATCAATACCGAGATGCGACTTTTCCATGATCAGTGAGCTGTGCCCAATAAGTAGTAAAAGCCAATAGCACACGAGCTGCTTCCGCATTGGTGGAGGATGCAAGTGAGAACCGCGTTCACGTAGACTCCAGCAAAACAAAATTCTCCGCTTTCAAGCCAGAAAAGATGCATATCTGAAGGCCAATTTAGATGAGTTAGGTGCAGCAGTAGGTATTAGGAATGAGCATGTAACATAAAACTAGCCAATTAAGCACTTGAACCTTTGCCGTGTACAGTGTTGTGAAGCGACTCAGAGACATCAGATGAGTCGGAGCCTTTACAGCTAGCGGCGCTGTCTACAGCTCCTTCCATCACCGTCCTCATTCATCATTCTTTGGGTTTACTTTCATGTAATATCGATTTAACAATAATATGCACCGAATGAAACGGTATTTTTGCAGAAATGTCAAGATGAATAGTTAAGCTATCTAACCGAAATTGAAGCGAAATAAAAAAAATCGACTGACTTTAAAGAATGTAATCCCCCCGCGTAAATATTCTCACAGCTTCGAGGTTGGAAGTGGAGATGGGCTTGGCGTGGGTACAGTTGAACCACTGAGGCTTCACTTGCCCGAATCTTCAGACAGTTTTCCTGACTTTGACATGTTGATTAACCCCTTAACATACTAACCCGAGTACATATATTCGCAAAGCAGTTCCTGATGTTTGTATGTTATTCCTACCAAACTGCAGGATTTAAAACAAATCCGTACTTTAAGGGGTTAAAGTTTCAGGCGTTGACTCTTAATAAGTTACCTGTGAGATTTCCATGGACTGTGTCTATTCCGTACAAAAACCTATTTCAATCGGTTCAACACAATCGGGCTACTTCTAGCACCTGTCACGCGTTTCACAGTGACGATGTTAAAGCTCTTGTCTGTATTCCCGGACAAGTCACGTCAAGTGGGCTTGGCTTAGACCGAATTTAACGACCCATTCAAACGTGCATCTATTCTAAGGTTTTTTCATGTATTCCCGCTCTTAAACATATAGCGCCTAACCCTACTCTTCCCTAACGTACCTTGCATAACCATGATATACCTCGTGTAACCTTAACGTACCTAAAATTAATAGGTAAAATAGCCGAAAAACCATCGCCGTTCTAAGTCTCGTGCCTAAGAGGCATTTGTTTGCACGAGTTTTGAGAACAGTTTTTCATCTGTCGAGGAACCGCTATCTGCGACGACGTAATACACGAAGTAGTAAGTGAAAAATTGCAGGATGTTACTGTATAATAGAGATACAAAATGGTAGAAATGGATGCTCACAAGCTCAGTTGTTTTTTACTAAAGAACTAGGTGCCTGTATGTATTTAAATGGATCGGCTGTACTTCGTTATCAGGAATTAAATGCAGCAAGGATCTAACCAATGAGCCCAACTCAAATGGAAGCACTCGAGACAAGGAGCATGTATGATTGAGCACCAAAATTAAGCCCTAGATGGTCAATTTGTTCGAAACTAGACGCAGGTACGCAGGCTTCGACCCGCTGCACTGAGTTTCAGGCATAGAAGTTCAATGAGTTACTCCTGAGACTTCTGGAAACCCAATAAATGTTGCTCCTTATAATGGAACTTTCAGCTGGTTCAACGTAATAGCGTTGCTCTAATGCTGGCAACATGATGTAAAGTGACGAAGCCACAGCTTCTATATCAAGTTTCGGACAAGTCAAACCTCAAAGGCTTAGTTTTGGCGCCAAGTGGAATATGCCCAGGTGCCTAATATGCGCCTCAAAGATTATTTTCTCTCATCAAAGAGAACATCGAGTATCTCAAGCGAGCTTGACCCCTGCAGCATAGCCTCGCCTGTCTTCAGGGGCAAATGCTATGGTAGAAGCTTAGGAACCCGACTGACCATATTATCTTGCTCAGGACTGCATTCAGCTTCGTGTTCCAGTGCTCAATTTTATTAAGCGAGAAATAAGCTTGCTAAACTCGATCGAGTTTGTATCTCACAGTTGCAACTTGTAAATTCATTTACGGAGCCCAAGCACCGTTTAACTCACGCCATATATAGTTGCTTGCACCTTCACGAGACCTAAGTATCAGCTTTAAAAAAAAATCTTGCACTTCTTTTTTATATTGCGGCTACTGTCGAACACATGTAATGTTGACTCTGCATAAAGTGATACTAGTGATATCTACAAAATTTAGTTTACTTGAGACGGTAAATGCATTTCAGAAGCAGTACATTGCTTACAGAGAGCGCAGTATGGCCCAGTAAGAGGATTCCCAAGCAGCATGGCGAACTACGTAAAGGCAGCGCCATCGCTTGACCAGTTTGTGACTCTGTGCATCTCGCTCTGAAAAGTCACCTGGAGACCTCAAGCGAGGCTAGTGTCGTTCTTGTGCTTCAGTTATGAAAGTAATGTGAACAAAAGACAATTATTACGTAATAGATATAGAAGGAGCGGCAAGGGGCTCTCTTTGAACAGGGGGTCGGAAAATTCAGTGCAAATATTTTAACCACGAGTCAAGTCATCATAGCAGTACCCTGCGGTGTAGTTTTCTTTTACAAATTCAGTTTTTCGAAAAAGTTACAGCGTTTTTATTTTTATTTCGGAAAACAATTTTCGCTGAAAAATTCAATTTTCAACCGATGTTGATGAAAATTGGTAGCAAAGTAAATCTTTCAATGCTCCATGTGCACCTGTCAAAATTTGAAAAAGTGTAAAATAACCGGGAAAATGATGTTCAATTTCAAAATAAGCTATGCAAATTAAAAGTCACACTCGTGAAAAACGAGAAACTTACGATAAAAGCCTATTTCAAAACCTTTCAGATGATGTAATGCATGACAATAAATAATCAGAATAAGTACATTTGCCAGGAGGAAAATTGATATAAGTTCAACAGTATTGACGCGCACCCGCATGTTCCCCTGTCACTGCACAAGATAGGCATGGCTAGACGAACGTCAGTGCTGTGGTAAGTTGGTTTAGTACGTTTGAGGAGGATATTTAGATAAACACAAGTTGTACTATTTAAGTTATTATTCATGGTGAAATTTACATACAATATGTTTGTAGATCAGAATCAAATGATTAGAAAACCAGTGATTAAATCTTGTCTAGATACGTATTCTCTTCTTTCGTCACTTGATTGAGTAATCACGGCTTTAAAACCCTAATAAGGTTCATTGCATTTGCAACCGTGTCGCCAATATTCAAAAGAAATTAGTGTTTGTGAGTAAATGAAGATATGACAAAAAAAAGTTTCTAGAATGAAATTGTGAGGGTAATTTCACAGCACAAAATTTACTGTTTTAACGTTTACAGACCTCAGCAAATCATTAGCTTCGAAGAAAATTTTTTCGCTAGATGATTGGTTGCTTATTTTTTCGTTTATGGATTTCATTGCTTTAAGAGTGACACCAATTTACTGTGAGTAATACTGCCAACTGACCAGTCATGCAACGTAATAACGTACTTACCGCAGCACTGACGTTCGCCTTGGCATGCCTATCTGGTGCAGTGATAGGGCAACATGCGGGTGCGCGTCAATACTGGTGAACTTCTATCAGTTTGCTCCTGGCAAATGCACTTAATTTGATTATATTTTGTCATGCTTTATGTCATCTGAAAAGTCTTGAAATAAGCTTTCATCGTGGGTTTCTCGTTTTACTTTAGTGTGACCATTAATTTGTGTAGCCCATTTTGAATTTGAACGTCATTTTCCCAGTCATTTTACACTTTTTCAGATTTTGATAATGTATGCGCTTAGAGCTTTGAGAAATTTACTCAAATCTCAACCGCTTGAAAATTGAATTTTTTTACAACGAAACTTGTTTTTCGGAATAAAAATTAAAAACGCTGTAACTTTAAAAAAACTGAATTTTTGCCAAAAACAATTACACCACAGGCTAAGGCTATGATGACTTTAGTTGTGATTAAGATAGAAATCTACGCGCAAACACAATAATTCGGCGTTTTCGTAGTAAATTGACTGCATCTGTCATCGACATTTTTTCGCGGGCAGTCTGGGTAAATATTGGCTTCGTCAATAGTTAGGTACAAAACAGCAATGCACTAAAATCTTATCCTCTGGAGCTATATCCGAGTATACTCAAACTGGTATCTTTGTACCTTAGCATCTGCACACTATTGTCCAGTTATATGTATAACGTGGATGCAACGGAGGTAGCTGCTTACTAGATTAACTTTCCCAAAGTGAAGTGCCTATACCTAGAATGCCATTAGTTTGCAATAACTTAGTTATGCATGAAATGGCATATTTTCTTCCAGCTCGAGAACTAACATTTTTACATCAACGAGTTTCTCTAGCGTTTTATTTCTGAGCTATCACATCATGGCAGAACAACTTACAAAGCTCGGACACGAAATTTAACATAGTATCCCTCATTCATTAAAAAATAGGAACAGAACTGTTTTGGGGTAACCAATTTAAATGTACAGATTGACTTTATCCTCCCGTTTCTGCCGAAAAGTGAGTCAACAGTCCCTTCCGATTTTATTCTGTAGTTCATACTGCATATAGAGTTATGTTTGAGTATTATTTTTGGCAGTTAAAACATTTATTGAGTAACTACAAGTCTTTATATAATTTCAAAACAAATTATATTTATATATTTGTTTCACGTTCCAAAAAATCCCCGATGTCCCTTTGTTTTATCATAGCTGCGTTAAAATATGCGGTGAAATAATGCATTTCGTAGACTCCGGAGGTTTCTCTTAGAGTGTTAGCAAGCCATGAAGAGCTATATATGAATTTGCAGTAAAACGTAGCAGTCTAATTGGAGTGCTTATACATTGTTTCTTAAATTTTTCTTTATTACCTCCGCGAAGGAGGTTATGTTTTCGTCGTGTTTGTCTGTCTGTCTCTTTGTCTGCCTCTATATCTGTCTGTTACCAAGATAGCTCAAAAAGTTCTGAACCGATTTGGACGAAATTTACAGAGATTGTTAGGTATGTTAGGAGAAACAGATGATTAACTTTTGGTGAAGATATGTCCATCCGTTTGTTTGTTTGTCTGCGTCATTTTTCTCAATGCCCTAACTCAAAAAGTTATACATGGATTTTTATGAAATTAACATGAGTTGTTAGGCATATAACAAAGAGTGAATGACCAAATTTTGGTAATGATCCGTTTGTTTGTTGGTTCGTTCGTTTGTCACGGTTTTTAATTTTATGCTTCTTAGCACAATAACTGAAAAAATAATCAATGGATCTTTATGAAATTTATAGGGGTTATTAGTAATCTTAAAAGACATAAATGATTAAATTTTCGTGCAGATCGGTTTGTTCGTTTGTATGTTTGACTAATGTTTGTCTTAACGTTTGTTAGCAGTATAACTCAAAAAGTTATGAACGGATCTTCAAGAAAATTCCACAAGCTGTTATTACTATCAAAAGGCACAAATGATTAGATTTTGGAGTTTATACAAGGAAAATTATGGTTTCAGATCCAATTTGAATTTTTTGCTACCGTTGCCTCGCTTGACGGAGGTATGCGCTCTCAGAGTGCTCTAGTTATCTATATTTTTGGATGTACTGTTAGGTATATTAGAATTTTATTGATAGTCATGTTCAACTGAGAAAAGTCGCGGTATTTGGGGCCCTGAATATCACAGGGAGCAGAACTGTGAACGAAAAACGGTAGGGCGGTACAATTTTGTACCGCCTTGGAGCAAATAGTGTTAATAACAGTTTTTCAGTAAAGTAGGTAAAGAAGTTTCTTTTTAGAGTTATAAGCAGTTGTTTCCGAGAAATGGAATTTCTTTAAATATGTCTCGTCTCAACAGGACAGACTATTCTATATCAAACGGAGACATTGACAGGGTGGGAGCATACATTTCTGTTTTAATCACCTCTGAACAGGACAGACTGTTCTATTTCAAACGGAGACATTGACAGGATGGGAGCATGCATTCCTGTTTTAATCACCTCTCAACAGGACAGACTCTTCTATTTCAAACGGAGACATTGACAGGGTAGGAGTATGCATTTCAGTTTTAATCACCTTTACAATCTTTCAGTAATGGAAAGTGAATAGATATTGTTAATATAGTTTAAACTACGTTCGCTGTTACACTTTCTTTCGCCAATGGTCTATATATAAAGAAAATTGTAAGCATTTACAGCTGTTCCATGGGTCTTCTAAAGTTGCAAACATTTCTGCCGTGAGTTATAAGCTGCGTAAGTTTTGTAAATGAACTTACAAATTGTAACGCTGAGATACAATGTGGGCAGGATTTTAGAAGCTTGTATCTGGTTTGATAAATCTGGGCCCAGGTTACTACATGGAGCACATTTCTACCACATCCCGAACGTTGATTTATTTTACTGTATGGTTTCTAGGCATAATGGACTGCCATTACCAAGCCAATGCTTGCCAGAGGTGTTGCAAAGATGAACGATCCTCCCTCACCTTTTTGGATTACAAAATAGCAGACTAAGCTGTCATAACAGAATCAGTCTTTGGAAATGAAGAAGGAATGAAAATCAGCAAATATTCGTAGCCTTCACACTTGATTGCCGGATACTTTAGTTGATATAATGATGTGAAATAATATTCAGTTTGCATGACAAACTAGTCTAATATTATTGTATGAGTCTGCTGTCCATTAATTGTGCTGCATACGTCCGGTTGTGGGGAAGACGATGACGACAGAGGCACGGAATGAATTGATCTCAGAATCAGTAGGGCAAGAGTCCGTCTATAATGAGTGAGAAACAAAAATTATGGACATTTTTAAACAACACGTATATTTATTCACAGCAGGTGTAGTTGTGCGTAGCTTAATTTGGAAAGAAGTGCAACATGTATTTTTAAGTGACAATTGCCATTATACAGCACCTAACGTCATTCTTGACTTGTGGGTAAGGTCAAAACTCACATACACCAGAATAGTGGTGATTTGCCCTATTATATTGAACTGTACCATCAGTTTTTGACAGCCCAGTAAACTGAGAATTTATAAAGCAAATAAGCGTATACGGGGTTAAGTTTAACTCAACTAGTAATACAACACCGCATCAAAATTGCTCGTCAAGAACTCAAGAATACCTTCGTAATTTGACGCAAATTGGGCATCATCCTCGGGGCAGCGCGGTATCAAAGTCTTCCTGTTTTATTTTCCTGCGTGGTTTCTTCGCTAGAAAGCAATAATCGATGCATTTGACTGGCTATTTTTTTTTTTTAGCGGGAAAGCTGAGAGAGCGGAAATTAGATAATGAAGATATCGGAGATAAGTAAGTCTTGCCATCAGTTGTGTGACGGCAGTAATGGAGATCAGAAAGTCTCGCCATCAGGTAGCTGCAGGCAGTAATGGAGATAAGAAAGTCTTACCATCAGTTGAATGACTACAGTAATGAAGAAAAAGCCTTCTTATCAGTTGTGAAACTAACATCACAAGACTGAAGCCCGGTGCCCAAGCTTCGTTGCCGCTAGCAGCCCAGAAGCAACTCAACTAATCTGGCCGCGTAGTCGTGGCTGTGACTTCAGTATGACATCTTTGAGCATCGTTCACTGATTCCTAAAATATCGATCTTTGTGGACTTAAACTACTCATAATTAGGCGCGATTGTTGAAAGTTCACCATTTCCACTTAATATCAATAGTGTAAAAATTGCAGTAACGACTGAGATATTCGACAATTTTATTTTGCAGTTAAATTTTGCGCAAGCTGAAGCCGTGCCGCGGCTACGTAACGGATTAATTGAGTTGCTTCTAGGCTCCTATGCGACATCGAAAAATGTAACATGAGCACCGGGCTTAAGACTAATACAGATTTCTGTTAAAGCAACCCTGAATTTCTCAGAAGCAATAAAACTCGCCCATTATTCTACCTAAATTTTTCAGCTGAAAGGAGGATCCGTGCTGATTATGACGCTCGTACAGTGCATTAAAATGTAATTGTATCGCATTTTTTAGTGCCTATTTTGACGTGAGCTGCTTTTACTTTTTACTATTAAATCCGTGTATTATTTTATGACTGGCCGATTTCTTTCATACGTAAGAAGAATCCGTTTCGTTCCTTTGGTAGCCGGTGAGAGTGAAAAAACTTAATTAGAAATCACTCCTCGATATTTGCTACAGCCTTTTCAGTTCTCAGAGCGATCTTCATACAGAAATCCTTTCACGGTATTATTGGAATGAGGAATATTTGTCAGCATTTTTATTCACTAAATATCTCACTCGACGTAATACTGCTAATCGTAAAAATGAGCTCTGGGAATATAAATCGTGGAAGTTAATAATAAGCACCCGTCCAAATGCACACAGCTCACTAGAGCACGTACTACTCGGGTAGACAAATGCGGAAACACAAACGCGCTGCTCCCATTACAGCCATGCTTTTGCTTACGCTACAGTCGTTGGTTAATATACTACCAATCTATATTATAATTCTGCTTGAGGCTCCATCCGTTCGTCCGTCCATACACGCGTCTGCACGTCACGCTTTTCACTATAAGACAGAGGAAAGTTCCACTGGCAACAAGTTCTAGTTCTGCTTTTCGCTGGAAGGAAGTTCAACCACAGCTGTTTTCTTTCTGCTCGCTCTTGAAAAACATGTCAGTCAGCTTCGAAGGAAAGATATGTAGTTCATTTTGCACATATCATACCAACCATGATACCAAATTTCATATTAACGTTGCTGGGGTTGCATACCGATCCAAATATGGGAAAATCCGATCGTAGCCATTGTACGGTTCAAACCAAGCTGTTCTCAACTGCTTCATTCTAAACTGCATTTTTCAAGTGACAGTGCGATGTTTAGAGAAATGACAAACTGTCAGAAAAAGTGCTTTCAGTGACATGAATCAATTTTTTTTTTAAATAATGGACTGAGTGTTGTATTTTATTGGCAAGTTATAGCACATCAAATGTAAAGCAGCGACGGGTCCCGCAGTAGAATTGAAATAATCAAATACACCAATGAACAACGGAACTATTAAAAATATGAAAGTCTAAATAAAATAAATAGCGAAGGCGTGTCAATATAGAAGAAAAGTAATGAGAAAAGTGCCTGCGAAAGCGAGATTGCTATATTTGCTTATGTTTTCTTTATATCTCTATCATGATATACAAAGGCGAAAACTTTGTTCGTAAAATGTCCGCGAGATTCACCAGTGATATAATGTCTAGGTAGGAGCTCGCACGCCTACGTAAAAGTTGCATTGCCACGCAATTCTGTATCCAATTGGACATTGCTATGCCACTGAAAAGATTCTAAGGTATGAGTCGTTTCTGGCAGTTTGTACGCTATAACAAACAGCAATGGCCAAGTTTTGGGAATATGTACGTCCTACTTCTGAGTTAGTTTAAAGTTTTAGCGCAACTTTCAAGCACTATTAGTAATAGTCACGGCAACGTGACGGCCATAGCGAAAAGTTGAGTGACTCAGCAATTATTGCGATAGTCTGCCCTGACTATTAGGGATGGACTTGCTACCAGTTGGCATACGATGACTACGTTACGCCCGCGCTGCGTACGAATCGGAACACGGGAGCGCTTCACGTTCTTGGAACAGATGTTTCTGCGCATGATAACGGTTG
Source organism: Parhyale hawaiensis (assembly GCA_001587735.2). Lineage (NCBI taxonomy): Eukaryota > Metazoa > Arthropoda > Malacostraca > Amphipoda > Hyalidae > Parhyale > Parhyale hawaiensis. The sequence continues at coordinate 36,325,392 of LQNS02278143.1, read as the reverse complement.
AATCTATTAATACAGATCAATTACAAATATGTACAGTTGTGAATTAAAACTCAATAGTATTTCAAGGACAAAGTCTAAAGTGAGCACGTGGACCTCGCTGTAGCGGAATAGCTACCGCGACTCGGAGTTTAAGCGGTTTCTGAGTTTAATAATATTAGACAAGTCGAAGCTGCATACACCGCGGCGTAAAGGAAATGATAGAAAGTAACATTGCCATGTTTCGACTCTCTTGTGCAGCGCACTTGAGGTTAGGCGCAGTTCGTTAGGATTAAAGAACAGGTGCTATTTATGGGTAGGCTAGGTTAGGTTAGGTTGAGAAGCTGCAACAGGTCGAACTAAAGTTAGTTATAATAGCGTAGGTTAAGATTGGTTGATTATAAAAAGTGAGGACATTAACTAACCGACCGTGGAATTTCCACGGGTCCCGCTAGTTGAAAATTAATTGGATAAAATAAATCATAGGGCTGTTCTTAGCTAAGTGGTGCGAGATAGCGTTATTAGTAGTATCGATATAATGATAATTGGTATGGATTTAGTTATGATAATTATATTCAGTAGGAGTATAGACATACATCTGTCTTCGGTGCTTTAGTCTAATGAATTAGTGCAGATTTGAGGTATACTAGTACATGCCAAGCACTTTAAGGAGTGATATGCGTGGATGAGAAGAAACACGATAGTCCTGTTCCATTATTGCAATATGTGGCTCGACATTATTTGCAAAAGCTGCTGTGTAGCTTTGTACGAGTTGGTAATCTCGCACTGTATATCTTGTGTATTTTGTTTCATCTTAGGGCTTTCATTATTTTATATTTCATTTTCTAGTTGCTCATCTGCTGACCAAAAGCCGATAAAATGTAAGAATAGTACACGGATGCACTCTCGCCCTCTGAAGAACATCTCAGCTGTAGTCCGCAAGAAAGAAATGTCTGACTGCGGTAGTGCGGAACTGAGGAAACTAGCGCATCATCCTAATTATTTATTGCATATTAATTAGTGCGACGTTACTGTAAAGCCCGTTGCACACCAGAGTCGAAACGTGAAAACGTTTCCTTTTCTTGGAGTAAAATTTTCCGTGACCCTGACTGCAGTTTGACGTGTTTAAAATAGCTTGAAAACGTGCGTCGTTCCGAATTTAATCTCGTTCGAAGTTAGAACCGATATTCGAAGCTGTGCCATAGGAACTCGCTGTAGCTGAACAACTGCAGCGGCTGTTCAGATTTCAAGCAGCTGTTACGGGCAGTGAGTGCTATTGGACAAGCAAGAGCCGGGCCCGTGCCAACGTAATTGGAAAGGTAAGGAGAAACGTTCCGGTGTTTCAACTCTCGTGTGCAGTTGACTTAAGGTACAATCTTGCTTACGAGTTTGTACTGCCACGAACGTCGGCGTGCGATGCGCACTTGTTTCTTGAAGCTAGGTATGTCCAGTGGCGAAGTGGGTTACCATGTTCTCAACACGCCAGCCGCTGTATGCCCTCAGCTACGTGCTGGCCCGTTCACACGCTAGTAAAAACAACGAGTTCTGTCTTCAGACCGTCCGAATGCGTTGATGCATGAGCTTAATAACTCACACTGTAAAGAATTTTGAGTTATAATTTTCTCCTCCTTTGGAAAGATGCCCCATAGGTACTTAACTAACGGCACTTGCTCGGTAAACTGAACTCGGCTAACATCTAAACACCTATTTTGTGAAACTCAACGTGAAGTGTGCTAGGGCTCAACTATGCGTTTGGACGATTATAATATAGTTAAGGAAATTCGTAATTTTAATTAGTGTGTGTACTAACGATTAGACTAACGGGACCCGAGGAAATTCCACGGTTTGTTACTGTTCACACTTTATAAAACGTAGCAAACCTAAGCTAGGCTGTTATAACTCATTTAAGTTTGACCTAATGCAGCTCTTCTAACCTAACCTACCCAGTAAAAACTCCCGTCACTTAAAACTGATGAAATGCGCGTAACCTCAAGTCTACTGCACAAAAGATCGTTTCCCCCTACCCTTCCGAGTACGCTGCCAGACATCCAGCTTCGTCACAGCTAATATTATTGTTCTTATAAACTGCTTAAATTTCGAGCCTCAGCAGCAGTTATGACGCTACAGCGAGGGACGGCTGCTGATTTTCGAATCTGTGTCGTAGTTTGTACAGAGTTTTAATTCTCAATGGTTCCCATTTGGGATCGGTATGTGTTCATAGATTAAGCCGTTATCACGCGCACAGAAACATCTGTTACAAGAAAGAGAAGCGCTGCCGGGTTCCGACTCGCGTGCAGAGGACTTACGTAGGTAGCTCGTGTGAGCAAAGTCGTAGCCCTTCTATCCTAAGTCACCCCACACAGCCAATCAACAGTATATATAGACACTAAGATATCACCGTTGGATCTTGCAGATGTTTGACCAGCAACGTTTTCGCGTTGAATATCCTGATATAGACATAAAGACGACATAGAAACAAAATGTAGTAGTGTCATTCTTCGAGGGTACTTCTCATTGCTCTTCGTCTATATGCATAAGCCTTCACAAAGCTGTGTTTCTCATCGTCTAAAGATAAGGACGCTGGCACACCAGAAGCAATTCAGCGAGCAGCTGGCAAGCAGGCAGTTTTTTGAGAAGCACGGAAAGGATTGGAGCACGCACACCGAACAGCGGCAGTTGAGCAGGCCGCTGCCGCTGTTCGGTGCTTCTCCAATGCATTCCATGCTTCTCAAAAACTGCCAGCGTGATTGCCAGCTTCTCGCTGAACTGCTTTTGGTGGGCCAGCGCCCTTAAAGTTCTATGGCTGCTCCTTAACGCATCAAGTTGCTGCTCTCTTTTCTGCGATAGCTTCACCACAATGTTCACCAGACTAAGAGCATTTTTTCAATAATGGATTCTTGTGGCCGAACCCCTCTTTCCGGTCAGTTTACCTGAGTTCTGTAAACATCATACTTTCACTTTAAAAATACTTTAGAATGAAGCTGTCCAGAGCAGCTCACCTTGCGCCGTATCCAGACTAAGCATTTTCTCATACATGATCATCATACAACACCAGTAAAGTGAATATTCTATGAATTGGAAATACGTATGTATGATACCTATAAAATGAACTTCATGTCTTTGCATCAAAACAGACTGAAAATTTCTTCAAGAGCGAGCAGAAAGAATACAGCAATGGTTGAACGTCTTTCCTGAAAAAAAAAAAAACAGAGCCAGGACCTTCATACAAGTTGAAGTATCCGCTTATAGGGAAAAGCGTTACGGGCAGACACAGGACGGACGGACGGGTGGAGCCTAAAACAGAATTATAATATAACTAGGGTGCTGCATTGCTACGTCTTAAGCGATAACAGTTGAAAACTCAGAGTTAGTTTTCATGCTAGAGCTTAACTGTTGCTTCCCTTGAGCTATTGCTGCCGATGAGATATTGCACCACATGACATATCACTGTACTCCTGTGGATTTAATAGGTATTTTCAGTTAAGTGAAATTCGTAATTACTGTCGAACATTGCATTCAAACATGCTCTTTCGCTGCTAAATTTTTAGAAAGTTCGGCCCACAACCACTCCGGACCGACAATTCGACACCAACAATTCCCCCAGTTCTGTACAAAAATAAATCAGCGCAAAACAGTTCAGCGTAGAGAAAGTGAAGCTCAAAATGAATCCCTGATAGAGTATCTTTCTCACAAATAATTATTTTAATTTCGAGTTGTTGCGCTTAAATCTTGAGAATAGAATGAACCCAACTTGACCTTGCTTACACGTACCTGGCCAACCATAACTAATTTAATCCAACCATAGACCACACCATACATTGACTGGACACTGAAATCGGGCCTCTCGCAATTGGGCTTGGAGGCCGATTTGCGTAAGTGCCAATAAAATGAGTTCTAACAATCACAGAGACCTGAAACAAAGATTAAATTCTTCGTCGTAACCTAAGGAATGTGTTGTAGAGCAGGGAATCTAAATTCACAATCATATGTCTTCAGTAGGCGATATAATACTTTCGGACATCAAGGATAATTGAAAATTCATCATAATTTCTAGGAATATTAAAATTTTACAGAAAATATTGGCACATAGATGCTACATGTAATGCACTTTAATGTCACATACAATTGAGTTTTTTCCAACAACGGATTTGAAGCAATAACCTCAGAAATTGATGCACGTAGAGCTTTCGGTAGAGCTCATCCCTATAGCCGCAAGGAAAGTAAGGTTAAGAAATCCCAGTAATACTGAAAAACCAGATTAAAACTACAGTAATACTACAAAATAAAACCACATTAGTAGACATGAACTAAAAACGCATAATTAACCATGAGATTAAGATACCAGGACAGCCGTTAAAAGACATTAAAATGGCATTTTGGTGCGGTTACAACCCTTCATCACTGGAACCGTCTACAGTTGCACCATATCATTTCACATTACCACCCAGGGATACTACGCCACTTTGTGGTTGCCTACTTTACATCACAAGTCTTCATGGTTGCCGATGTTCCATCACTTAATGGTCGCCCGAGTTGAATCACTTTCATAGTTGTGTAAGTTGAATCATTCCAAGGCTGCCTAAGTTGAATGACATCATGACTGTTCCCGACACTACATCACGTCATGATTGTCTGCGTTATATCACCTCATGTTACATATGTGACTGTCAGATCTCATCATGATTGCCTACATTACATTATTTTACGGATTACTATGTTAAATCACTTCATGGTTGCCTACATTACATAATTTAATGGAGGACAATTTTATCACGTCATAGTTGCCCCCATTTCATATATGAATTAAATAGATGACAATGCTACATCACTCTATGTTTGCCGGAGTTAAATTACTCCATGGTGGCCTGCATTACATCACTTCACAGCTGGCAATGTTAGATCACTTCACAGGTGCTAATGTCAGATCACTTCACAGCTGCCAATGTTAGATCACTTCACAGCTGCCAATGTTAGATCACTTTACGACGGCCAATGCTACATCACTTCACAGATGCCAATGCTAGATCACGTTAGGCCTTAAAATGCTACATCATTTCACTGTTAGAGATGCTAGATTGCTTCACGGTTACCAATGCTGTATCACTTGACGGCTATCAATGCCGTAGCACTTCACGGCTACCAATGGTGCATCACATCGCGGCTACCAATATTATGTCACTTCATTTCTACCATTGCTATATCACTTCACTGCTTCCAATGTTAATTCCCTTCATGTCTGCTACTGCTCCGACTCACCCTTCAGCTCTGCTGTTTGTTCTGACCATCTCGCTCAGCCCGTATACAAAAAAAAAAATCATTGACATTTTCATCAGTTCTTTGTTTGGCATTTCATTACAAATCGAGCACACTACAAATCTGAGAAGCTTCTGTTCTACAAAATGACGGTTTATTTCGCAAACTATTGCGAAATAGTTTTACTCTACTGCAAATATCAAACGATGTCATAATTATTGCTCTAAGTAATTACACTTCAAGTTTTAATATTTTTGTGAATTTGTGGCATATATGTAGAAGTTTCAGAAGTATGTACAGGCTTGCCAGCATTACTGACTGCAAAAGAATTGAGTCAAATAGCTAAACAAAGTGTGAAAAAGTAATGGGAAAACATATAAAATGCGTCTGCAGCACCGTGCAGTCAGGCCCAATTGCGAGACCGAAATCCAGTCAAACTTGTATTGTGTCGTCTATGATCCAACTTAATATCCTCTAACCCAGCCTAAGCTAGTTTAAAAGAGCGGTATCACGATTTTTGTGAAGACCACGGAACTAAAATATATGCAGGACGAATGTATGAAGTTATTCTTATGCTGTATAGTTTAACTGAAAAATTTTACATTACAAAAATACCGTATATATATATTTCTTTCGAAAGCTTTACAGAAGCTTTTTCCAAAACTTTTGACATCTTCATGAGATGTTCTCAGGATTGTCAGGATTATAAGGGATAGTAATTTTGCAGCGATAAAAGCCATGTATTTCTGTTAAAATGCGACGTTTCGAACAAGCTGTGCTAGGACTTATGCTCGGGTAAAAACTGACAGTTATCCTGGTGCCTGGCCTACTGACGGTGCAGGACAGAAAACCGGAAGATGAAATAAATAGTAACAAATAGTCGACTGAAGTCTGCATCGATTCATAAATAGGAAAGTTAACAATGATCTACATGTCATACAAATAGGTGTGACTAAGTTATTAACTGCAAATGTTTAATTGGCTGAAACTAGAGTTAATACATGCATCTAAAGTTCATGATGTTGCGTATAGGCTACCAAGTATACTATTTCATTATTTGGTGATGCCCACAGACACATCTATCTATCTATCTTATTATACTAAAAGTCTGTGAACCGGTCTTGCTTGTTTACTTGTGTCTTGCTTGTGTCTTGCTTGTGTCTTGTGATCTTGTTTGACACAGTTTCTTCACTTTTAGATAGGGAAGAAATTCGATGGATCTACTCACTCCTCTAACCTATCCATTCTATGGGGCATGGATTAGCTCTTTAATTCGATTGTATCTGTGATACGCACGTGGAACCTGCCCCTTGGCTGCAAGAACGGGCACGATAATTTAAAAGTTGCTCTGGAAA